>OZ007567.1:91017054-91444554 GCA_963931925.1 Onchidella celtica | reverse complement strand
CTTAAATCTCATGTGGTTTGAGCTGGGTAATGAGTCTAGTCTTTTCAAGCAGCAGTAGCTAGTTTGCATGTTCTAACAATAGTGGTCTGGTTTATATGTCCAGGGAGGCTTCAGTATCAGACAATGAAGTGGATTCATTATACCTTTGAGAGTGCTTGTGTTTGATAACAGTGTTTACGACAGCTGTGTGGATTCGAGTTTTGTACTGGTATCACAAGGTTTTGAGGGAAGAAAGTTGAAGACATTTCAAGACTGTTTTTGTGAAATGAGGATTCGTAGAAAGCTGTGGCTGTTGTCGCGGATTAATAATGCAGATGATAATGATGATGGTGATGGTATTAATAATGGTGATGATATGATGTCGATGATGATATCATATCGTGGTTAGATGATGATGATAATTATGGTGATGATTGAAGGCAATGATGATGATGATGATGATGATGGTGATGTTAACGGTGGTAGTAATAACAGATGGAGTTGCTGTTGATTATGATGATGATGATGATGACGATCATAATCATCATGATAATGATGGTGGTCGTGATGGTGTTATTGACGATGGTAATGACAACAGATGATGATGATGATGAAGATACTAATGATGTATTATAGAAGAAGCCAGTGCTGGTGTTTCTCTAGTGATTGTCAATGATAGCACTACCATTATTACAGCGCCGACTCCTCTAGAGAGCGGTTACACAGCATTGTCTCATGTCAACAAGTTGAAGAGTTGAAATTTCTTCCAACCAACGCTGTGTGTAACTCAAGCTCAACAGATCGATGATTGCCCATGGAGACTAGAACTCTCCCACAATCTCCCGAGTTTCAGAGCTCAGTCAGAGATTTGTGAAAATCTCAAACAGGCTCGAAAGTGGACCTCTTACACCGGTCAGGTGGTTAGTGAACCGGTGTTGAGGGAAAAGATTAACTGAGATCACAAAAGTAAGTCGACACCGGGTGAGCAAATACGGACAAAGTGCTAGGAATGGTGGTTTTACCCGGGGTCGATGGAAGGGTACAGAACTTGTGATTGAAGTCATAGATTTCATTCAGACTTTCCAGTGTTCGGCTCCCTGGCTCATGGCTTACCAATTCCCCAATCGCTAATGGTTCTGCTTTTGTTTTCTTGTGATTATAATGAGCAGAAAAAAATATTTGTTTGTTGTTGTTGTTGTTTGTTTGTTTGTTTTGTGGAGCTCAACGGGACTGCGTGGATGCAGAAAAAATATACATTATACGAAGATCAAGAACAACAATAAAAAGATGCAGACTTTCAGTATCTGGGAATTTTCTTCCGGGCATCATATTATAAAGGAAGTAAGGCCCCCAATGTAATCATGAATGTTTTTTTTCAAATCGCTGAGCCTTAAATTCTACAAAATAACCTATTATGCACAGAAAGACGAAAAGGTATGTGTAGGCATATTTAAAAGGCCTTGAAGTTGTCGTTGATTTTGAGCCACAACTGAGCTGAACAGAAGAAAGTGTGTTATGCCCCCGAAAGACTATGTGTGTGTGTATGTGTGGGTGTGTGTCTGTGTGTGTATAACATTGAAAACGATTAAAAGATGAGGCGGGTGGAGAGCTCTTCAAAAGAACGTTATTCACAAAGCGGCAAATTTTCAGAATTGACTAGATCAAATTATCAGAGAGAAGCGAAAGAGAATGGCCCGGGGCGAGGAGTTTGAACAAAAGCTAAGGGAACCTTAAATTTACGAGAGAAAACGTAAAGTGCCGAAACTCAAACTCTTGGACAAGAAGACGACAGAAAGAGGTTGCATTGGGAGTTAAGTGAAGAGAATATAGTTAAGGAAAAAATATTATTCCAAAGTTACACTTAAATTAGTTAAAGTTAAGGCCTTTTATATTTCGAGTTCTCCAGTTTGGATCGTAAAACATAAGGTTGCCGCAGACTGGTTTTGAGCATCCTGCCCCAGGCTATCCGAGACGGTTACGGTCGGGGTATTAACCTCAACAATTTTCAGCTGTCGCTCGGGATGAGCACGGAATGTCATTTTCATAATACACGCCTCACTCAGCCCGAGCACTCTTGATTAATAGGCAAGCTGGGCTGATGAACGGAAGCCCCCTCCCCCTCCTCCCCTCCTCACCCAACACCACATACACACACCATCACCATCACCATCTCCCGCTGTGTCTGATAGAAGCCCAGCGTTGAGTGTCCCCTTATCTTTGATTGTCTTCTAGCATATTTCGGGGGGGGGGGGGGGAATGCCAACCTCCCTTTCTTTCTGTTTTTACATTTTTCGTGCTTCACTGAACAGTTATTTTATCTTTCTTTTCCCATATAAATTCTCCTCTTCCTTTCCTTTTTCCCGTTGCCCACGTCACAAATCGCACCCAGAGACAAATTGGAAAAGCATTGGTTCTATTAAATTTCTATTAAATTAAATTTGACTTTCCTGTTCTGTCACTCAATTTTAAAAAATATCTAAATAAAAATCATTTCGTTCATCTGCCTCATATTGAATTGGAGTAGTCCTCCGCTCACCCACCCACCCCATCCCACCCCTTTCTGTTTCTTCATTGTGATTGATTTCACACACCCCACATTCTCACACCCGCTTCCGCTCCCCTGACTTTGGCTCTTTCAAAAGTTTTCTGTCTCAGCCTTTCAAAAAATATAACCGTCCTTATTCTTAATTCTTTGAAACATACTTTCCAACACTGATTAGTATCAGGAAGTCAAGGTTGGTCCACTATATTCTAACAAAATCGAAGACTGTCCATGAAAACTTTTCTGGAATAGCAGACTTTCTGGGTACGATCAACCCAAAATGCTTGGCTGGCAGATTTTCGAGCCACTTTACCACCACAACAGAAACTTGCTGGGATGTTGTTTCATAATTTCTTGAGCATTCAGTTTGACAATAACAACATTACACGAACTAATCAGATTACCGACCATCACAGGTCTATTCATTTTGATATAAGACGTCCGGATCTCATTAAACTAAATGCATTTTATAAGCTTACTGCACTGACGAAAGAATTTTAAAAGAACACAGGGTTGACCGTATTTCACCAACACAGCCAAGTAGCACATTCTTATTACTTTATTAGTGTTGAGAAATTCTTTCTATTTTTTTAAATTTTTTTTCTGGTTTGTGTGTGTGTGTGAGTTGCTGTTGTTGTTGTTGTTGCAGATTTTGCAGATTTTTTTCTTCCTTTGCTTGTTCATGGCGCCTATCGATCAGAAATTTGCTTAGTTAATTTTACTTTCACTTTTCTTGTTATGTCTAATGTGGGACTTTGCGGAATACAGCTTTCTTTTTACTATAGGCCTACTTAAACTAGCGCCCTCTTTAGTTCCTCTTCACTACGACTTAAGCATGGGTTTACACAGTTCCCCAAGTGCCGTCTTGCTTGAAATGGCCTGTGCTTTCCCAGCTTCACTTTTAAGCTAGAGATTAACAGTATGCATAATTTAAAACGTTGATTTCGAAGAAAACAACATACCCACCAGCTCACATACAAACACATACACAAAGAAGCAAACATACAAGTACACACGTAGGCAACACATAAACAGACTCACAATTTCTAACCTTCAAGCCAAAGCGCATCGATGATACTGCAAATCAAGCTTGACATAACAGCAGTCCTTATATTACTGTTCTACGCATAGTTATTATCATATCAATTATGCAGTAAGAGGGTGAACATGTAGGCAGACTTCGTGGTAAAGATGGCCAACAATTATGAAACTGTTGGCATTTTGGACAAAATTCAGTATTTAGAATTTTTTTTTTTTTTAATGGAGAGTCGAAACGTTTGATTGGAAGTTTCTTTTTTCGGGACTGACTTGTCCTTTTAATACTCGATACAAGAATATAAAAAAAATTGTTCCGTTGTTTTCTTGCGAGTACTGTGGTTGCTGCTGTCACCCATTGTCATAATCCGTTTTGTACATTACGGTGATGATGTTATTATTATTCGACAATATTCTTCCTGAACTGACTAAAACGCCCGTGTTGGGTTGTTATGTCAAGGGACATGAAGCTGGAACAAATATAAGATGATGGTGGAAATGAAAAAGCTCGAGAATTGAACAATTCCGACATTATATGAAACTGAAATTTATAAAACGATTAAGTTTCAAGTTTGTTTCGAGAAGTTAAATAATGACTATAGTTGTGACCAGCAAAGTTCTTTCAAATAAAAATAATTTTTTGTAAATTTCAGATAATGTCAACTTGTTTCAAGCTGCCTGCGCCACTGTAGCTGAAGGCGCATAGCCAAACATAAACAAGAGAAGACATTTTTACTGGGTTGTTTAGCAAAATTTTCCCAGCTTATACATAATTTACAGCGGTGAGAATTTTTATGTCGGACGAGGCAGGTTTGGCGGTAAGGCAAAGTTTCAAGTAGGGCACTGGAATGTTCGAGATGCAGGACAACTGGATGTTCACAGTTTGAAGTTTGTGTTGGGCCTGTGACATGTGGACAGGGTTTGTGACTGCAAGGGAGGGTGTCTTTTATGGCCCTGTGGGTCATCTGGCGATATGACATGTCGGTATTTTGTCACAATTCAGAATGTCGGCTTTTTTTTTTTTTAGAGGTGTTACTTTCAGGGGCTGTTTGTATATGCCAGACAGAAGGACAGACAGACAAGCAAACACACAGAGAGACCGACAGTCAGACAGACGCACAGATAGATAGATAGATAGATAGATAGATAGATAGATAGATAGATAGATAGATGGATGGATGGATGGATGGATGGATGGATGGATGGATGGATGGATGGATGGATGGATAGATAGATGGATGGATGGATGGATGGATGGATGGATGGATGGATGGATGGATGGATGGACAGACAGACAGACAGACAGACAGACAGACGGACGGACGGACGGACGGACGGACGGACGGACGGACGGACGGACGGACAGACGGACGGACGGACGGACGGACGGACGGACGGACGGACGGACAGACAGACAGACAGACAGACAGACAGACAGACAGATAGATAGATAGATAGATAGATAGATAGATAGATAGATAGATAGATAGATAGATAGATAGATAGATAGATAGATAGATCCCCATTAACACACTGAAACATAGAAGACAATAAGATCACCCTAATAGTCAATATCAAACACAGTCTAAATTAGACCATAATGACAGCCGCCGCCCACTTGTTCCCATCGAACTAATCTATCATGATTGAAACATTCTGAACACGCAAAGTTTCGCCTATGTCTCAATCACGTGAAATGTTTACCTTTCTCTACCCAAGGCTTAACACAGCAGCTTTACCATTTGCTGAGAAGCGGATAAGAAAGGATCAGGAACTGACGCAGGGCTCTAAAAGAGCAAACATTGCCGACATTCAAGCCTTCTACCCACTCTTCTCTAATGAAAATTCGAAGCCTTCTTGGAAAGCGACGTCAAAAGACTGCAATTTGTCCGTTAGGAGACAATAATTCCGCTTGCATCGACCGACATTAGAATTTGCAAGGGTGATTACCAGCGATTTGACACCAATGGGGCGGCTCTGCGAAAACGCCATTTAGTGACGGGGGGAGAACGACGAGGCAAACGGAAATGAGAGCCGGGAGGCGACAGAAAATCTTCTTTTAAGGTTCCGTTCGTCCCTCTTTAAAAAGGAACTAAATTTCTCTATCAAAAATGGGCAGCAACTTCCTGAACGTGCACAAAAACTATTTTGAAAATTGCTCCTGGTTTCACCGGAGATGATGAAACACGATAACTAAAAGATGACGTTTGCTAAGCGTGAATATCGGCGTAAAGTTGGTGTTTCTGAACGAAAAGTGTGCTGACGTTAAAGGGCAGTTTGCCCTCGTAGTTGTGCGACCAAGTTGATTTTGACTCTTGACAAACACGAATATTTGTTATTCCTCTGGGGAGGTAGCAGTGTGGGCCTATGTTCGCATCGACACATCATTCGATTCCCAAGAACAATCTCTTCAGGCATCTATCTTCGTGTGTAGCCTAAACTTTAAAATGTTTCCAATCCCAACGTTTCTGGGCCGTTGTTAGGGGCACACGGTGTTTTACACAGAAAGCTACAGCTGAACAGTGACCACAACTCAATATTTTCTCTATCTATTTTCCCTATGACACAGGTCATAGCCTAAGGGATTTTTCGTCCTATCGAACACTGCCATGGGTGCTGCAAATCTCTGGGCTGTGCCTGATATGACTCTGAAGATCACCAAAAATCCCTGGGATGTGTTGGAGCTGTCCTGTCTTTGGGAGTGTGCTGCTACCCCCTCCTGAATTTGTTAAAGCTCGTACGAAAAAAAAAAAATCACGCATCTGGCTTGTATTCAGACTGCGTCCCCCTAACAACATCCATCTTTCATGTATGAACCAGGAGTAGGCATGATGTGGTACGGTTATGTTCCTCCAGACATAATTTCAGAGATTCCTACAAGCAGGGGGAACCAAATGAGTTGAAAATCAGTGTAAATCTTACATAGTGTGTCTAACGTCACTGTCTGGCACAAGTCGCACACGTAAGAGAACCAATAAGTACGCACTAGACAAATCTGCGCAGGGACGGGTCATACAGAAGGCTGAAAATGTAAAAGCTACGGAAGGATTTTTCGTATTTTCATAATGCAGAAACAACTGTGGCACAAGTGGGATTTTTTTGCCAGCGATTTTAGTACTTTATATTTCATACAGCTAATGTTCAGCATTATCTTGGATCTTGGACAACTGATTAAAGGCGCAGCCACCTTAAGTTGATCAATGGCAGATATGGCCGCTAAACAAAATTTGCCGTCGTTAAATCGATTGGCGAAAGCAGTCTGAGAATAGAGCAGACAACTTTAACTACAAATTAATGACTTTGACCCTATGAAATGAGGAGAGTCAACATCTCTTTTTTTTTCCTTGAAATTGATAACAAAACTAGTCAAAAACGTTGTCTGCTGGCAGAAATTACATCTGCCTGAATATTTATAACAAATTCCGGCCGTTTTTATTGCGTATCGGGAACGAAATTATATTCAGGGTTTTTTTTTTTTCGTTTTGTTTCTTTTTTTTTTTAGGGGGGGGGGGGTAGTGCTATCTATCCATCTTTTTACCTATATATCTATCTATCTATCTATCTATCTATCTATCTATCTATCTATCTATCTATCTATCTATCTATCTATCTATCTATCTATCTATCTATCTATCTGTCTGTCTGTCTATCTAGCTAGCTAGCTAGCTAGCTATCTATCTATCTATCTATCTATCTATCTATCTATCTATCTATCTATGGACAACGACTCGCCTCCAGCCTTCCAAGCAATCCCCAGTGCAACTAAATCTGCATGTAAAGACATTACGTAAGCTGAAATTTCCTCCAAGGAACAAATGCTTCCGTCCCTTTATTCACGTAAGCTGCCATTCTGTTGCTAGGATAAACAAGATTTAGACGCGACAGGAGTACATTACTCTCATATTTCTGATGTAAGCTGTCTTTTCTTTGTTGGCCAATCTTGGGCTTAATAAATCTATGGGGAGGTAAATCTGGCGGAAAGTGTCGTTTGTGTTTAGAGTTATGTATGTAGGTGTGTGTGAGATATCTGTCTGTCTGTGCGTATGTTTGTCTCTGTTTTGTGTGTGTAGGAATGTCTGCTGCTGTATCTGGAGGGCACGACTATGTAATATAATGTATGCCTATTTGTATCCAATTGTGTGTTTTAGAGGAAAAGGGAGAGAAACAGAGAGTGAGAGATGTAAAAAAAAAAAAAAGCGGAAAGGGGAGATAATATAAGCTATGACATAATCCTGAGGGCCAACAGTAGATCTTCGCAGTCTGAACCATGTCCATGCATTAACAAAATTAGAACTGCCAGCAGCCTATCCCGTGCTAGCACACTGGAAAACTGAAGGTAGCCCCGTCGCCGTTGGGTTTTATAGAATTTGCCCAATGCTGGAAACGTCAAAAATGTGTTGCAGATAGCCAGTTATTCTGATCACGTACGGTGAATTTCTATTAATTTGTAGCAGGCCAATATGCAGACAAGCTTCATTACGAGACAGAAAATATTATAGAATTTCCTGGTCGCGTTATGATCTGCACTTGTCGTTTTGTCCAGGAGAAACGAGAGAATTTCGGACACAATATTTATGAAAGGGAAATACGAGCAAATTACGTGAATGTTAGTTCCGTTTTACATTGAAAAGACGGCGATAAAAGATAAGAAGTCAAATAAATCGTCCAGTTTGACGCTGAAACTTAACAGTGTTTTAGGATGGAGCGTTTCGGCAAATAGGACCAACACATTATCGAAAGAAATTGAATGACTGTCTATGTGCAATGTGTACGGAAATTTCAACTACCCGTCAGTCTCTGTGTTCATATGTGATAAAATTTGAAACCATTCTGTCTCACAATGTAGTTTCAGATTTACCTGCAATATTGTATGAATTATTGTGCCTGTATTTTACCAGGAAATGACGATAAGAGATTTAAATATTTACGATGTATGCACAGCTGAAGTTTGCTTACAAGAACCAAAACACTTGTCTGGCAAGGGCTCTCTTACACTGAAGATTTCCCGTAATTCGCCTCTCCAAGTGCCACTTCTCCGTCCACAGAAAACGCTGGGATCCTAGCGATTTGAGGTCTTTATTTTAGGAGGTTCGCTGCCCTTGGCATTTACACCTCACTTTACTTGTTTTATTATTTCTTGTTCTGGCGGGGGGGGGGGGGGAGGGGGGGAGATGATATGGATAAATTTTAATCTATTAATTTCAATTTTGCCCGGGCAGCGGCCTTTCGGCCTGCTCTTTACGATTTCCAACTGCCAAGGTATCTTTAACGTGCGCAACGTGCACACGGGCCCTCCGAATTTTTTCGTCCTTATCCGAGAAGACTAGGTACTCGATCCTACCCCCCAATAGGACCAGGGACTTGAAAATATGAGGAAAAATCCAATTTCCAAGAACTACTCGATCCTACCCCCCAATAGGACCAGGGACTTGAAAATATGAGAAAAATCCACTTTCCAACATGCCTGCACTGCCCGGGTTCTAAACCCGGGACCCTTGGCATGAGAGGCGAGCACCTTGCCTCTAGACCACCTTGTCCCCCTGGGATCCTAGCTTTGCTTACCTGCTCTTAAGTTGACACCAATTCACTGACTGAAAGTAGATCACTTAGGTTTTCTCTGTTTATAAAAAATAATTATCACCTATAGGGAACAGGATTTAATGACGGACAATTACTATATTTAAATTTACCGATGTCGTCATGGAACATTCGAACTGTTCAACGAGGTGGAATCCAAGTCCCACTATAGTATAGTGGGTCTTGGGTGGAATGTCCCATGACGTAAATCTAAATATAGTAACTGTGTCATTCAATCCCGTTCCCTATTGCAATTTGCGGAGTCCGATGAGGTCAAAATTTTGACAAAACATGATATTTTTGTATTTTATTCTGTTGCGTTTAAAGATACGATCCTGTCTATATTGTTTCCAAATTTTATTGCAGTTCAGACCTCTAGATTTTTCAGGGGTCTATTCAGGAAACCCAAGTAAATGAATAGTTGTAGATCTATATTTTAGGGAGGATCGCTGTCCTTGGCAGTTACATCGCACTCTCCTAGTTTATTTTATTCGTTGTTGATGTTTTTCTCCTTGCTTTCTTAGCCCTCAAGTAAATGAATATATCTTTCACCATACATTCTCATGTAACCAATGTCTGAATGGTTTCATGTTGACTCGTCTCCAGTGAGACTTCTCATTGCCTCGGGCCTTAATGTTGCACAGGTAAAATTGACGATAAATTTAAATGCAGCTTGATCTATGGAGCAATGAAAACTGGTATCAGCTGAGTGATTGTAAATTGGCCCCTTTGAAAGGAATATCCTAGTTGAAAGTTGAGCTTTTCTGTTGTTGTTGTTGTATAATTCAAATCTTAATCTGTGAGGTAAGAGCAGCGCTTATTTTATGAAGATTAGTTTAGTACAATAAACTCAAGAAAATAAAGCACTATAGTTACAGAAGCCGAAATGGATTTACACACACCATCTCTAAATCATACTTGAGACAACAAATGGGGGGTAATTTTGTTTCCATTCTTATCTCTTTCAAAAACGTGTCTAAATGCTTTGAGTTCAGTGTGGTTCATTAGCATTATAAGTATTATGTGCCCTCAAAACAACAACAACAAAAACATGAGTTTGTCAAGCATCCAACAGTTAACATTGTGATATTGTTGTCTTCCTCGTCATTGTGAAATACGCAACTTTAATAGATATCAATAAAATTTCTTATTATCTACACAGTTATCTTACGTGTATTTAAGTAATGTGTTTTGCTAATAAATACTTCCTGGTTTAGTTCCAGATGAAAAAAGTGCAGGAAATGACAAGGAAGACGGGATTTTTTTCATTCTGTTAATCATTCTTTCCGTCTGTCCACTGCGATCGCCCTTTATCCCCGCCCTCCCCCCTAAAAAAAATAATCAAGAACCACGTCAACTCTTGTGCCCCTTGCCTGATCTTTCTCTGCATGTGAATGTCTGGGTATGTGACTCATTTGATAGAGCAGCTTTTGTTGTGGTCACGTACTCTCTGTTACCTCCTTCTACACGTCCCGTGCACAGTCATCCAGTGATGAAACATACTGCACAATGTTGCTGTACATAGACAGTTACAGCAGGCAGACAGTTAGACACACAGAAAAACAGACAGGCTGACAGACAGAATGATTGACTGACTGACGATAGACAGACAAGTAGACGGATGGACAGATTGTTAGAGAGACAGACACACAGACACACAGGGCAGATAGATAGAGAGAGAAAGAGATAGACAGACAGATAGATAGATAGATAGATAGATAGATAGATAGATAGATAGATAGATAGATAGATAGATAGATAGATAGATAGATAGATAGATAGATAGATAGATAGATAGATAGATAGATAGATAGATAGATAGATAGATAGATATGTGGCTCGTGCTCGTAATGTAATGAATCAAACGCTGTTTACTACTCAAGCCTTCTTTGACACAATGACGCAGAGATTCAAGCACAGAACTGTATATTGTCTGCAATGCGTTTGCAAAGTAAAAACCCGCAGCAGCTCTATAAATTCCAATGACTGAAGATGGAAAATGTTCAGTGTGAGTGCTGCGGGTGAATCATGGCTTGTGAAGACTGTATGTATCTGAATTTAGGCGCACTCGAACACACAACACGGAAATGACTTCAGTTTTTCTGTTTCTATGCCTCAGCATGTCTTCCAAGTTATTTTCTCTCGCTGCTTTGTTTTTTAAATTTCAACTCTTCCCTTCTTCCCCTCCTAAACTCTGTATGTTGTTTTTTGTTTTGTTTTGTTGTTGTTGTTGTTGTTTTCAGATTTGTCGTACCATTCTTTTCATCTTTCCTTTTCTCCCCCTCTGTGGGGAATCTCGTTCGTTCTATCTTTTGGTTCACATTGCTATCTGTTGGTTCTCTCAACCCTTCTATCATTCCAAATGAATACAGGGGCGTATCCCATAAAAGTGGTGGTGGTGGATGGGGTGCAAAGGTGTATAACCCATTGTGTAAACCATCTGTCATCATTCCTTTTTTCGCGCCTGGACTGCTATTGTCCATAATTTTTTCAGTGTGAGATCCATCCATTCCATTTGAGCTGCATTCTGACAATGAACCGAGGCGGGCTCTCTCTGGTACTGGTATTGTTGTAGGGGGTGCAAGGCCATGTCACTGCTGACGTAAGGCGTTCACATGTCAGTAACCGAGATTAATGTTATCTTCTCTTATCTTATCTTATCTTATCTTATCTTATCTTAACGTATCAATATTATTTTATTTATCTATCTATCCATCCATCCATCCATTCATCCATCCATCCACCGATCTGTCTGTCTATCTGTTTGTCTGTCTTTCTAGCTATCTATTTATCTATCTATCTATTTATCTATTTATCTATCTATCTATCTATCTATCTATCTATCTATCTATCTATCTATCTATCTATCTATCTATCTATCTATCTATCTATCTATCTATCTATCTGTCTATCTATCTATCTATCTATCTCTGTCTGTCTATAGCTAGCTATCTATCAATCTATCTATCTATCTATCTATCTATCTATCTATCTATCTATCTATCTATCTATCTATCTATCTATCTATCTATCTATCTATCTATGTCTGTCTATCTAGCTAGCTAGCTATCTATCTATCTATCTATCTATCTATCTATCTATCTATCTATCTATCTATCTATACCATAACCTATACGCCTGCCTGCTTGTCTCTATTCTATGCTAGCTCGCCTGACATATATCGACCTCTATAACCAGAACTTGGTACAGTGTTCTTTTTTTTTCAATTAATCTTTTCAATAGTTCTCTTTCCTTTTTGACATAATCTATCCACCCAGTTTCTCTATATCTTTATTCTATCTGTGTGTATTAATGTGTTGGAAGTTTCCGCCATCTTACGTGTACCGTTGTTCATTATCATGTTGCATTGCGCCTCGGCTGTTCAGCCTTCGCACTCAACAAATCTGATGTTCTGTTTGTGTTACCTTCCATTAATGTGTCTATCTGTCCGTATGTTTGCACATTGAGTTGTTTGTTCAGGGGCAATAGATAAACATCTCATGGGAGATGTCAGCCGAATGGCAGGCAACTAACTTGTCAATGGACATGAAATAATATGCAGGTGTTTTATATATCATTCTTTCTTTATAAAATCTAACCTCGATTCACCAACAAGCGCTAATCTATCTATCTATCTATCTATCTATCTATCTATCTATCTATCTATCTATCTATCTATCTATCTATCTATCTATCTATCTATCTATCTATCTATCTATCTATCTATCTATTCATCCATCCATCCATCCATTCATCCATCTATCCATCCATCCATCATCCAACCATCCATCCATCCATCCATCCATCCATCTATCCATCCATCCATCTATCCATCTATCCATCTATCCATCTATCCATCTATCCAACCATCCATCCATCCACCCATCCATCTATCCAACCATCCATCCATCCATCCATCCTTCAATCCATCCATCCACCGATCCATCCATCCATATATCTACCTATCCACCTCGCTAACTAGCAATTTCTCTATTCACCAGTAAAGTCCCCCCCCCCACCATTTCCCTGCCCCCCTGTCTACGTCCCTGGTGCCAGCAAACAATCAGGACATGAGCAAACAAGGGCTCGGCCCGCCAGGGGATTAAGTAATTACGAGTCCTGGGCACGGAGGCCACACTCTCCCGTTCCCGCACTGGCCCCGGGGGTCAACACGTGATTTGTTAGATGGGACCCGGGGGTCAGAGCAAATATCATCATAATCATCCAAGTCATCGCAGGGAGAAATGATCTTAAACGCGACGTAATTATGCCCAATGCTGTTTTCGCTACTGTTAATGTAGAGAGGAGCAAGGATAGAGATGTCAAGACCTACTCACAGGGACAGCGCCCTCAGTCCATGAGTCAAACTACTTAGTATTTAAGTTAGCACTGTCGCCGTACGATTATGTCCAACAGTGCTAGGCCGGGGCCCCCAAGAAGCAAAATGAACTCAACGGGTACGATCTACGGCATCCTGAGGTGGAAGTTAGGTATGACACAAACATCGATGTTCACATTTTGCCCGACAAGTGGAGGCTGGTATAAGTCCATCTTTTAGGACTGAAAAATCTATCTGTTTGCACCTCGAAAAATAAAAGTTAGGTTGTTCTGAACTCACAGGCAACTCTGGAGTGGGGTGGAAATGACTTGCAACATTCAGAAACAGTGACAACAGATATTTTCTAGATCTGAATTGTTGATATGCATTGCCCTCCTGGAGTGGGGTGGAGACGACTTGCAACATAAATTATAGAAAAAGTGACAAATCGGATGTTTTCTAGATCTGAATTGTTGAAATGCAAAAAAAAAAAGAAAAAAAAAACATTTTGATATTTAGACGCAAATTAACCCACATCACACTTCAAAGAACCTCAAAACATAGGCTAGATTCTCTGTCTCTCGCTTTCATTTGCCGGCAATTTTCCTGGATATTAGACATTTTTAAGAAAACTAAAGTATCGTTTACACAAAATGGTGGGTTTACATTAGAATTATTTCATGCCGTCGTGGGTGTATCCCACACTGAGGATAGGGGAACCTAAAAGAAAGGCTACCAACCAGTTACAGTAAGAGAGAGGGAAGAGATCAATCAGTCTGACTTATCTCTCGACATTTTTTTTTTCCGAAAATTCAATACAAGAAAATGAACAACAACCAGGGTGATTTGTTGTTGTTGTTGGTGTTTGTCAGTCACGATACATTGACAGTGTAAGATAACATGAAAGTCAAATCAGTTCTAGAATTAAACAAACCAGTCGACAGTGGAGTTTCACTCAACATAGAGATAAGAAAATGAGAATAATATCTCATCTATAGAGAAATAATTAAATAAAATTTTCATTTAGATTAAAAATAAAAATCAGGTAAAGTAAGATTTTCAGCAAATCTAAAAACCAAAATAAGGGATTTTTTTTCCTGGTCATGAAACTCATTAGTTAATTAAAAGTAAAAATTACACGAAGTAATGTTTTCATCTGCATAAAAAATGAGGTAATGTAGGTAATGTCTAATTTCAATTTGAAATCCATGTGTCTGAATAATTATAAGAATCGTCTCAGTTCTGTTTGTTAAGCGCTGAAATCACTTAAAATAATGATTTCAGTATAAAAAAATACAGAAAGTATAGGGTAAAGCCCCATTCTGAAGTTCAGGGCAAGCGAGATAAGACGCATTTCGACATACACTCACAGACTGCTACGTCATTGTAGTGGCACACTCAGATAATGCAAGTTACAGTACTTTGAAATTACAGTATTTTCCACTCGTACTTTGTAGGAGTGGAAGATAAGATAAGAAATGATAAGATATAACTTTATTATCCTGCTGTCAGGAAATTTTGTTGTCACAGCATCAGTAACAGCACTACAGTAAGCGCAATACAATACAAAATGGCACACAGGTCTCTAATGCATATCGCACACATGCACATTGCTCACACATTACCAGCAATAAGAACATTACTCACAAACACACTGTCAGAGCAATTCATTTGGAAAACTCACTTCAGCATATCACATCAGGAAACTTAATACTTTGAAAAGCGGGTGGCAAAAAAATTGCTTATAACGCTCTGTTTGTTTTTATAGTACCAAGAACGGAGTGAACAAACACTGCTGTGTTGTTGTCACTGAGCAGCGTCAAGAAAAAAAAAAACGAGGAAGGCGTTGTGATCAGGTAGGCGTGTGTGTCAGACTCTTACTTGATAAATCGACACACAGACATACGGGTGGGCGGACAGACAGACAGGCTGATAGATAGATAGATAGATAGA
Source organism: Onchidella celtica (assembly GCA_963931925.1). NCBI lineage: Eukaryota > Metazoa > Mollusca > Gastropoda > Systellommatophora > Onchidiidae > Onchidella > Onchidella celtica. The sequence continues at coordinate 91,429,150 of OZ007567.1, read as the reverse complement.
TAGATAGATAGATAGATAGATAGATAGATAGATAGATAGATAGATAGATAGATAGATAGATAGATAGATAGACGGGTGGATGGATGGATAGAGATAGATAGATAGATAGATAGATAGATAGATAGATAGATAGATAGATAGGTAGATAGATAGATAGAAAGATAGATAGATAGATAGATAGATAGATAGATAGATAGATAGATAGATAGATAGATAGATAGATAGATAGATAGATAGATAGATAGATAGATAGATAGATAGATAGATAGATAGATAGATAGAGAGAGAGAGAGACAGACAGACAGATGGAGAGAGAGAGAGATCCACAAAATGAACAAAAATCTTACCTGTTCTCTTTAACAAAATCATCATAACCAGTGCCAGATTCAGTGCACTCCACGCCGTGTATCTGCAATGGGAGTTCATTTTGCTTTCCATCTCGTCACTCTATCTATTTTTCCCACAAGTAGAGGAGAAATCCGTTCATGAATGAAGCATCCCTTGTGACAAGAATTCACGAGTGTCAATAGACGTGCGCAAGAATTCAGTCCTTACAATAATTATCAATGATTTACATTGATCTTCGTTCCTTGGCCAATGAGAGTGGATATGAGGGCGATACAAATATTTTCTGTAGTGACAAAGATGTACATTCAATAGATTATGCTGCAGCTACTAAAGAAAATGTCGATCTGTAATCTTTATAGTCCAGAAATAAGGCTAATAAATACATGGTGAACAAATCTGAACATGACAGATTCTTTCATTTATAGACAGAGAATTATGAGTGTATTGAAATCGATATGCAATTGTACGTTTTACAAATAAACTAGAAATTATTAATAGAAACGTTTTAAAGATTTATTGCAGCACCAGGTGAAATCCTATATGAAAGGAAAATGTTGCGTCTCTGTCTGCAATATGAATACAAAATGTTTGCGATTTCTTTGATCTGGGAAACGAAATATTTCAATTTTGAATAAGCGTTTAATTATGAATGATTTAAATTATTAAAAACGTTAATTTTAAATGGAAATACCATTATTTATTCATTCACTCATTCAATCACTTAGCAAGCGACAGTGTATCAACTACAAGACTTTCGAGGTTGAATTTCAAGTTTATAAATGACTTTAAATAGAACTATTGATAATTTGTAATGATCAACCACCAGATAAAATGTTAAGGAATTGACTGAGAAGGCAACATTGATTGCTAATGTGACCGCAAAGTAAAAAACAGAAATTAGCACACACAAAAGAATAATAACACGAGGAAGAAATAAAAAATTAAAAAGTGGAACACGAAAGTATTTTGATTGGATTGCCATCTATTCTCGTCCAGACGCACCAACTTCATTAGGATATTAACATGGTTACCGTCGGCGGCAGTGAAAAAATTAATGTACTCTTTAATCATATTATTTCTTTCAGCCTCTAGAATTACGGAATACTTTCTATAAGGCAGATTTACATCCCCCCCCCCCCCCCAACGTTTGTGATTGCTTTTTAAACGTTGTTTAGTTTTGCACTTTCTGGTGTAGCTTTGTAATAATAAAACATATATAACCTGAGCATGCATTTTAATCCCAAGTGAAGTTAAACATGGTCATAAGTCAGATTTTTGTTGTTTTCTTTTTTTCTTTTTAATTTTTTATTATTTCAGCTCGAAAAAAAAACAGCCTAATAAAATTCTGACAATAATGTGTTTCTCTGTTTGGATCTGTTTACATATATTTATATTTGTTTTTCATCTCAAACTATTATTCTGTATATCGAAAGTAAAATCGATGAAATTTCAGACCTGAAACAGATTCTCTGCCGAAGCTATTGAAGATGATTAATGATGTTACTTATTAAGTTTTGTTGTTTATGGTTTGATCGGGGTTATTTTATACTCACAGCTTGTTATGGAATTTAAAAAGCCCGTGGTCCACGTGTATTATTATTTACACCGTCACGTATGTAGGCCTAAATGCAATCTTGTCTGTAAGTTAATAGTCAGTGTTAATCCTGTTCTTCACTATTTCCTCCCCGAATCACACACAACGGGGTGTCGGGTGTGACAAGCACTGCTGCTCCATATCATACCAGTGTAAGGTAGAGCAATCAGTCCAACACACGGAAGTATAGAAAGTTTCGCAAGATTACAAACTTCAGTCTGATTCACTAAGCCTATGTTCGCAACCATATCTGTTGTGTTGAAATTGTGTGTTCACGACACCATCTTTCCTCCTCATTCCTAGCCAAATCTCCGAAATCCGTCACAACAACGAACTAGACATTTTGGTAAGAAAAGATGAAGAAAGAGGTCGCGAGTCTATAAATAATAATAATAATAATAATAATAATAATAATAATAATAATAATAATAAAGATAAAATAAAATATTAAAAAATTGTGTCATGAAGCTAATTACTTGGAGAGCACTTCGGTTGATTTTTCCTCAATCCAAATTCCATCCTAAACCGTCGTTTTCTTCTATTCCTGCCGAAATAAACCACATCAGACACGGTGTTTTAGTTCTTATTTATTCTTATCGATGGTGACTTTACATGCACACTATCATTTCGGGGGCGGAGAATATTTCAACATACTGCTGTAGAAGGCATGCGTGTCAACTGTGTCAAGTACACCCTTATGAACACTAAAATACCCACCTACACTAATATTCCCCAGAAGTGCTAATTTTAGAGTTAAATACTATAATACTTCCTAGTTGGAAATGTTCAAATCTTATAACATGCAGGGGATCTAAATTACTACTTTTCCTTTTTCTAGAAATAGAGTTGCGGTTGTCTATGATCTAGGGAAGTAGGCCATGTAAGTCGGCAACCGTCCACACGAGGTGTGCATGTTGTTGTCGTGTTACTGATAACGATGATAATGGTGTTTTACTGTCGCTGCTGATGGCGCTGTGGTTATTGTTTATATTGTTGTTGCTGCTGTTGTTGTTTTTGTTGTTGATATTATTTTGTTATTGCTCTTTGCTTTGTTGAACTTTTCATCGCCGTTGTCAACGTGTCTTTGTCTATTAATCTGGTTGCTGTTGCCCTTGTTTTAGTTGGAGTTCTATGGCTTTGTTGGTTGTTGTGGTTGCTGTTTGCTTGTTTTTACTGCTCTTTCTGATGCCTGTTTGCTGTTGTTGTTGCCTTGGCTTCTGTTATTGTTGTTATCTGTTCTTTTGTTGATATGAGTTCTTCTCTTGCAAACAATAATCCACGTTTTCGTTCGTTTAAGAACTTTAACAAACACACTAAAGCTTAATACTACAGGTTGCAATGATCAGCAACCATGCGTAACGTCATCCTCGTGAGCTGCTGTAATAACAGTGGAATCTGCTTTATGTCGACCACATATTCCTAGCAAGACAGAACCATTAATGGTTAGTCTTCAGGGCTTAATTATGTACCCATTTAGCCTCAAAATCGAAAACGAATTCAAATTTCAGTTGAAAAAATGGCTTATTGGTCGGTTCATCATTTAACCGTTGCATATTTTTGTTAATTGGTTAACGAACCGATTGGTTTATTGAAGCTGAGACAACTCAGTCCGCAATAAATGCGGTAAATAATTACCTCCCTGTACTTCCTTGAACAATACTGCTAATTTTTGTTCGGTATTAGTAGCTAACATTAATAACAACACACTTATTAATCAAATAACACATTTCTCCACGACTTCGCTGTACAGTTGGTAAGACTAAAAAAAAGCAAGCTTGCTTCCATATTAATAAATGACAATAAAAACAACGAGACCCACAAAATACTAGAAAAATACTAATAGTCTTCATCAAGTCCTTCACAAAAATGCACTGTCTTTAACTAGTTTGGCCTGCTGTCAAATGACAAACACGTGCCGTACATGAAAGATCGGAGAAATTACTAGGTTCTCGTCTCTTTCTCAAAAGACCCTTCAGTTGCTACTCCATAGAGTCATTTAAGGTACTGACTTTTTCTAATCATTCTGTTTTGTCTTGAGTAGTGATGGCGTGGCCCACTCAGCCTCTCATTTGACCGAGCTGACTTTATCTATAAATTATTACTGGTCCTTGTTGAATCACGGTGATTGGAGTTCAAACGTACTGTCTTTTCGGTTTTTGTTTCTGAAAATGCACGTGGATGCAATTACATTATTGACGAGAAAATAGCTCTAATAATAATATTAATTATAGCAGTAGGGTAGTAGTAAACATTTCTATAATAATGATGATAAATCATTATGTGATACTTAATCATAACATTTGCCAGTATGGGTTACAATTATGAAAATATTAAAAAGAAGGGAGATTGAAAAGGGATTCACTGTGTTCGGTGTTGTTTTCCATGACAATGGTGTCGGGGTGTCAATTAAGATTCTATTTTCGACTGATTACGGCTTTATGTTTATATACATGTCATTAGGTAGTAATGATACAAATGCCTTGTCCACTTTACTGAAAGGTGTGAGAAATCTGTCATAACACACATAAAAGCAAAAGTCTACAATATATTATAATATACTTTATCTAGGCGAAATTCATGTTCCAGGGATGTTCCACGCTGAATGAAATGCAATAATCTTTCACATTTACTACAGGTATCTTAATGTTTCTGGCTGTTTGTGCCTTGGTAAATATAAGAATAAATCGTGTGCTACAAGTTTGAGCGTTTGCGCTTAGACTGTTAAATCATTTGAAAGAAGTGCAGTATTATACATCCACGATGGAGAACCACCAAAATTGTAGCCCAGGGACAAAAAAGGAGCTCGGGGAGAATTATGGTTCTTGTAAGTTAAAAGTTAAAGTTCAGGAACTCAAAATCTTGTACGGGAAGACAGGAATCCCCCAATTCAAAGGTATGCTAAAGTACTACAAACTGAAAACCTTTTTTTTTTCTTTGCGGGAGGCCTTAAGCTTGCAGCTACAAGTTCACGTATCTTCTAAGTAAGGCCTTATATTCAACGTTATTTAACATTGTTTCCAGCTCCCAGTCCAACATTTTCTGTCATAGTTTATATGTATTTTAATACTGCGTAATGCAAGAAAAATAGAGCAGCTGCATTTGTCATGTTTCACGGCAAGACTTCAGCAAAGTATATTAAAGCTGTTTTACAGAAATACCACATAAAACGTAGAAACTTTGTCCGGGGAAACATTTTAAGTCACTTTTATTGACATTAGTTCCCTATTTTGACTTGTAGTCTGCATGTCTGTGAGATATGTAGGCGAAATGTATCTGCTATAAATACTGTTAGAACCCACGCAGGCACTACAGACATGTTGTAGCGTAACAAAGGCACCACACATAATAAGTTGCACATATTAATTATGAGTTAAAAACGCCCTTGAACTATCACCATTTAGTGTAATGCATTACCTTGCACTGGTCACCATTTAATTGACACTTTCAGCGTTTTGATTTGCACGCGCATAAATTTCCTCGCTTAGTTCACTTCACTTTACGAATGCACTCGCTAGTGGACTTCACTTCACGAACTTGTCACAGTTCCTCATTAACATGAAATTATTCATATTATTATAATACCACTTGATAAACTGATTTAGCCTCTGTCACAAGACATTATCTGCTATTGCTTTATAAGTTGATAAGGAAAGTTGCTGGTGAAGAGAAGTAGGAAAAAAATCACTCACGTATCAGAAGACTATGGCAGATTTCATGAGCACACAATACAGACAGGAAAAAAAAATAAAATCAACGAGCTAAATCCGGGTAATGGTCATTTGACGAAGTCAGTGATCTCAGCCTATCCCGGGTAGCTGAAGGCGTGACATCTTAACACCGCGCACCCCCGTCGCTACGTGAGGGACAGACCAGCGGACTGGGAGACCCCGCGCCCGTGAGTGAGCGCCATGCGCGCGCCAGAATTTGCGGGAATCTGACTCACTCAGCTCCTCCCACAAGAGGTAGAACTGAGAGCCCAAAATGCGGAAAACAAAAACAACAAACAAAAAAGTGGCTATACGCTGAAACTTCTTCAGGGACGAGTCATGTACAAATCGGACTGTCTTCCAGCTTTCAAACTGATTTTTTTTCTACTCTGCATCATTATGAAAAAACTTGACAGGGGTGAATGAGTAAAGGGGCGGCAATGGAGGGAATCGATCGACTTAATGCTAAAAATCTTTGTCCTGCCAGCGAGAGACACCTTTCCCAAATATTTTGGTTTCCCGTCACTATAAAGATCGGAGGGTGCGCGGTGCCTGGAAGTATTACGCCCCAGTGTTCAAAGAAAGCACAGGACGTGCGGTTCCAAAAGAAACTAGAGGGGTAGGGATGGGGGAGTTACGATTACTAATTCTAGAAAAACAGAAGCCGTGGACTGAGCACCCCCCCCCCCGCCACATGCCACATCATGGAAGGGGGGGGGCGGGGTACGAGAAGGAATCATCAGCTTTGGGGGGGGGGGGTCATCCTCACCCCATGAAATGAATTTTATCGATACAGAAAACCAACAGCAAGATACATGTATTAAGCATACTGAATTTTGATCTTTCTTTCGGGTTAAATCCTTTTCTTATTGTAGGCAATGTTTCGTCATTGACTACTGACAGTGCATTGTTGTCATCAAGTGTACGGCCGATAACTTTCCCAATCAACTGAGAAACAACAGCAGCCTGTGCACTGCAATGCTGGAACTTTTAATGTCAGATTACTCATGTCCAAATTATCACAGGCCCGTTTTCTCCAGTAATCGGCACGACTATTATTTTTTTTTCTTTTGGTCACTCCATTTCTGATCTTGCCCTTCCAACTTGGCACCGCCCCGCCCCGCTCCTCCGAAAAACAAACTTTCACCGAGAAATCATGAATACATTGAGTGAATGTCTCAAGTTTAACTTTATTTCTGCAGAGGTCCTTAAGAGTGGTCGTCCCTGATAACTTTTACTGCCCTTATTGAGACAAAAGTAAAGGAAGATTAGTAATTTGAAAAAAAACAAAATCAAAGCAAAGGAAATGAGGTACTGAAAGGAACCTAACAGTATTTGGACGTTATCATGTCTAATAAATCATCGGATAGTACGTTGCACATTAAAGTATGATTATTAATATATTCGTTGGCTGAATTCTTTATTTAGGCCTATTCATTCTCGTGACATTTTGTCACTGCCATTATTCATGTAGTGTATTCATTATTACAGATGCAGTAATAGAAAATAAAATCTACGAGAGAGAGAGAGGGAGAGGGAGAGAGAGAGGGAGAGAGGGGGGGAGAGAGAGGGGGAGAGAGAGAGGGAGAGAGAGAGGGGGGGAGAGAAAGAAAGGGAGAGAGAGAGAAAGAAAGGGAGAGAGAGAGAGAGAGGGGGGGGAGAGAGAAAGAAAGGGAGAGAGAGAGAGAGAGAGAGAGAGAGAGAAAGAAAGGGAGAGAGAGAGAGAGAGAGAGAGAACTATTATTAACAAGCCAAAAAAAATAATAATGATAGTAAAAATAATAATAATGGCAACAAAATTTATTAAAGCTGCATGTGAAAATGTTCCTGTTTGGTGTTTCCATACGACAGTGCCAGAAAGCATTAACCTGTCAGGGCCTTCACAGAGTTCGGACATTGGGAAAGTTTCATTCTGAGCTTTAAACCAGCTAAAACACCGAAACCACCCATTCCACTCCCCGCCCCCAATCCCAATACCAAGAGGGTAGGGGTGTGTAGAGAGGGAAAATTGGTCGGTGTTCAGGGTAGAATGTGCGTTGGCAGGAATAAAAAGGTAAAATATGCCGATACAGAAAAAAATGCAAAGAGACTTTTTTATACTATAACAAAATTAATGAGTCACTTGGTGTGTGGCTGTTGGTCCAATTCAAAGTGACAGTTTTAGAACCTGTCATACGTCATAAATGTGTCATGTTTGATGGAATTGGACATCTGGCAAAAGTTTGTCACTTCGATTTCTCCCTCATAATAACTCTACTGTCCTTGATGTGACAAGCTCAAACTGACTAAACAAAACGTATAAGGCCCGGTAGAGATGCATTAAGAATCATTTATTTGAAATGTACTATGGTGGAAGATTCCTCAAAATTATCTAGGTGGGCTTTCTTTTTTTTTTTTTTACTTAATGTTGTTTCACCAAAATAGCCGAAGCCAGGAGGTCCTTAACTGGAAATCAGTGACCTTTTTTTTTTTTTTGTAGAGGTATCTTATGATAGTCAATTCCATGTACAAGCAACAATGAGTACTCCCAGGCCATACAAGTTATGTCATGTCTCCGTAAGAGAAGCCATTTTTTTTAAATCACAGATGATTTTTTTTTCTTCCCACTACTAAAACACTGCTTTGCATTGCTTAATGAGTACAGAAATTCACCTGCACATTGAGATTTACGATTTTCTTAAAACAGGAAGACTAAGATCATTAATAAAATATTGTTGGAGGATATCAGGTGACCTTAACTTACGTAATAATCATTATGTGATACGCGAGTGTGTTGAGTATGTGTCTGTGTTGCTTTTGAGTTGTGTCATCTGCATGTTGTATAGCATATTCGTTTATGTTGCGTGTGGGTGTATTCACCTGAACAAACATGTCATTATATTTCCCTGTATCAGCCACCATCTTCCTGCCTCTGCGATAGCGTGCCAGCCCCTGCTGTATCAAACTATCGACCCAAACGACCGTACCGCTGCCAGGCAGCCCTGGGAACAGATGTTGCTCTTATAGACCACAGACAAGAGTTTCAGTTGAGAGTGACTTTTTCTGAGGGCTCGTCGGCAGCATGCTGACCTGCTCATCTCTGTCTGATTGACAGTCAATCAACAGATCAATTGAATGAATTGTTAATTCCCTTTTGAATCTGAAAACAAACCCAAAAACATTTTTTTTTCTTACCTGTGCACGGCCTTGTTCATCTTTACGTGAACAATGAGTGGTCCTTACGTGAACAGGCCGCATAGACTTTAACATAATTATAATGATTACTCCCCCATACAAAATCATTGTGATATGGGCAGTTAACAAAGTAATGATACTTTTAATGACCATAAAATATTGCAGTAAGAAGACGGGGGCCATACTTTGAAACTGCAGTGATGTGAACACATGAGAAACTGTTGAAGCAACAACCAATATTCCCTTCGTTTTTGGCCACAGTTGACGTACGGACCGACGTTAAATTCAATTCGCCTTTTATTTCGTGCAATCTGCACATTTACATGTGTGGTAACCAAGGAGCTTATAATATAATTATAATTTAAGCTCCTTGGTGGTAACTTACTGACTTACATAGCCAGGTGTCTTGCTGACTAACTAACAGTATTCCTTCTTTCTTTCCCCAGATCATTTATTTAATTTCCTCCATTCAACGTACTGAAATACTTAAAATAATGAAATAACCTATTACACAATTTCGATATATGTAATACAGAATACTGAGACGAACCATTCCTTCTTTTACTATGTCTCCGCAAACGCGCGCGTATAAACACGGTGAGTATCACAGAGCTCTAAGTACTACTCTTCTTCGTTCAATTATGAAGGGGTGTGGTGCGAATTGTTGCATTATGGACAAGGATGATACGCGCACAAGTCGACGGACGGAAAATGACGAATTGATCCGTCTCGGTATCCTGTGTCTCGGATGTAATTCTACATGTTTCCATTCATTTTATAAGTCTCTTTATTACAAATAACTTTTTATATAGGCCTACTTACGAAAAACAACTGTTTGCACACGTGTTGGTGTCCTTAAGTTATACATTCTTTGGATTTCATATATATAGGCCTATATATGATTACAAATTACATTGTGTTGTTTGGGAAGTAATTGAGAAAAGAGTTAAGACTGCGGGAAGATGTTTCATGGTACCAGCCAGAGATATTTTACCTAAGTTAGTGTATAATTATGTACATATATCTGGTGCCAACTGACCGAATGCACCCACACCAGCATACATTCCCAGTCACGGTCTTTCCATCTGATCATGCACAGGACAAGCTGTCCCCTCACCTCCCGGCCACCACCCACCCCTATTATAGTTCCTTACTAAATCAAAACCAATAATTACCTATCATTATCAGGATCACCGTCACAACACACAACCATGTTCATCATTAGACCGCATGCGTTATTGTTTTTGTTGTTGTTGACCTGTGCAAGCTGTGAAGTGCCTGCTGTTCCTTCCGAATAAGTCTGTTACTATTATATTCTCCTGCATCGGCTATATCCTACAATATGCATCCTCCTTATCTGTGTGTTGAATATCTCACTGGACTATGGTGTAGCTTGCGCAACATATGGCACAAATGAGTAACAATAACATTTAGGTGAGGTATGTTACATAAAAAAATATAAACAAAAAAAAATGAACCCATTTTCCAACGCGAACAAAAACAAACAAAGAGTGTGGCCTCGAGTTTACAAAACAAACGAAACAAAAACATGCACTGCAGTAAAGTTACTGTGGTCTGAATCAGCAACCAGCAAAGTTGACAATGGCGAGAATATTCGAATTATTATTCTCCGCCAGCCTGAGCGCGACAATAAATGATAGTGCTTTACTGTGGGTTACGGAAATCCACCGACAGTTGAGAACAAACCCGGAATGGCGGTTCATAAATATTTGATACTGGAACTTTATATTTTCACCCTTTCGATTCTTAATATAACACTTGATATTTCGGACAGAAAGAAGGGTTCAAATGCCATTGTCAACCTTTGCACAAAATAGAATGTAATCAACATGTCTGCTGGTTGTTTTTTCTGTTTTGTAGGACAGTAAAATGTACGAGTGTCAAACTGCCGGTATTTATTGTCTGCTGTTTTGGCTTGGCCCCAGCACGTTTGCTGCCAGAAATATACTATTTTGGCAGATGAAAAAAGGAACTCCATAGTTTATCGTCGCGAAACTCGACAAACATAATGTCCAATGCGTGTATATTTATTTAAATAAGAACAACAAGCAGTGTTATTTCGAAACTCTTTGATATTGATTGTCTGGCGCATTTTTATCCATTTGTACCAATCAACTTTCGGATAAGAAAAAAGCCCAATTAAATCTCAAAGTAAACTGAAACAAGCACGAGTAAACGAAAAGGGTTAAAAGGGCTTTTGGGTGTACATGTATTACAGTCATGTCAAAATTGGACAAAAAGAAAAAGTTGCCTCTCAGATAGAAAGATTTCTAAGGAGGACTTGTTTAATAATAATAGGCGAAGACTGGGGGTGATAAGTGAAGACGAGTTTGCTACGATTATCCTCACTCCTTTGTTTGCATGCCAGGCGGGCGTACTAATGCTATTTTAGTTTACTAAAACAAACTCCACTGGTTCAGTAATGGGATTTTCCATCGTTCAAATAGATGAATACTAAAAGAATAAAAGGAGGATGGAAGCAATGACGACGAATGAGAATAATAGGAATATTAAGAAAAAAATAAAGCTGACCTGATTCTGAAAGGACGAGTTCTGCATGAACTCTTGACATTCTTAAAACAATAACTTGAAAACTTGCAGAAAACTGTTTTCAAGTCTAGGAACTGTCAAGTCTGGGAACAATATTTATCGTTGGACAACAGCATAACCATATCTATGAGCATAACAGAGAGCGAGAGAGAGAGAGAGAGACGGGCGGACGATTTGACCGACAGACAAACAGACAGGCAGATAGGTAGGTAGGCAGACAAACAGAGAGACAGACAGACAGACAGAGAACTTTAGGCCCAGCAACGAATCCCTTTCCTACATCAACAAAAACACAGTGTCCGACCGATCTAAGTGAACCCAAACCTCATCTTGCTATGTCGCAAACAACGAACTCATTGACGGTAAACGTAATGCAGACTGAGAGATCTCGAAGTTCTCAAACCATAATTTGATTGCCCAATGAGAGTTCTGGTTTCTCTCGATGCAGAGATGAAATACGAATCTGTCTTCAACATCACTGCTGGCCCGACTCATTATCTGAGAGTGAGAGAGCCACGCTCAAGTCAAATCTTCATACAAGCCATTTATTCTATTCCAAGCAGGCCAATTTTCTTTGGTTTTGATAACAATCGTTTCTGTTGACAAGATCACGTGGCTTAAGGTTTCCATAGAATAGGATGTGAAAAGAACAAGAAAAACACGAGCGTGCAAAACTTCAAAAACCCTGCACCTTTTTTTTCTTTTTGCATTTTCGTTATACACTTTGGGCAAGTTAAATAAACTATTCTATGTACATGGTCTCAGCATCTGCATGCCGGTTTGCAAGAGAACCAGCGACTCCTATTATAGTGACATACAATTTTCGGTAAACCAAACCATCAAAATTTTATCGTTCCTTAATTCACTTTTTCTCCATTAATTCAATAATAATGACCTAATAGTGTAATAAATCATGACTTTTCGACTTTCTATAAATCAGCAGATTTATTATTATGTTGTTATCAATTTAATTTTTGTCCAAGTACTAAATTCTTGTATGAATTAGCTTTGTTGAAGCAAGATACCCAGAACTGAAAACTTAGACATTCGCTGCTTTGTACAGTGAGACGTTACTGTCAACTCTGCACACAACCCTAATGAATTAACGACATGGTCACCCAAACTGTTGAAGATGTCCCAATTGAGAATGGTGTCTTCGGAAAAACCTGTTTGTCTCATCATCTGATCTGCCTGAAGTGACCGATTAGTCAGAGACTTTTTTTCCAAAGGCTAGCTGCTACTGTGCTAGAGCGAAAATCCTTGAGTATTTTACATAGCAGTTTTGGATCGGAGAAATTGGTTTTTTGTTGTTGTTGTTGTTTTTTGCACAGATAACAACAGAAACATAGTTCTGAACCTGGTACAAGAAGTTGGGAAGGGATTTTGCAATGAGATCTATGTTCACTATCTTTCTGTGCTGAATACTTTCCCAGGGATAATTATCGTAATCTGTATATCACAACATATGTAAAAACAAAGTGAATAAAATTATTACTACTTAGTTCCTTCTCGTACCACCTTACCAAGCAGCATAATTACAGTACATAATTATCTCTTTGTCATTCCTAAAGATTGTGCAATTCTCAGACAATCACATTTGATCCAATCGATCAGTTTCTGCTGATCTGGAAAGGATGGTGCAGCAGTTTCCCTTCATCAAGGAGATTGCTCCAACTAAATACACTAACGTAGAGACTTTGGTGGCCATATGGCCGAAGGCAACATAATGTCACTATGAAATTCACATCATTCGCATTATGCGTCACTTTAATGTCATAAAATCATTCCTTGCTTATCTCACCGCGGTTGGGCAGTTATTCTCTCTTGCCCAAAACAGAGTAGCTGCTCATTAATCATCATTACAGATTTAAATCTGCACATAGAAACTCTGAAACATATCGCTTATTTGTTGTGAATGTTTTTATCTGATCCACATTTAAAACAGTAATTGTATTTTCCAACCATTTGAAGTGCATCCCCATAGAAAGTTTAAACTGCTATAGACGAACGAGTCTTAGACAGACGCGTGTTGATATACCTTTCTGAATATGAGAAGGGGCAATTTTTGCCATATTATCAATTTTGTTTAAATCTGGCGCCATGGGATTTTTTTTCTAACTCATTACCATCAGAATTTATATTGATGACACGACACAAGTTTCCATTTGCTGAAACTTTTGCGGCAGTAATACATACACAAAGGCAATTTACAATGGGATATAAGCCCAAACATTTTAAACAGGCTATCTTTGGGTCATAAAATCATATGCATCGATGAAACGAAATTTACTGTCATTGCTGAAAAATTGCTGTGATGATATCTGTGAACTCAGTCATCACTTCGCACGTGCTGTTGTTTCAATCTCCGTCAGACAAGGGCTGCGCTATGTAAGGGAGAGGGCGGGTCCCGATATCGGGTTTTGGTATTTTAATGAAAGTTTTGTCATTTCTGAACATAACTGTGATAACTGTACTTAGAATTATCTCACATAGTTTGAGTTTTGATTTTTTTTTCACGCCAAAAGCAGCTTTCAAAGACAAGAGGGGGGGGGGGGGTAAAATGTATGGTCCAGATTCTTATGTGTTCAAAGAAGTGAAATGTGTATTGCTCTCTTGCAACTGCAAGATGGATGGATGGATGGATGGATGGATGGATGGGTAAGATTACGCTTACACATATTCAAATCAAGCATCGAGTCTATATTTTAAGTGCCTGAGTGATAAATTGCTTGAAAAGGGTCTGTGAATGAGGAAAGATTGGCAATGGAGAAAAAATGTTCACCATAAGAAGCAAAACTTCGCCATTTTTACGATCTCCATCGAGACTACTTCGCAATCAGAATGTAGCCTTCAAATGGCATATTTTCCTCTTATGTGATGTTATCGCTGCAAGTAGTGCAAGATGCATGCGTAGTTTCAAACTCTCTGTCAGTGGCCCCATAAAGTGATTTCGCAAAGCCCCCCCCCCCCCCCCCAACAGTCCTGAGATTTCAGAACAGCCAAAGAACGAAAACAACATTATTAACAAACAAACAAACAAACAAGAAAAGTAAGAAAAACTGTTTATATAGTTCCCCTGCGGGGAAACCAAAGGAGAGAGCAACCTTTTTGTAAGAGCATTTAGTTTATTCAAATCTGAAGTAGGGGCGATTTCAGTCCCAAAAGTCGATTGCAGAAATCCAACTAAAGCAGCTGCTGTGACTGACTTGGATAGCCCCGCATTTCAGAGAGGACACGTCTCATTTTCGTCGATTCTTGGCGTACTGACGTTAAACGTTTTCTGAATGGTCAGTATTGCGGTGGGCAGGTGGGGGAGGGGCCACGAAGTGTATAGACTCACTAGGTTGGATTGCGCGCGAGGAATGACGTACATCTGAGTCTAGCGCCAGGAACTTCCGGCAAACCCCACTGGGCAGCGATGGTTTCGCTGGTCATTGATTTTTGTCAGTCCGAACTTCTGTTCGGTCCGAGCCCAGCGTTTTGAAATAAGAATTACACACGTTACACAACTGTTTTGTTGACAAACGTTATAGTTTCTACGAGCAGCTGAAGATACCGGATTTGAGTTCCACTATGAAATGACTGGTTAAATTAGCCTATAAATTTGAAGGGAAAAAAATCTTTCCGATACTTTTAAAAGAACAGTCTGTGTGACTGTCCAAATATTTGTTTGAATTTTCTAATGCCTTCTGTTGTCTCTAGTAGAGTTTGTGGACAGTGCAGGTCAATAAGGTTAATTTCTTGGAGACGCACCTTTTTCGTAAAAATCTGTGGTCTGGTCCTTTTCCCCTATAGATGTCCCGATGCATTCTTAGGTGCCAAACTTATTGAGGCCAGCTCCACTGTACATAGACAGCCTGGACCATGTACAAGCGGTTCTGGACACAACATTTCATTTTATATAACATTATGGTCACGGACCATGGTCGTCGTGGTCAGACAATGGCGATGGAGAGTGCCTGAGTTTAATCTGGGTTCAGTCTACTCCTAGGTTCCTGAATTTTTCAGCTGTTTGACAGTGTGCATTTGAGTAAAACAAAAACCTACAACCAGTTCTCTGGTATGAAGTCAATTTCATGTACATGTATTTAAGGATCAGACTTACAAATGAATAGCCACAGAATAATCAAATGAATTTCTTCTTTGTAAAATACGATTAAATGAGACAAAACGTATTCATTTCTTCTGCACATGAGTCACAGACCAGTACTGTTGCAAGTATAATCTTATAATTCTCTTTCATAAATTATACTTCAGATTGGCAGTTATACATTAATAATATAAATACATGAAATTTGAATCCTTTACACATAAGTAGAATAATAAATAAAAATGCAAGCAAATATTTTTTTAATATTCACATAATACAGATATAAAAAATCATATAGGATTAAAAGTGAAGTTCATCTCACTTCAGACTCTTAAAACGTTTAGCTTATTTGCAGACAAACCATCATATTTAGTCAGATTAGGCTTGAACTTTAAAGAGCGTGGTTCACAGTGCTTCTTCCTCAAGAAACAAAGTTTTTCTTTCACACTCCCAGATTGCAGGCCACAGATGTGATATGGAGTAATAATTCTTTATATTATGCCCTGGATGACATGAAACAGTCTCTACAAGATGTTACTTACCGAAGCAGTACAATAAAGTAATTATAATTATCATATTGTACTGTCACAACTGGGTAATAGGCCTACATATATTTTTTGCTAAAATTCTGAGTTACAGTGCGCTGGATTTTCAAGTACATAATATGCGGAGAGAATTTCAGGAAGTTCTTTATTGGAGACTTAAGCTGATTGCATGTTAACAAAAATGCATTTAAGGTATATGTAATATTAAAAGCTGACCTGTCGATAATTGGATATTAATTAAACTGACAGCCGACACTGTATAACAACTGCAACACTCTATTGCATAAAGGCAGTAAAAGTCAAATAACAGTCTCAACCAGAATGGATGAGAAGTATAATTTGTGTAGTCATCAGTAACAGCGTAGTTAGTCACTAACAGACATAAACTACATTAATTTACTCAGTTCAGAGCTAACATAACAAACTGGCATGAAAAAAATAGAATACACTGGCTTGATAACTCCTTCACAGTAATAAATTAACAATTACAGTTTCAACATTTTGAACTCCCTTCCTGCCTGTTCATTGGGCCTTCAAATAGTCAACAATTTACAACCAAGACTTTTCAGCAGCACTGACTTGGATGACAAAGTTTACGCCAAGTATCACAATCACTTCTGCACAAATTTCCTATCTATCTTTTACAGAGTGTTCTCACTCTCTCATTCAAGCCTACAAACTACTGTTGTCAAAAATTCAGCCTCTTTATTTTCACACAAATCTGCCTATGTAAATATTTCAAATGTAAAAGATGTATCACAGCTTTCAATGCTGTGACAAAATCGCAGAGCTCTGCAAAACACTTCAAGAAACTACAGGTGGTTTTATGCTTTGCATTCAAAACGAATCTGAATACAAGTAGTATGTAATTTGATCATCTCAACCAGACTAAATCACCTTTCTATTGCATGCTGTCTGTAGCAATTTGTTTTTATACCTTTTGTGACTTAAGCTTTGAGCATTTTGGCTACTCAAGGACTCTATGCATACTGGATATCCTTATCATATAATGCACTAAAATTGAACATGATGGGGTCTTTGAAAAAGTCACTGTGCGTTAAACAATGCTTGACCTCAAATGATAGCTTAGAGTTCTCTCATAAACAACAAAAATTACCAGCATATTCCCACATATTTACAAATGCATAACTGGAGTTATTTACACTTTAAACTGCACAAAAACATTATAAACGCACTGCATTGCACAGTCCCAAGGGCAGACAACAGACGACACCATTCTGCAGTTCTGACCTGGATTTATCCATCCATTTAACCATAAATGAATCAACTCCAGAATCACTCCCAACGATTTAAATTTAAATGCATTAGAATGTCTCATAAACTATTAACGTTCCTTCAGGCAAACAACAGCAAGATTTCACTCTTCCCAATACAATTTCATCCACAACTGCTTCAATACTCCCACATAACTACAACTCTACTACAAAATTAATGTAACAAGACAAATTCTGAGTCTGAAGAAAGCACAATACATGAACATTCCCATAAGGAATCCCTCTTTATACATTAATAGACATCTTCATTATCTTATATAAGAGATCATGTTCCTCAGTACTTGTTACACACAAGGCATTCAATATGTTACACGCAAGGCATTCAATATGTTATATACAAGGCATTCAATATGACAAATCTTGGTCTCATTGTTGCTCCAGATGCGAGCATTATAAATAGCAAATTATTCATTATCATTTTCACTGCCCTGAGAGAGATGTTTAGAGGAAGATGAGTAAGTAGCAGTGTTGACCATTGGGTTTTTATCACATATTCTGGAAAAAAACAAGCTGAACAAATATCTTGTATTATAATAAAAGAATAAAGCTTGGTATAAAATGCAGCAATATTTTCACTGCATCTTACAAACTTTTGTCTTAACCCAGACACTTAGCTCAGAGTATTCTTCATATTGACGAAACAATTGATACTATAGCTCATGCCAATCAACAATGTAATTTGTCTTTCATGCATACTTCACGTTCTGAAAAGGAACTAAATATTCCCTATAACATAGTTATTACCATTCTTGAGAAAATCAAGATACCACATGAATCATTCAGGTTTTTATCCTGCACCTGAAATATAATATTTACTTTAGTTTTGACATCACAACTGGTCAGCTGAATTTTTTGTTCTCTACTATCCACATTCAAAAGGCCAGAGCCCTGAATATTTGTCAGAACCAACAATTACCTTTTCCTTGGCAAAAAAAAACTTGTGTCTGTTTGAACAACTAGATTCCCAAGATACACCCAACATGAAAAGCTGAGGTGGATCATAACTTTGATCATATAAATTTCAAGTCTGTCCAGCCTTCCACAAAAGTCTGGTATAGATTTTCATCAGTACAGCAGGTTTGCATTGTGCATTTTCTTGTTCCACTAGTTCCCCAGAAAATAACGTGTTTACAGTTTCTTTCTGGAGGCTGACACTCTAGTTTTTCCTTTTGGCTGTTCACTTTCTAATGGATTATATTTGTGTTGCTCATCCTAAGAAAATGGAAATGAAATAAAAATCAGAAAATGTGATGATATGAGTGTCATTGAGAGAGATGTTTGTTTCGAGAATGCAATGACATTGTCGCAATATTGTCATGAAGCTCAGGAGATATTTTAGCCAAATATAGATCTGGTGCTACACTTCAAGAATAACATGAGGCTGTGAAGACATTTAATCATACAAAGAGATTCATGAGGTTTACAAACATGCAATAATGCTCATAACATGCTCTTTGCTCCTCTTTAAAAACAACACTACATATAGAATAATATGGTAAATGTACTATGAATAAAAACTTGAGGAGTTCACCACTGAGCCTATATAAAATGATGCTATTCTTAGCTTTTAAATCATTGCTTAGCTAACAATGATGAATTCACACTCAGCCTTTATTGATACATAAGTATTGCTGTTAGCTTTCAATGATTTGGGGAGTCGTAGTGCAAGGTACCTAAATATTTTTTAGAAAAATTAATTTCTTTTTGCTATGGTTACTTAAATATGTAAGGCTAACGTGGTTTTCATCTGAATTTTATTAATACTTAGACCCTTTCAGTTTTCAACATTCTGAGTAGGAAGGTAATATTTGATATTAATTAGGTAACATCAGTGTCAAATATGTACTGATTTTCAACTCCTCATTTATTTATTCATTTAGAGAAAAGTTATGAAATCACCAGCCAGTCTTCTTACCTGTCCATTGACAAGCTTGTTGTATGCTTCTTCTGGTACTTTGGGCAAAGGTCTCTTCTTGGCATCCTCAGAAAGTGGACGAATGTTGGATGACGCAGCAGACACTGTTGGAGGTTGTTGTATACTCTGAGGATGTGAAGATAAATCTGACTTCTGTCACAAATATTAGCAAACAAATCTTGAGCTCAAAGTCACTCTATTCAGCCTTTATTCTTCTAGCTCATTAGTGGAGGTGAGCTGAAAATGTGAGGATTTGTTTTGCTAAGTGCTCAGTTCAAAATCAAAAAAATTCCCCACAATGAAAATGAACTTAATCATGAATTGTTTGATACTAAAACTATGCATAATTTATTGTCCTTACTGTTTCATCCAGCGAAAAGTAAACATCCGGAGAGACCAGCTCAGAATAATCACATTCGCCCTGGATCTGCATTTGGAAATAGAATGATAGAAGAATGACTGACATGTTCCAATCGCTATTTCATGTGTACAAACACTGAAATAACAGGAGTGACACTGAGATTAGCTAAAACAGATCAGTGAAAGTGTGTAATTAAATTTAGCAGAAAATTCCTGCATATAATGATTTAATTCTCACCAGGCACTCTGTTCTTCCTATAGTGAATTTGAATTTTATTTTTCATTGACTTAATGACAGCTACACCGAGCCTGACAGGGCATCTTAACTTGACATCAATTATATTTAAATTAAATCAGTAAAAGGATAATGTCGGAACTGATTATTAAGTAAGAATAACTTGAATTTCATTTCATGTATGATTACTTCAAAGATAAGATTAATTTATCCTAGAAAAGATATAGGCTGTAGCAACTGCTTATATGCCTAAATGAAATTGTAAACAAAAATATGCTATCTTAACACCAGCACAGAGAGCTCAGTAATTGCTGTTTCAACTGAAAGACGAAGTTTCAGAGCATAAAAGCAAAAAATAAGAGATGTCATTAAATATTTCATTAATCTCAACATGCCCTCACCACTGCTCTTCTCTATAACAGAGCACAAGCTTCTGTCTTTACCATCATAGAACTATTAGATATAATAAAAATTAGCAAATTAAATATGAAGTAATAATGAGTAACTCACCTGACCACATGGCACTGTAAGAAAATGATCCCAGTTGGAAATTTTCACCTGTGAAACCATGAGATAAGTACCATGATAATATTATGGAAAAAGCCATAGCACTGGCACCATCAAACTTAAGTTTTATTAATTTGACAGAGTCTGAAAACATTCTACTAAGAATTTGCAAGAAAGGAAACTGAACCATTTTTTGCTTTCCCCTGAAATACTTTGAGAACAGATGATGACATTGTTAAAAAAATCTCAGAAACGTTGCTAACCAACTGGACTTGACGTATTAAAGTTAAAACCAGCTAAGATGTTGGAGCGAGTCTGATGGAAAAATGTCGATTCTTAGCATCCGTAACAAGGCAAAAGAAAATTGGTTTGCAGTCAAACATCTGGAATACTGTTAACTCGACAACTGTGAATTTGCACTCTTTATGTGATGTATGAGACAAACAAACATTTTGACCAACCTTCTTGTGGTAATTCACCAAATCATGCAGAGAACGATGAACTTTGGGTTCTCCAATAACAATGAATTTTCCATTCTTTAACTGGTCAATCATATAGTGACGACATCTTCTTTCAGCTCTGAAATTTCAATGAATGCATTTCCATAAATGAACATACTAATACCTCAGATCTTTAATATAATAGTAATGCATAATACAAAACACTGCCACATGAAATTCACAATGTTATTTGTACCAAATGACAACTAAGTTTGTCAGGTAAAGTTTATATTCTTCTGTCATCTATATATACATACAATTTACAAATTCTCACCTTTGAACACAAGAGACTTTTTTCTTAGACAACCAACAGTAACCAAATTTTGCATGAAGGTTTCAAAAGCCTTGCAGGGTGCCCCGAAGTTTGGATTTTTTTTATTGATTTTGCTTTTCTATTTTTTTTTTAGTTGGCTTTGGATTGCTCGCCTCTGACCCTTTTTTTTTCATGAGCACATACTCATGACATGAACACTTCTGTCGTATGTAGGTCACCGCTGTCAGGTGATTTAAACTATTCGACATGCTCGCAGCTAAACTTGAAACACGGGAATATCCTGCTGCTTGCTATGCCGAGACAGATGTCAAGAGGGTAGAAAGTGACAGGCAGGTTATGGGCAGTGATTGGGGGGTTCACACAGCGTGCAGCTTTTAAGGCTTGTCAGTAATAAAACAATATAATATAATGAATTTGTCTTCCTAGTAATATAAGTGAGCAATCAATGATATCATGAGTATGTAATCTGTTCTATCAAATAAAAACTTACTTGAAAGTCAGGGTGTATCCAAAGCGACTTTCACTGACACGAATCAGATAACAACCAATTATTCTGTCCTTCAGTAATGCTTCTGCCTCTCTGGAACCCAAAAAAAAAAAAAATGTGCAAGAAAATGTAATGTGCAGTATACATTTTCAGCTTCTTTATCCGACTTTTCAGAAGAAGGCACGAAGCTCTATCAACAGCCAGAAATAGAAAGCCGATTAGAAAGAGAGTGTGGTGTTGTTGTTTTTTTATACCCCCAAAAAAAAAAATGACCCCCAAGCTCAAAGCATAATTATATATTTAAATAAATATATTTGAGAAGTACTATTCCAACCCATTAAATTCTATCTCATATAGTTCCATCTCTCCATTCTCGCATTACTCCAGTCAATAACATCACTGATTCATCAACATACTGGACCTACAAACTAACATCTGCGTTTTTATACTGCTTAGCATGACACGATATGGAGAATGGATGTGACCTAGTGACATATACAGTTTCAAGCACAAACCATTATCTGTGTGGCTTCTCAAAACAGAATTTATCTTCATGTCTTATATCTTTTAGCAGTTGCTATATGTTCTGGTGCTGGCATGCATCATAAATGTTTGCACTCAGCATTCATAGTCATTCCCAGTTATGTCAACTCTGAGCTCAACCCAGGTAGCAGCAATTGCCAAAGAAAAAAAAAATGTAATTTCCAAGCCTGACATTTTCCGGAGAAAATCAGTTATTTATTGAGTCTTGTCTTGTTGAAGTATAGATTTCCATTCTAATGTAGATACTCATCAATGCCTATCTCCAAGATGATGAACTTACTTGCGTGAGATGATCCCATGAAACCACTCTGCAAATCTGTTTTGATTTTGTTCCATTACATTGTAAGTCTGGGTCTCCTTGAACCAAGTGACAGCTGCCTCTTTGGTGCCTGAACGACCAAATCTCTGCAAATCGGCCACCGGCTGGAAATCATCGTCTACTATTTCTGAATCCGAGCCAAGAGACTCCTCCATCTAAAAAAAAAAAAAAAATTATCTAGGTCCACTGCTATAAAGAATTGAGAACATTTAATTAATTTACAACTGCCAAGACAGAATTTGTTCCTTTGGTCTTTCAACAACAAATAAAGTGCCATGTATATATACAGTTGAAAGTAAAATATGATTTTTGTAGTTGGTTATATTCACATTAAATGGAGACATAATTCTAGATAATTTAACAAAAACATTAAATACTTCAATGATGTTAGAATTACACTGAGCAATGCCTTAAAAGCACATAAACAGTTACGTGTAACACCAATTGATGTATCATTACCAGTAAATATTCTCACAAATAAATTTCAAATGCTATTTATCACACAAAATACTAAGATATATTTCTTCAGTCACCTGAGTTCCAGTTGTTGCTGTTTTCTTCACTGGTTCCAAATACTTGCAACTTGATGCTAATGATACAGCATTTGGATCAAAGTAAGGCACTGCGGGGGACAATTTGCCAGGCTGTACTTTGCCTTTTGGATGAATGGAAAATGAAAAGCATTTTCCTGTAATTAAATCACAATTACCTATTGCAAACCATAATACCTCATGTTGTGCATTTGCATAACTTCAGTATGCAAAATTCCACTGCCAACAGTTTATGTTTATGGCAGATTATGATCATAATGCTCATTTTTATAATACTTTAAACCAAATGACTGGAGTTTCAGTTGTTTCAGATTTTGATATTTACAGTAATCTGTTGAACAGATGAAAAAAAAATGCAGCCTATTTCCTTTGTATTCTACAATTTTCAATGACAACCTGGGGCTGGTGTCGGTGTAGGCTAAAATTCAAAGAATTTGACTAGAATGGCAAAAGTATGCAGAAATCTTATTCAGTTCTCAACACAGTTAAGTCTGATGATACTGAATTGTCACCCTTACCAGGCATTGAGAAACGATCACTTTCAATGAAAGCCAACTTTTGGCACTGATTTTAGTGTCTAAGTTGTTCACATCTACAAGGATTACCAACCTTTAGGTCTTGATTTGTCATGGACATTCAGACCATTAAGAGATTCCATGGTTTCATCACTGAGCTGCTTTGCCTTGAGTAACATTTCTTCAATTGCCTCTTTTTCTCGCCTGGCATGTTCTTTTTTCACGCGAAATTCTCTTCGTGCAAGAAATCCTCTGACAACTAGAGAATACAAGTATAGATCTTCCAATAATGATAATCAGCAATGCTTAATGTTTACTTTATCTTAAACCATTTTGCTCTGTTTTCTTGACCAAAAATATTTGATAAACACAGGGCGCATAAGAATATCATGTGTTTTCCTAAGATTAATATCACCGAACAAAATTTCAAGCATGCAAAATTTTGTCTCCTTATTTTCCACATTCCTCATCATGACAATTCTTAATCATAAAGTGAAATCATTTATCTGAAATTAATGGCACTGAATGGGATCTGTTAAGCATAAAAACCGTTACTCCACTGTAGGCCTATATCTCCCGCAAAAGTAACATCATCTTTAGAGATTGGGATATTCTTTTAAATGAACATTTAAGCCTTTAAAACCATTTTTGTACCTACCTCTTTGTAAGTGCACAGCTGATTTACCCATGCTATCTAATAACTCTGTCAACTGCTCAATGTGTGAATATTTGAGAAACAGCTTGGATTTTCTGTAACAGACCAAAGTTTGCAATGTTCACTTTGGGCACTGCTATCCATAAAAGGGAAGCTAGCTGATATGATAATGTTATTGAGTAATTTATTGCAAATATTAATATCTGTCTCTGTTTGTATGATATAAATACACAATTGAAATATTATAGGAGAATCATTCCCCTTAGGTGGTGAAAGTGCAAAATTATTACAAAATTTAACGATAAAGTTTTTCTAACTTTTATGAACACACCATGACAGGCCTTACAATAAACAATCACACACATTTGTTAAGCCAATTGTTTGCCTCAGCCAAAACAAGCTCTTTGAACTCTGTCTTAAATGGATGATTTTGCAAGTCCACATATGTGAGCGAACCTCAGTAATCTTAATGGAAGTCGCATTTTTTCAGTTTTGAGTTATGAATTTCACCATAAAGTATGAAATCTCATCTTCAATTTGGTGTAAAAATTATTGAAATGCTCCTTTTTATCACAAAATTATGGCTTGTTAAAGACATCTACCCCCCGGTCAAAAATGAAGCAACTTCTGAGAAAATCGCCATTAAAGATGGAGGAGTGATTTTCGCTCTCGGCGAGATGAGTGGCCTTACTATCTCCCTAGCAGCGGGTATTTGTAATTGACCTATGGCTTTAAAATGTTGTATGTCTATGCCAATATTAAATGATACATGCCGTGTGAAAATTTTGTGACAATAGGTTCATTAATTTTGAAGTTATCAGGAGTTCAATGAACCCCATTATTGCTGTGATTTTCAATGTCAAAGGCAAAATTCAAGGCATTAAAAGCAATATTTATCATACTTAGATACTGATTTGAGACCTAATATTTTCACAGAATGTAGAAAAATGGTTGAACTTCAAGTGTCGACTAAAATTTTAAAAATCGTCAAAAAATCGGATATTTGTGTTTCATCACGATTTTCTTCGTTTGGTCCAGTGCGACTTCCGGGGGCTCGCTCACATTTCATGATGAAAACATTTATCATTGTTTTTATATCATCCCTTTAAGGAGAGAAAAAGTTCTATTAAAATTATTAAATTTGATGACTCTTATGAAACAAATATGAATGGTACAAAGAAGGGAATATGTCCACCAATTTTAAAAGCTTGTGCAAAGAAAAAAATGTGGAAGAGACATACTGAGAAGAAGACCTAATGTTGGCAATATAGTGTTGTCCTACCACAGTCCCCACCTTACGGTGGAAGGATCAGAGTCAGAGAATGTATTGCCAACTTACCCCAGACACCAACCATGCACTTTGGCTCCACTGAGTATTGTAGAGCAACTCTGGGCAGTTCCTGGTAGTTTCAGATCTACCAAAATTTTGTACCTGGAAGATGTGATGATAACAGGCTGTAATACATTCTTGAAGTATAGTTACATTTGATTTAAGTTTTGTGTACTGAAAATTCAAATCCATACATTTGTACTCCTTTGAAGAAACACCCCATCCACTGAATTAAATAAAGACACAGTAAGGTCACAGACACAATGCAGCTTACAGAATTGTTATATTGTCCAATTCAAGGTTTCTGCAAAATACGAAAACTTTGTATCATTTACTTTGTAATACTTCTTTTTAATGAAACACCAAATCAGAACTGGCAACCTTTCATGACTGGTTCTTGACAATGTAACTGGTGAACTCAGTATCAATTGCCATTGGTGTATACAGTTAAATATAAATTGTATGAAACATCAAATCTTTGACCGTTGGGCAGATAAAGAAAACGTCTAATGATCCCCTCAAAAGTTACAAGGTTTCAACAAACTCACTTTTCCACAAAGTTGGCAAAGCTTGGCCTGACAGCAAAACCTTTCCTCCGGATTTCAACTGTTTCCAACATTCCAGTATATAATAGCTGAAACAAGAACATAGATAAATAATAGATTTCTGTTCATAATTTCATCTTTCTTCAAACTTCATTTGCCACCTCCAAATATTCTTGAACTCAAAAGTATCTTGCCCTATCAGTTCCTTGAAAGCAGTCAGTTTGCCACATTAATGAAAACTCTACTTGAGACCAGGAAAGTTGTACAATCTGTAACTGCAGAAGCAGAAAGACTTTGTAATGAGATGAGATACAAACTATTTTAAACTGAATTTTGTTTATTTGAATAAATTACAACTGAAATTCTAACATCTCAGATTTTTTAGTTCATGTAATAAATTAAACTCTACAAAACATCATGATCACTTCTCAGGACAAAGAGATGAAGTTTTGTCATATCATCAGAAAATTTCAGCCTACTCAAAGTCAAGTTTACAATGATATTTACCTGAGCCAGAACATATCGTGAGTCCAGATCTCCCGGCGCTTTCAGATGATTGGGTTTTAAGCATCTAACGAAAATGGGAGTTGACGACATCATGCGTTCCATAAGTATGCTCAAGGAATTCTGACAAGAAAAGAGTGTATTTCAAATCTGCAAATTAAACTGTGAAGCTGAAGTAAACAATTTTTATGCAATGTATCCAGGTTTGTGAAATGTGGAAAGTGCAAAACTTCACACAGTAAACAAGTTTTCTTCCATGGTTTCCTCCACTATTTGCATTATCATTCAAGTTACTCCCATTCTCACAATCATAAGAATCTTCATGATGAATGATGTTGACCGGACACATAGCAATAAGATACCACCAACTGTATTCCTGAGAAGGGCATCATTCATAAAACAGAAGGAAATGCAATTTCAATGTCAACTAGTAATGGATGAAGAATTCCAGCACATTTAATTTACAACAAAGCAGAATACACATCTCTTATCAAAACAACGGTTGTTACTATGTAAGCTAAATATTCAAAAATAATTCAGAAAAGTTACAACAGTGAATGGTAAGTGGTATACTGTCATCATCAATGATATTCTTAGCCATTTGTGAACACTCAAATTACTCAAAAGAAAAAAACAAAAACAACGGGGTCACTCTGAATACTTCAAACACAAAGAATATTTTCTATAAATATCATATTATAATTATGTCATGATAGGTTATCAACGTGTTCACTATGTTCTCACCTTAAACTGCCCTCCAACTGTAAGTTTTCGAGTAGCAGCATCACTACCAGAATTTGCTCGTACGATGTTCTGAAAAAGAAAAAAAATCACATTAAATTACCCTCTTCACAGACATGTATGTGACATGGCGTTTGGCACTATTCAAGAATCACTATTATTGGACCTTTTTATACCCTTTGGTCAAATAATTTTGATGGCGGAAGTTGAAAGCTCTGTGCCTTTTCCTATGAAATTTTTATTGTCTTCATCACCTGTTGGGCACAGTATTATTTACAAATACCATGAGAGAATACAATGTGGCTACCTGTGCAATTATAGAAGTTGCCATGTTACAAAAGCTTTTTTCTCATATATGACTGAATGTTCATCCATACACTTAACATGAATTTTAGAAAACAAAAACATTCAAAGCGTTTATTTTTAATGTCTGCCAGAATTGTTTCACAAGAGCTGATATGAGGAAATGACCTTGATAGATTCATGATAGATTCAAATCCAGATTGTTTATGGTTGCAAACCTTATTGTGTTTTCTTGATACTGTTCTTCCTTGCAAAGCAAGACTGCCTGTCCTTGTGATTTGACCTGAAAAGTTGATAACAAATTGGCATGTTATCCTTCCAGTGTCTAAACAGTGCTTGAGACAAAACCCTTAATTGTCGGTATGATCCGGGTAGGAATAATTTATCATCAAATCAACAAAGACCAATTTTTAAATGTGAAGCCTTTTTTTCCACATTTAATCAATCTGTCTCACCTTAATATATATTTTTTAAAAAGAAGACATTTTTCACATATATATTTACAAGATGAACCACTTTACTTGATATGTATCATGTCTCAAGTGAAAACAAATTTACCTCTGAAAATTGTTTTCACCAGAACATTTTCACTAGACTGCAGTAACTCTGTTATGCCAGGTGGAAGAGTGTCCCTGTTCTTTTCCAACCATCCATCAGCAGAATAAATCACCTATTCACATGCAAAAAGAAAATATGCTTCAGGCTGTACTTGAAAAGACATAATGTTTGACAGTTTGACATCCCAGTGCAGATGAGGTTTACAATACAATAATATTATATGTTCTCACTCTGAAACAGTGTATTTTAATATTGTTTATTTTGTTCTGACAGGTAAAATACAGATGATAAGATCAGGTATGCCTTATTCTAACAACAGGAATACAGTGATGAGTAATTGCAACATTGATGGGAATATCAGGTTAGTACTAACAAAGAGAAAATAATGATATATTGTGAGGCTTCCAACTCAAAAAAATCTGTTGTACAAGGAAGATGATTAGTCAAAGAATAAGACTGATGAATTAAAAAAATAGTTTACCTTCCCAGCATAATGGTTTATGGAGAAAACAGCTTTGTTGGTTTGCTGACTCTTGGTGAAATAAGCATTTTCATTAAATGCTTTAGTAAGCTTGTCAACATAGGACTGGTCAGTACCCTGTATGAAACAATCCAATGATACACAGTTATTCTACATGTTGGTGAACAAATCAGAGTTAATACTTACTCACACAGGAGAATGACACACTGAACAAATTTCTGCTTTGAAAATCGGTACAAATATTGTTTTAAATTAAATTACCTCAACTTCTTTGTGCAAAACCAATGTTCAGAATAAAGAGCTGTTAATCAATAATAATATTCAACTGAATGATAATGATTGTTTCTGTTTTCATATAAGAAAGTACAATCCATCCAACCTGTGGTTTAAAAGCAGATAAAAATATTTCTGAAGATCTGATCCCCCCCAGTCATATGTACCATGTTGAAATTGCAGATCATATAAATCCTTGTCAGTCTAAACTTTATATTTACCTTAGGGAAAAGACTCTCCTCATCAAGTAGGGATAGCACTCCAATAGGTTTAGCCAAGAATAAGTCCTGTGTTGAGAGAGAAACACACATGCATAAAATATAACAAAATGGCATATTTATACTGTGCTATGAAGTTCAAAGCTGCAAAATCTGACTAGGTCTCATAGCAATTGACTCAACAGATGGATGCAAGTTTGACCAAAAAAATGGTCTAACTTTGTTCCTGCATGTATTCCTGCATGTAAATTGTCAAGAAATACAAATATAAATGTCTTGCACAAATACACCACAAGCACTAAACTTGTATAAAATATCAAATTTAATCTTAATCTCATTCTGGGAGGACATGTCTTTAAAAAAACCATGATGAAATATCATGAATTCGGACATGTTGGGGATAAGTCAGAATGACAAATGAATTAAATTTTTAAAGTCTATTGTATCTTCTCCACACACCAGTAATGGTTTATTGTCCACAAAACTAATCTCAGTCCAGTCAATGCCTTCTCTTTTGTATTCCTCTTGCTCCATCCTGAAGATGTGTTGGTTGAAGAAAAACTGTAGCTGCTCATTGGCCAGATTGATACAGGCTTGCTCAAAGCTGTTCTTGCCAGTATCCTTTGTGAAGTCTTCAAAGCCAAATATATCAAGAATACCTGGAGTATGATCAAAAGGCATTTGACATTACATCTGATGTAGACATCAACAGGTTTATAGTAATCTGAACTACGTGTGAGCAGTACATCAATACTAAACAGATTATTTTCCACATTTTTCATGAACTTTACACTGGACAGTTTTACTATGGTGGAAAGTTACACAATGCAATTGTTTCAGGATAATTTGTATGTTGTGTCACTTAGGAAACTAAGCTTTAAAAAGTCCAAACAAATTATGCAAATCATTGACACCTTCAGGTATGACAGTTTATAGTTACTTTCCTTACAAAGATGAAATCAAGAACTATTGTTTACTGTAACAATGAATGAGGAAGTTGAGTGAAATTATTCATTTCATCATGACCTAGAACAAAACTGATTAAATAAGATAATTGTTGCTTCACTTTTTTCAAATATCTAGTCATGAAATTTAATCATTAACTCTTTTGGTGACTTAGACACAAACTGCCATTGTTACAACAATATTTTGCCTCAGCTAAGGCTCACCTATTTCAGATAAAATGTTGTTGGAGTCTCGACCTTCAGGCACCATTAGACAGTTGATTTTGTTCGCAATCCAGCCAAATAATCTTCCATACACAGTCTTGGCCATTGCATCTCGCGCATCTGCATAGAACAAAAACACAATGACCACAGTGTTTAATCATGCAGGAGCAATTTCAGTTTATACCATATCATAAATAACTGTGCACATCTTCCTGATAAATGAAGGAGAAAACTATTAAACAATCAAGAGTTAGACCTCTGCCACAACCAGGTTCTGAAATCTCTGGGAATGTTTTATAATACGGCACTGATTTCAAAACACAATTCTTCTTGACACTGTCTTAATCTTTGTTAAATGGAAGGCAAGAGTATATGAACCATCATAATATTTAAAATTTCACTACCATTATGACCAACATCTCCTTCATTAACCCCAACAGCTGGTAGATAGATTGTTATGTATTTGATGTGAAACTTTCACATGCAATAGCAAAATGTTCTAACCTTCAGCTTGGCTCATAGTATAGTTTCTTTTCACATATTCTCCTTTGGTGACTGTCACCATGCAGGTCAGACATCCTTCAATTTCTGAGACATCAATCCCAAGAAGTTTCTGAAAAAAAAAAATGCAAAGGGATCAGAATTTGCAATTCGTCTTTATGAGGAATTGTACATAAAAGAAAAATATATTTTTGCTCGGTGAAAGAATTTAAAATATTTTTTTAAAATGAATTTTATAGTCTTGCATGGGTTTTTCCTGATTTTTACTCCGTCTAAAAGAGTATTTGTTAAAAATCAAAATTAACTTACCGATCACATGAGCTAATTTTCATCAACTACAATGTATATGTGCAAAATCCCCTTGGAAAATGGGTGTCAGATCAATTTCTGCAGCAAAATAGCTCCGCAACAGAAGGATTTATCAGCTTACCACTGTGTGGTTTCTGAAGAATGCAATGCTTAGACACAACTTATTGCAATAAGCCATTCTAGTGTGTGATATTGAACTGTTCAATTAATAGCCTGATTCGTGATATGTAGCGTACAATAAATTTTAGACTTCCATTCCACAGCTCTTCAAAACAACTCATTTTACTTCGAAGCCATTTTCCTTACCAGGCCCATGGCAGTAACTTAAGTTTTGAGACAACTATTTCATTCAAGACTTACTGCTGCTTTTGCCACAGGACCACTGTTGTCCATGACACTAACGCTGTCATCTGAGTCACTGACATCAAAGTTAATATTGCCCAGGTGTAAGAGTCCAGAAATAATGGCAAACAAATTGTGTTGTTCCTGTGAGATAAAAAAACACAGTACACATTTATATAGGCCAAAGCGAGGTCAAAAGTCATCCCTTTATACAATCTTCCATGTCCCACACAACAAAAACACCTATTTGATATCAATGTCTATATTAAATGCAACCTCAACATCTATGAAGTATGGTTTTTAAAAATGCCAATTTTCTAACTATCATCTTATCTCATTCATCAACTCACATGCTAGACAACTGGGAATTCTGCAAGTACATATTATATATTCAAAACAAAACAAAAATAAATGTGATTCATTACTCAAAATTAATTCATAGATTTTTCTTTCCTGTCTGAAAAGGTACACTGTACGCAAGAACTGCTTGAAAAGTTTACGGCAGGAGATGAAATTAAACTGGAAAATGCAAAGAGATGATCAGTACATACAGTGCCCGCAGCGTACAACTCACTACTCCAACAAGAGTGATTTGTAAATTAATTAGCTCATCTAAACTCAAACTGATGCTAAAGAAAATATGCCTACTGCCAGGAAAAGTTTCTTAAATTCTATTTAATTATATTGCTAAAGAACATATCTTGAATTTTGCATGTGACATCACATGTTTTTGTTGATAACAGGCTCCATTTTTACACAAAATGAACAAGATGAAATTTAAGCACCACTGTGCACTTACTTCATCAGTAAAGCCAACCAAATCCATGGCATTCACTAAATCTTCATACTGCCGGTTGAGAGTACTCAGACGATGGTTAAAATCACCGGCACCATTCGTTAGATACCTGAAAATTTGCAGTAAAATGTTCTTGCTTAAATATTGATTATTTCATGTCCTGACCTTTCACATCACCCTTCCTTTTTATTTCATTCTTTTAATACTAATTCCCCTCAGTCCTGTCTATTGTTTAAAGGACCTGTCATGAGTTCCATGTCATGTAAATAGTATTAAAAAGTTTGCCTTTCACAAATTTCACATATTTCATAAAGCTGATTAATTTTATTCAATTTGACAGTTCCCTATCAAATCAACCAAAACAGTATTTGGACACATTATATTATGATAATTATGTAGAAGCTAAGTAAATATAGCCGTAATATGTAAAATCATGTGCAATTCTTCAGCAAAGTTTTTTGTGTATTTTGAGTGCAACATAAATTAATGCTGGAAACCTACTCAAACCAAATATGGTCTTAAAAGGTTTGCATTATCTCATAATCCTGCAATCAACTTCCTAAAATCACACAATCAACCTCCTAAAATCACAAACTGGCAAAACTGTCAAAACTGAAACAGCACCCATCAAAAAAATAAAAGAAGGAGGAATAAAAATAAAAATTACAGTCATAATTTTTTTTTAAAGTAAAGTATGAAAAAGATTCTTAATTTCATGTTATTCCTAAATCCAAATGGGGACTTGCAGTTCTGTCTGTTGATCATAAACTATATAATGTGCTTTTTGAGTGGCACAGTAATGTGCATCTAGTAAGTAGTAACAGACAGAAAGCTTACCTGTACTGATTTGGATCTCCCAGCCCAAAACTTTCATGAGACTTTGAAGCAAAGAGGTAGTAAAAGATATGAAAATTTTCCTCCCCAACATTCTGCCGCACAACTCTTGATTTTTCCAATAAGTATTCAGAGATTTTACCACCAACCACTGAAGATGGATTGAAAATGGCACAAATTCATATCAGCATGCACAAAACCACAGCCATTATTTAACTCTTTCCATTCCATGCCAATCCCCGATACATCGTCGATATGACCGACCGCGTTCGAACCAACCCACGATCTATCGTCGATATCAATTCCGGGGTTTCTTTCATTTCGCACGACTCTGCTCTTCCCTTTGCTTGTACTTTACATTCCTATCTATCAATCATACACTTCTTTATGTGTTTTTCAGCTTCTTTATCCATTTTCCTTCAATTTGATATAACAAACATGCTTAGTCTATAGGTTTCAATGATTTGAGGTAGATCTAGATCTAGTAAAATTCTGAATTTTCTGATTCACCCTTGCTTTGATTTTTCACTAGCAAAAAAACTTGGCACAAACGTGGAAATGGCCCTGGCATGGAAAGAGTTAAATCCTTGTATTCAAAGTATATTTCAAAATACACTTAACATTTGTTTAAGGGTTCCATATGAGTCAATGAGATTCAATAGAAGCAGGAAAAAAATTGTTTGCATTTTCTGAACTTCCTGAAATCTGTTTTTGTGGTTGTGTGAGTTACAAAAGGCTGCAACTGTAGACATTGAAAGAGCCTACCTTCCACTAAAAAGGACGGTAATACAGTAGTCTCCATCTAAGAACCCGGTCAACGGGAGACAGAAAAAGCGGGTTCTTAGGCGGACCGGGCACTTAGGCGGATGCCAAAGGATGCCACCCATATTTGACCACCCATGTCCATGGCTTATCCCCCTTGATTGCTCGGACCTGGGTTGTGACCTCATTATGAAAATTATGCGTTGGACATTTTTTTAAGAAAATATTTTTTTTTGCGAATGGTCAAAGTTACGACTTATGGCTAGCATAATGCTCTTTTCTTACAGTGCAGTATAACGAATGGAATGATTCAAACGGAACAACCAAGTTGTTAATCACAGGTGCCGATTTTAGATAACACGAGGCCCAGTGATACTCTGTGTAATAACCACAATCAGCCCTAAGTACATGTGCCGTGCAAACCAAGCAGGTGGTCAATTACGCATAAAATTCTGCCCCCCGAGTTGGACAACAATAGATGTTAGGTGATGTCTATGCTAATTTAGTCTAGGAGTGGCCAGCTTGCACACAAAAGACGTAACTGGCCTCAATTCTTTGTACCTCCCCCTACCTTCCCTCCACCCATTCTCCTTCACTGTACTATGTGGCTTTGTTCTATCCCGTCTACTTGAAAGAGAATTTTGCGATTATGGACATTTTACGTAAAAGTGTGCTTGTCTCTCGGTCAAATGCCGGGTTCTTAGGCGGATTTTTCGTTTCAGAGCGGGTTCTTACGCATGTAAATTATAGTGAAAATATTTGGTTTCACGGCAACAGCGGGTTTTAAGGCGGATCGGGCTCTAAGGCGGTGAGTTCTCAGATGGAGACTACTGTACTACAAAATAGAAACTTTAAAATATGAAAGGGTCCTCATTTCATATCATTCCCAAATCCTCATGAGGTTTTCGCAGTACTGTCTGTCAATTATAATTGTAAACAGTGTAAATAAAGTTATTTTCCTCATGAATAACTTACAGTGACCATTTCTGAACTTGAGCTGAATGTATTTTCCAAATCTGCTGGAATTGTCATTCAGATTGGTTTGGGCATTGCCAAAGGCTTCCAACAGTGGGTTAACCTAATGAGATGAACAAGAGAGGCCATTAATGCATGAGCAGTACATTCCAACAGACCCATTAGTATTAACAGTGCTGTCACTTGTCAGTGATTTAATGACATTTAAACATGTCTAACTGCTCACAAGGCTTTATTATTTAAGTGTATCACTTCAAATGTGCCTTGCAATGTCTTCAATTTGGGGATAAAGAAAAACAACAACTTCAATTGTACAGAAGAAATGCACCTTTCTTAATCATGGCTCCACTGAATAGTTTTATCCTCTTTTTTCATGCACTCTACAAATGAAATATTAATGACTATGGCAGAATAATTTGAAGCCAGTAGTAAAGTAACACCAACAATGTTTCTGCTCTTCTGTTTTCCTGACACTTTCGCTGTTTTTCACTGTGATTTCTTCACACCTTATTTTGTGTACAGAATACTAGGCAATCTGTGTTTCAGTGGAACAACAAAAATATCTCAAGAGCTTCTCTGTAGTATAAACATGAGCATATAATTTGCAATCATAACTCCACTACGTCTGTTGAAAACCATCAGTCATGGCAAATTCGGTGCTGTTTCCTAGTTTGCATGACAGTGTTTTCCAAATCAGAATCTTTATTAATCTCAGGTGTGAAATTTCTGTAGATCACGCACACAAAAACAATTACAGATTACCTGTAGAATCTGTTGCTCTAGCTGTGTATTTCCCTTGCATAATTCCACCAGTTGTTTGATAATCAACTTTGTACTTTCTGTCTTGCCTGCACCACTTTCACCACTGCAAGATGAAACAATGCCAATTCAAATTCTGTGGATTGTGCAATTCTTACTTACATTCACATGATCTGAGTTTTCTTTTTTTAAATGCACACTTCTTGACAAATATAATTTTGTTTGAATACAGTGTTACTTAAATTCTGAGTGAATAGGTCAGAAAGACTGTGTGGCTCTTGACGTTTCATTAGGACAGTGCTGATCATTTTGTGTCTCTTTATATAGTTCATACTGTATGTTATAATCTTGACAGGAAAACCAATTTACATTCAAGACCCACAGGCAGTTTTCATCTCTTATGAGATTGTAGTGAATAGGACAATAGTTATATCTGTTTTGCGAACAGCAATGCTTATCATGATGATGAAGATGATAACAGTTATGATGATGATGTTGAACGATGGCAATAAAAAAAAAGGTTAAAGCAAAGATGGAGGCCATCAAAGATCATTATGATGATAACAACAATGACTGATCCTGATGATGGTGGGAATCGTGGCAAGTACAGTGATGGCAATCATGATAATGGGTCGAAGGTGCAGCATTCACAATACCTGATAAGAATGCACTGGCTACATGGTGGTCTTCCACCGTGACCAATGAGAGCTTGGTATGCAGCATCAGCAACAGCAAAGATATGGGGTGGGTGAGTACTTTGTTTGACATTATGATACTGTTTACTGAACTGGAATGGGAAGAAAAGATGATCTGTTTTATCATTTATTATTACATAAAATTGGGGGGAGGGGCTAATAGCAATGAATTAATAAAAGACACAGCAAAAACTATCCATAAAAACAAAAGAATTTTACAATTATCAAAATAATAATAAATTATTTACCCCTCAAAGTGGAAAGACAAGGTACAGTAATGCAATCTTATTCTTGACCAACATGGACTATCCATATGATAGGCTACTAAAGGACAGGAGATACTCAATCATGATTTTGCTTTGTGATTTCCATACTACTGAGAATTCATGATTATAAACCATTGTCCACGTACATAATTATCATTCAATATTTGTAATAATTATAGAGGAAATTGATGGGTTTGAGATGAAACAAAAGAAATTAAATTTAATATTATCACTACTATCCATTCTGATCGAACTCACATCTTTTCCGTAAATGCCAAGATCTTTGAAAGGGTTGACTGCGATGAGAATATCTCCGACATAAGTCTGAAATAAAGTGTACAAGCATCAAGGATGTTAATTATTGTTTTTCATAACCAAGGATCTGCAAGATACTCTTTTCTGTACCTAATTTTCTTGATTTCTCATCAACACTGAATATTTCTTGAATAATGAAATGAAAATGTCTGCATGGCCCCCACCCATTCATTTCTGTACGCCACTGTTATTTTTTCATCCAGACCGCACTATAGGCCTACTCCACATAAACCCTGTAATCCCTTTGTCCCAAGTAATATTCCTCTCTCCCTTTCCCCTGAGAAGGCAGTTATGGAGGGAAAACACCTTACATAAACACAGAAGTGTAGCCTGTTTGGATGTTAATCCAATCAAGCCTTGTTCTTTTGTGGACCAGGAAGTTACTTTGACAGGCATTGAACCACACGGGGACATGCGCCTGCGGCTGATAAAAATCTGGGTAGGCCACAGAATAAACATTTTTAGATGTAAAGATTTTAAATATATAAATGCAATATCATTATGTTGAATGTACCGCATAGATTGACTCCGTTGACTGGAAGATTTATGGTATGAATAATTTATAAACTGAGGTGAGATCTCTGCTAAAGATCTCATGTTTCAAGGACTGAGGAATTGGAAGTCAAACTGTCATCATGTTTTCGAAGTTAACCTAACATGAACACTGGTGCGACATCACACAGATCTGAAAGGTGTTTACTAGAGTGGGTGCTTTCTTAATACTCAACTGCACCCAAAACGCACCCTGTGCACTTTACCTTATCCACGCCACTTTTCTTTCTTCTTTTTTTTTTGGTGCCCAAACGTTGGATTAATGGGGAAAATTTGAAGTCAAAAACTTAGAATTCGTGCAACGGTTGTTTAAAATCAAGACATGGCCAGGAGGGGTTGCGACCCCGTGGGTAAGCCTTCGGCCGAGCTTTCTGTTTTCCTTAAGTAGGCCTATGCCTACTTGTTTGCGTGTCACTTATTAGTGTTATGGTGTTACTTATTAGGTACTTGTATTTGTCAAATATCAAGAATGAGAGTTGTAGACTGTGTGACTGATCAAGTCACAAGTACCCAACCAGCGGGTTTCGGAATCTTACTGAAAGCAGGACGAAATCGCAACCTTTGCTCTTGTTTGTTCCGACTCCACTTTTTGCACAACTGAGAAACCGACGTTAAAAAGGTTTGCGGCTTTAGTATTATGATAAGGAGTTTAGAACGAATCGGAACGGTGAAACGGCTTGATAAGTGCAAGGAGCATATTAAATAACTGTCAACCTGTATTTGTTATACCTCTTCTACGTAGGGCCTACTAAAAAAAGACCTCCAGTTTTTTTTTGTGTGTGTTTTTTTTTCTTCAGAAAATGGAGGTAGAACAAACAAGAACAAAGGTCTCGACCATGTCGACAATTTCAAACAATTGCTGGGTGATGCTGGGAACAACGCCACTTTTGATGGCTGAATGTCCCGTTGTCCACCAAATTTAACAATAAAATAGTATTAATAGTATATTTATATTATCATTGGTATTATTGATAGCCTATCAAAACTTGCCTTTTATTCTGTCTCGTCCGAAACAAAAAGTTGACAAGCATGCAGGCGATACACGGTATTGACAATTTTCGTCACCCAGATTCACCTTAGAACCTAAATTACATGCACAATTATAGATCACTGTCCGGGCAAAATTGAAACTAAAAATTAATAGATTAAAATTCAGCCATATCACCCCCCCCCCCCCCCCCCCATATCTCCAACAAAAAAGAATGTATATAATTCATTACTAATTATTAAAAATAGGGAGAACACGGAGGAATGCACCTCCTGCAACACTGTTGATTCCACGCGTATCGACCTTGTCGTTCCAATGGATCAAATCAACACTGTCGAGAGGGGGAAAGTGCACCATGGGCTAGGCACTTTCTCCATACCCACAGCCCAGGCATGCAGCACAAAGCTATTTAGCTGCTGACCGTCTGCCAAGACGAAAAGAGCTAATTATTATTATTTAGATCACACAATTGAATTTTACCGGTTGTTTGAGTAAACACTACATCGTTTATATTCTTTCACTAGCGCCCCGAGAGCACCTTTTTACATCAACTCAAATAGTCCTACAGTATAATGAGATTTTATGCTGAAGCACTGTTTTGCCTCTTTTTTTCTGAGTTGTTACCATTTAAGTTACGACTTGGACAGAAGATCTAAAATTACAACATTGCTCTTTCTGGCATTGAAATACTCTCTTTGGGAGGGGGGGGGGGGCAGAATCTAATTTTTTAAAAACGAGTTTTGACTGTGCATGTAATCAGACAGAAAAGGGATGGTATAATCTGGGTGTCTCTAACAGTACCTGCGTGATACTGTCACACTGGAAATAAAATCGTTAACTCACTCGGAACGCATACAATGAGCCATCTATCATTTCTCTTATCTCTTGGTGTCTGACCCAGAGGTCGACCTGCTATCTGCGCCTTCATCAAAATTTAACAGTATTATCATATGCGTTTTTTTTTTCTTCTTGCGAGAGGAAGGTTGGTAGATTGTAGCGTTTCAATGCAGCTGAGCAGCTTTACGAATACCGATATTAGGGTCCACGCTGTTGTAGGCTATTTTTTATTTTTTTTGCTTTCGTATTAGGGGAAGTCGCTATCGTACGCTAAGTTTCGCATTTTTTAGTCCAAAGGGCTGTCGAAGGAGTGAGGCAGGAGAAAGTGAAAGGTGATGAAATTTAATACGGGGTGAAAAAATAGCTGGTCGATTTTCTAATCATTGTAGGCTAGTAAGGAGATCCAGGAAACAACACATTCACGCTGTTGTACGATTTTTTCATTTTTTTTTTTTAATCTAATCATTAACAATACACAATGTTGACAAACCCGGATTTCGTTATCAGGGTGGTTGCTTGTTTCACATTTGGCTGGGGGTGGGGAGGGGGTGGTGGTGGTGGCAATGTTGTGTCTCTGTGGGACGCAATTTCGAAAAATTAATGATATATATATATACGTTCCGGGGAGTTATTTAAGTTCCTAAGGTTAATAAAAAAATATATATATTTTAAAAAAACTCTGCATTTAGATTAGGCGCGCATTAGCCGACTTTGATCGGCCGATTAGTTGGACGGTGACGCCACGACACTGAGTTTCAATAAGACCTTGCCCACCAACTGTCTAGCTGGATCTCACTGAAACCAAAGATACTAGAAACGATAAGATGAGACATTGTCTTCTTCGCACCACTGAAAAAAAACGTGCACACAATTTGCGCCCTGATCGGGGGCGGGGCCCATGGCGCATAGTATGAAAAGGATGTTTGATATAATAGTAAATTTATGACGCAAAAAATTGTGACAATGCTACCTGCGTCTAAAAAAAAAAGAAAGAAAAAGTGGCCAGAGTTTTCCCACAGCGATTTAGGTTATAATTCCACAACAAGTGACAAGGCCTATAGCGATAGCTGAACAGTGAACAAAATTCACTATTTTCCTTATTTGGCTTTGTAAAATACCGCCCTTTTCATGACTTCCACGTGTTTGCCACTAGGTGGCGGTGACAAATCTGTGCACGCTAAAAGCACTCGCTGTCTAATTTTATCAATTCTAGTATCTTTGATGAAACTCATTGTCGTGATGTCACCACCCAACTAGTTGGCCGATCGAAATTCGCCAATGCACGCAGGGCCTTAACATCATGGTGTCACCCTTTGGGATCATTCTCCGGCTGATTTGAAGACGAACGACATGAGGGGGATAAACTTCCTTGCTCTGCGCCCGTT
Organism: Onchidella celtica; assembly: GCA_963931925.1. NCBI lineage: Eukaryota > Metazoa > Mollusca > Gastropoda > Systellommatophora > Onchidiidae > Onchidella > Onchidella celtica. The sequence goes on along the minus strand of OZ007567.1, from coordinate 91,388,527 downwards.
TTTCTTCACACAAAAGGAGGTGCACTCAGGTAGAATAATGCACTTAAAGCCTCATTAATTATTATGTCAATTTCCTCCCTGGGGGATTTCCTTGCGAATCCCCCGGCCGGATAAAAACCAAAAAGAAAATCAAATATCCTACACAATAAGGACCTGCATTTTGATGCAGAGGGCTCTCCCTCCTCTCAGCGGGAAACCTCTACATGTATGGGGATGCAAACACCTCAGTGAATATGAGCATTATTTGAATAAAACATTCAGTGACACTGTGGCAGTGACTGAGTTGTGGTGGTTGATGTGCGAATAAGCTTTGTCCTGTCAAACTGTGATTCAAACAGCCCCAGCTGCCCCGGGCAACAAGAAAGTAGGCCCTAGATGATCGGGCGTTGTGACACATTCGTCTTGTCACAGTGTAACTGTTACACACTGAAAGGACAACCAACAACAGAGTCCAATAAAAAGTAGTGGGATAATAAATCGCATACATCGCAAAGTGTTGACCGAAAAGGACGAAGGATAAGGAAGTTACAGTACAGAGAGAAAGACAAGCACAGGGGGAAAGAGGCAGGACAAAATAGAGCGAGTTGGATCTTGCATCTCAGCATTCGTAACATAAACGCAATATAAATAGAATATGAACAACCCCAATATAAACGAACATGAAGGTCTTATTATAAAAGTGTTGGTGTGATTTTAGCCTAGAAAGTGGTTGGTGTCGGCTTTCATTCGTGGTTGCATGAGTTTCTTTGTTCGTTTGTTTGTTGTTGTTTTGTCGTTTCATCTCCAATTCTTAAATACCCTGTTCTTGTTTTGTTTCACAACTTGAATTCTTTGAGATTAGCAGTGATTATTGTTTCCTATCTGTTGTCATCTTCTGTCTTCGGTCCAATTGTCAATCTCCCCACATAGGCCTACCCACATGTGAAATGCAATCTCAAATTAGAGGTGGGCGGCATTACTTCCCGCCTAACATGTATTCTACGCCCCCGGCACACACTCATAGACCTTGACAAGTCGCTGGCTTACCCAGTGGACCAATGTTGTAAATACATGTAGAATCACTCAAAATAGTAAACATTCACAGAAACAAACAAAACAGAAACTTCAATGACGACGCGGGATGTTCACACAAACAAATAGCCATTGGAAAAGTGATGCATGTGCTGTGAAATGTACCCTAATATTTTTGTGGACAAACTGGCATAATAAAACACTGTCGTGGACACACTGACTGACTTACGTAGATTTTATCTCTCTTGTATCTTTCCTTGATTTCATCCAGCAGAATGCTCTCATCCAACTTAGCGAGAGTGGCTAAATCTTCCACTTCACCGAGGGGTGGCCTTTCCATGACCGAGCAGTAATAACTGGTACCTTGACCTAGAAGTATAAAAATGTAACAAAAGGGCTGACAATTGCTATAGTATTCAAGACATCGTGGGTCGGATTGTGGCCATACCAGTAGAGCAAGTTGGCCTGTACGAGACTGAGACAGAGACAGAGGGGTGCAGGAAGACTTTAGAGTTATAAGGCCCGAGTGCTTGCTTGTATTGATGCATCTATAGGCCTATCTGATTTACAAAGCCAGGCTAAAAATTATTTCTTTTGTGACCTTTCATCCATGCGACATGGGTTCAGTCAACCTCCTGCTATAATTATCGTGTTGCTTTTGATTTTTATGTTGCAGCTGTTGTGTTTTATTGTGGCTTTGCATTTTTGGATTTATGGACTGCACGCTACAGATCGGAAAATGTCAGACAGGATGATGATGATGAGTTTGAAATCACTGTTCAGGCTACACTATATTACCCCCCCCCCCCCCACCAAAAATGTCCCCGAGTCCCTATTTCCTCGTCCAGATTTAAGGATTCGGGAGTACCTGCAGATGGGGGAAGCGACAAATTAATGCAGTCCGGGAACGAGGATGTGATATTATATGCAGACGTGGAGAGGCGAGCATGGGCATTTATGTTTACTGCCACTGGCGATATTCAACTGAATGTTTTATGTCAGGATGGGGATGTGGAGATTGACAAAACTGACGCCTAACTACAATTATCATAACAAAATAATTATATCACAAAAATGCATAGTAATTTAATAATAATAAAAATTATAATAATGATGATGATAAGAATGCAATCATATTATACAGCAGTAGGACTAATTATGAGAACTGAGATACAGTTCAAGTTTCAGGATGCAGGTTTTAATTCAGGTTAGCCATGCTGAAACTATTTAACCACTTGACATGATGACGATGTGAATTACGCTGAAAGTAAAAGATGTATATGCTTCAGTAAGTTGGGGAAGGCTGAAATGGAGAGATCACTTATGATCCACAAATGATAAAGGCGCAGAGATTTAGTTTGATGAGGAATAAAAACTCCACGTGTGAAATCAAAAATAAATCAACACACGGGGGAATGTGAGGTAGAAAAGGGGCCGTGTACCTGAGGCGGAGATGTGGGTACTGAATGCATGTTGCCTGTGTAGCGGATGAACAGTACAGAGGGATGTGGAGATGAGTGTCGAATGAGACCGAGAGGCATCTACGAAGATATGGATAAGGTGTAGGAGATAAATAATAAATATGAGTGGAATAAAAAAAATCAAGGCCCTTGAGATAGGGGAGGTAGTATTTACGGATGAACTGGCCTCTTTCTGCTACGAGAAGACAGAAGGTTAGGGAGGAAATGAAAAATCAGATAGGCTGGAGAAGACAATGAGAACAAAATAAGGTTGGACTTGGAGCTACCAGTGTCAGAAACAGTAGACAAACATAGATAATGATAATGATTAAAAAAAAAAAACTGCAATACAACTTACCGAAGTCACCAACTTGAGTGCAAATACTTCAGATACTTCCTGGTTTCATGGGCTGGTACAAAGTGATTATAATAATACCGGTAGACCCTACTCCATTTTGCACTCTGATTCACGTCAAGGATAAACTAGGCTATGGAACACCTCGCACACCACCAGAACTTTTATGATTGTCACTGGCGCGGGCAGATAATTTCCTTTCATTTACTCTACCGAATCAGACTGGTAGGCCTACCACTTTCTATAAATGATTCGTAAAACTCATGATCAATGACAAAGATTGCAAAACTTTCACACGCAGTTTATCACCGTCACGATTCCGTCTTCTGAAAGCTGGTATGTAAATCCGGTTATAAATAAACTGGAAAAGATTTTACACGGGTGACTAATAAGACGAATGTCTTTAGTCATGGACACGATTTCCATTGTCTGACATTTACGACGTCAAGCTCCAAGACTGCCACACAACTGTACTAAGCACCGATTGAGGGCTCCGGTGACAAACGCACAGCACTGAGAGGGTCCCAAAGAAGGATGGTCCCCACCTTGTTTTGTTTCGCGCGACATAGGAGTTCAGACAAGCTGTCGTGACCCGTAACGACTGGGACACAGTGGTGAAGGCAGCTAGGAAAATAGTATTATAATGGGTACAGGTTGTTACGTTAGGCCTAAGTACAGGAAGCGCCGCTGACTCGAGAATGACGAGACGTAACTGAGAAGCAGAATGAATTCACTAGTCATGATATTATTGGTTGTGCGCGTGCTTACATTCTTGTTGAGCAAGCCTTAATTTTTAATTATTATTATGCGTCAGCGCAGAATTTATTCATTGTCAATTGATGAACTCAATAAAAATCAGAATTATTGTAGGTCTACGAATTTGCGTGATAAGAATCACTTTATTATCCCATATGGGAATTTTTTTTTCACAGAGTGTTTAACAGCACACACGTGGTACATATATCTTACGTATCATTATTAAACAAGCTCAATAAGTCAATAACAGACATGCATGGAGTGACATGGAAAGAACCTCAAAACATGCACATTTTATTTCAGTTCTTGCACAAATATTATTATGTTTGAACTGTTAGCCAGTCAAGAGGAGGGTGGAGACGGAAAAAAAGACAAATTAAGAACCTCCAGCACACTGTTCTTTAATCAGAGATAGACGTCCAGGTAGTCTGATATCACGTAAAGGATAACTACGCAATATGCTACAAGTGGGACCCATTAGTGATACTGATAGACAGATCACAGAGCAGTCGCAGGTCCCAGGACGACTGGCATTAGGTGTGACAAGATCTGACACTGTTCCATGCACTTTCTACAAAAAAAAATTTTTTTTTTCTTCTGAATTAGACTCCATAAACAACAGACTTTATATTTCTGCCACAATTTTGTTTGATATTATTTGCTAGTTTGATGAAAAAAAAAATTCCAATAATGTAAGTTTGTGTAAATTATTGTTTATCCATGTTGTTCCCCCTCTCTTTGTAATGTCGTCCTTCCATCCTCTTCCTGCACGTCCTCTTGTTCTTTTTCCTGTCCTTGGCTGCCATTCAGTGCAGCGTTTTGTCCACCTATTGTCATTCATCCTCCCCACGTGTCCGGCCCAATTCCACGTTTGTTGTAGCAGGAAGTCCACTCTACGTCTTTTAGTTTTGTTTGTTTGCGTATGTCAGCGTGGATGTTTTTATCTTTGCAGTCTGATGTTAAGCATTTTTCTTTCCATTGCCCCCTGGGTAGTACTCAGTTTTATTAGTGAGCTATTTTGTGATCGGCCATGTTTGACAACCATAATATGTAATCGTTGGAAGAATGCATTGATCAAATACCTGCTTCTTGAGGGGCATTGGCAGTTTGGAATCCAGGAATATCTATTTTTTCCAAAGCAACTCCATGTTGCTCTTATTCTGGTGTTTAATTCAGTTTGTTTGTTGTGTTCCATATTCACTACCTGGCCTAAGTATTTATATTCTATGACTTTTTCGATGACTTTGTTTTCAATTATAATCTTTTCTTCTGTCTCGTACGTAGTTTGTCATGTATTTAGTTTTGTCCTTGTGCATCTTCAGGCCGACCTTCTTGATCTCAAATTACTCAAATTACTTCACTACAATTCAGAAGATTAACCGCATATACCACCAACCGGCATTTCCTAGTATGAGAAAGCATGTAAACTTGAAGGAACCCTGATAATTTACATGTGAATGAATGAAAATCGGGTATCTCATTATAGTATCTCTTAGGTTTATTTTGATGTTTTAAAGACTAGCAGCCTTTATATTTTATATTGCCTCTCGCGAGAAGGTAAATTACAATGCTCGCCCATTTTACCTTATTCACGGACATGGAATCGATGGGTGTATTTTTGTGATTCGTTATTGCACTGTCACTGTTATTTACTTTCTTTCTGTTAGCCTGAGATCTTTTTTAACATCATGAAAAGACCACACCCACTACTCTCATGGAGATAACGAAAAGAAAAGGCAAGTTCAGATGCACGAATATAATATTTAGTATGAATGAGTCACGAATTGACACATAAATTCTTATCGGGTGATACATAATAGCACTTACGAGTTAACACAATCGTACTTAATGTTTGAGGTTACACTCATGAGAAATGGGAGAAATAGGCTATAGCCTCTGTTCTGAGGAAAGCATTCCCCCACCCCTTTTTCCGCGTTTCCCTGTTCAAATCTGTGCACTTACCAACAATCATACATTACAGCTACACCCATGGTGGTAAATCTTAAACCAAAATTTAATATCTTGACAATTTGAAGATAGTTTTATGCTTTGATGATAATGGTAGACTATTTGTCCATTTAAACAAAACCACGTAGTGATCCTTGCAACGTTAACGAAAAAAAAAAAAACGAAAAACTATTCAGATAGTTTATAAGGCCTATGAAGTGCAGAACATTCAGAACATCTTCAGAGAAAGAGAGTCCCGTGGTGTATTTCGGCCCTTGACTTTGTACACCCTATGGGGCCGGGCTGCTCTCAGATCACGCCAGGGTGTTCTCCTGCAGCACCGAATTTTTTTCAAGCTTTGGGTGGTGTAGATGGTATATAGTTTCTCTTCATCCCCAATTACCGTTCCTCTGTATTTTAAGTGGCTCACTGACTCAGGCAGCCGTTGTTTTGCTTTTCTCTTTCTCCACTGTTCTTGTTGAGCTGTTCAAAGGATAACGGAAATAACAGCCAGAATCAATGTTTGCTTACAAGGATGCTCATGTAAGTCTTCTTCTCTGATACTCATTGTCTATTTTAAATAATTATTGTCATTTACGTCTTCCTACGCTTTCATTCCAGGATGATTGTATTTCTAATACAAAAAACAATGTGTACACCGGCAAGCAGAGAAGGGAGACTATTCTTATCGCAAACGGTGGTGACTGGCGAGGGTAGTTGTCTCAGGTCTGAGAAGCATTGTCACAGAAAGTCTCCGTAATGTTATTGTGACAACTGTGCGGTAACAAGGATTTCAGTTTATGTTGTCTTTAAATATATTGGTGTATTAGTCTAAATCTATCTATGGTCAGTGCACTAGGTGCGGTCACGAACCAGGAAATGGTAAATGCCCAGAAGTAAACAAAGTCCAGCGAGCTTTTGTCTGGTTCAATTTAACCACTGAACTTTGGGCTTGTCAGTGAACACTTAAAATTCTCTCTCAGTTAATCTGTGCTGGTCAGGACTCTTTTCATGTGTAAGCATCAACTGCATGTCTGTGCGGTCACCTGCTGGTGGTGCAGTCACAAGTTGCTGGTCGTGCAGTCACCTGCATGTAAGTGCCATCAGTGCATGCTCTCGATGCGATCAATATCAAAATAGATCTGATAATCAACCTTCCCATCCAACTCTTTTCCAATTCCCTGTCTTCCCATTCTTTCTTGTCCTCATGCTGAATTTACTAGACTTATTCTTTGATCAAGTTGCAAAATGCCTTGAAATATAGATCTAGCCTATGTATTTAGATTCGAAGTGCTTAAATTCGCAGACGTCTGCGAATAAGATCCCCATTTTAACCGCAGACGTCTGCTAATAAGATCCCAATCTTATTTGCAGGTGGGGGGGGTTTCTTGATTTTGTGATCTACTATGGGAAGTTCTCCTGTATTCTGCAGTCTGCGACGGCGCAATGGCTAGCATCCGCGGTTATCAGTCAGAGACTATGGGTCCAGTCCTGGGTTCAAACCTACGGTGGAGCTTTTTTTTTTTTTTTTAACCTAGGATTGCTCATTTTTAGGAAAAACAATTTTTTTATTTTTAAAGGATTTTGCAAAATTGATGTCGTGGGGAAATTGATCAATGTTACTAGATCTAGTGTGCGCCAGATTACTTTGTTCCTGTTCATTTTATTTAGGGAGTGTCTACGTACAAGGCCGCCTTGTAGCTAGACTCATTCTACGTACAAGGCCGCCTTGTATCTAGACTTAGGGAAAGTTATTTCTACGTACAAGGCTACCGGGTACATAAATTGGTACTCTTCAACGAGAACGGTCCCAACTTAGAACTAACCCAAACCCTATTTCTAACCCTATCCGAAACCCTATTTTCTAACCTAACCATAACCCAATCTCTAACCCTAACAGGGCCTCACCCAAATCCCGTTCTCGTTGAAGAGTACCCATAAATTAAGGGGAGCCTTGTACGTAGACACTCCGTTTTATTTATTCCTGTTCACTCAACGGGATAGAACTAAAAATGTAAAATCAAATTTTAAACATTATATGATTTGTTTTAGTCAGTGCGAATTGAACAGCTCATCTCTCTCCAGGGTAACCTGGATCTATTTGTCATGTTTTATTTTATTACATTTTTTGTTTCCATGGAAGTTTAATTCATTTTTATTTGTTCTGTCTGAATTTCCCTGTGATTTTACACCCGACAAAATTGGCTAATAATAATAATTCATCTAAAAAAAAATTGTAAAAAATATTTTAAGAAATCCTAGCCGCAATTTTATACTCTGAAGCAAAGCAACGATGATCAGAGTTGGGGGGGGGGGGGGGTGGACGCAGTAAAAGTCACCCCAAAAAAAGTCAGATCTTGCGGAGCCTCAAATCCCCCCCCCCCCCCCCCCCAAACTCGGCAGGCGAGTTTTGTTCTGATAGGTTTTGGAATAGAAAAAAGGAATGTGGGGCAGAGGACGAACTCTTCTGGCTTTCCGATTTCCCCCTCGACACGCTGTTTGTTTACTCTGGTCCGTTTCTGAATGAGAAGTGATGTGCATCGTTTGTTTTGGTCATGTGATTGAGATGGACGCTTGGGTGGCCGCCGCTGGCCTCTCACTCGTCGAGCGAAGGAATTGTTCGTTTCAGCTTTCAATGTATGTATGTTAAGTTAATCTGATCTTTCTAGACTTTTATCACTTGCTAAAATTCAGAGAGGCTGGTTCTCGCCTGCTTGTTATGGTAATTTGGCGATTTTGTATCCCATAGACAGCTCCCGCCATCAAAAATGTTTGGGTGAAAGTTTCATCGATAACTCCATTTTATGCCGAGGAGGTTGTCAGGTGACGCATAAGGAACTCTTCCTAGATAAAAGTCACAACAGAAAATCCATCTGCGAATAAGATTCTGATCTTTTTCGCAGACGTCTGCGAATAAGCGTGGCCATTTAGATTTTACCATAATATTATTCATTGTTTCTCATTAAATTCAGTTGTTTACTATTAGCTGGTGTGCTGTGGCTCTTTTTTAAACTCTTTTTTATAATGTAATCATATTAATAATAAGTAATAATGCTGATAGCGATCTCAATGGATGCAAACACAACACTGATGTCACACTGCAATTATCAGTGACTGACCTCATGCAGGGTGTCAGATGAATGCATGTCAGTGCAGTCAGCGCCATATGTGCATAATCACGCTCATAATACCCAGAAAACATATTTTTAATGAAAATCCACCCAAAGTAGAGTGTCCAAAGCACTTCTGTGAGCTTACACCAGACCACTAAATGGAGAAAACTGTAGGGTCACATATTTATCTTTGAACTCAAGATGGAAGTTGTGGGGACACAAAATTTGGGAAAATTATCCAAGGCAAAATACAAGCTTAGACAGCAGTCATATATTCTATGTGGTGTTGTGATGTCTTGATAAGAACGTCACAAAACGTGGATTAGTCACAAAAACACTGGTAAATGAAATTGTATGGAAAAACAAATATTGACCGCACCAACATGCTGACCGCACCTAGTGCATTGACTATAGACAGATTTTGGTATAAATATTTTGAGAAAAAAAAAAATCAATGTCATGGATTGTCGATGCGGTGGTGGTATTGCCTAGTCTAGACTAGATCTAGTCTAGGCAATACCACCACCACATCAACAATTGGTCTAGTTGATCTAGACTAGATCTAGATAGCTAGATTTAATTAGACTTGATCAGAGGTCGGCAACGCCACCTTTCAAAGAAGCACACAATATTTGAGGTTTTTGACAGAATTAAGTTTTGGACTGAGCCGCAGTAGGCCTAAGCCTCAACTCACTCGCTGCCGGGCATTTTTCAGCTCAACGAAATTTTACCGAACCTTTTCGGGTCCGGCAGCGAGTGAGTTAAAGTCAAGATTTATACGCCAGTAGCATTTTGTTCTCATTTAAATTTAAAGATTTAAAGAACTGACAATTAAGAAAAGGACAGACCCATAGGCATAGATGAAAGTAAGTGGCTGGTTGTCAGACTCCTGGCCTCATCCATTGGTGATGTAGAAGTTAATGAGATAGATCTACTGTCAATGCACTATGTGCAGTCAGCACGTCGATGCTGTCAGTATTTGTTGTTTCATACGGTAGTTTCATTTACCGGTGTTTTTGTGACTAATCCACATTTTGTGACGTTCTAATCAAGACATCACAACATCACATCGCATGATATGTCTGCTGTCTAAGCTTGTATTTAAAATTTGCCTTCCATCTTGAGTTCAAAGGTATGTGGCCCTATGGTTTTCTCCATTTAGTGGTCTGGTATAAGCTCACAGAAGTACTCTGGGCACTCTACTTTATTTTTAGGTGGATTTTCATTGAAAATATGTTTTCTGGGGATTATGAGTGTGATTATGCACATTTGGCGCTGACGGCACTGTCATGCATTCATTTGACACCCAGCATGAGGTGCGGTCCCTGGTAATTGCACTGTGATATCAATGATGTGTGTGCATCAGCTGGGATCACTAGCAGCATAAATTATTTATTATTATTATTAATATTATGATTAATGATGTATTCAAAACAAGAGTTCAAAAGAGCCACTGCACACCAGTTAACAGTAAACAACTTAATTTAATGAGAAACACAGAATAATATTGTGGTAATATCCAAATACATAGGCCATATTTCAAGGCATTTTGCAACTTGATCAAAGAATAGGTCTAGTAAATTCAGTGGCTTAAATTGTATGAAAACAGTTCTCCCATCTTTTAAAGCAGGAAAGAAAGAAGGTAGAGAACAAACAGAGGGTACAGGAGGAGCGCAAAAGAAAGAAGGAGTTAGCAGAGAAAAGGAAAAGTAGAAAGTAGACGTGGGGGGTGTGGTGTGGTGATGAAGAGCAGCCCACAAAAATAAGGCAAAATACCAGCATGAGGATGAGAAAGAGTGGGAAGACAGAGAATGGGAAGGTTGATTAAATCAGATCTACATGTATTTTGATATTGATTGCACAGATGAGCATGCGCTAATGGCACTTATATGCAGGCGATTGCATGACCAACTACTTGTGACTGCACCAGCATACAGTGGCCGCACAGACATGCAGTTGATGCTAACAGTACACATGAAAAGTGCTCCGACCAGCACATTTTAATTGGGAGACAATTATTTAGGTGTTCATCGACAAGCCCTAAATTAACGGGTTAAAATGAACCAGTCGGAAGCTCACTAGATTTAGTTTACTTCCAGGCAGTTACTATTATCTGCCTGGTGACCACACCTAGTGTATTGACCCTAGATGTAGATGTAAGTAGCTTTAATCTAGATCAAGAAGGTTGACCGATGTTGTGCGAATGAAAAATGTGTCCACAACATGCCAGCCAGCTTTGTACAGCATGATCTATATTATGTCAAGATATATATATATTCCCATTTTGCAGTTTAAACCATGGGTTACGCCATTACACTGATCGACAACCAATAACAAGTCAGCCGGATGATAAATGCTTGTTGTGGATTGAATTTGAAAGGCGCCAAAAAACAAGTGAGTTACAGTGCCTGAGTGAAATGTGTTTGTGATGTTTAATTTTTTGGCTACCACTCACTAATTTTTGCTTTTGGTGCTCATACTAGAACTATTCTGAATCATTAAAAAAAAGGGACAGTGTTAGGACATTTGCTAAGTTTATGTGGGGAAGTGTTACAAAGAGAACTGCTTCAGTCGGAAAGATTTCAATGGGTCCCGACCTCTCAGTCAAAACGCCTGAGACTTATGTCCAGTCTTGTCCACCCGTTACCCTTTAAATCAGAAAAACCAAGATTTAAGGTTAGGAGAAAGGACAGATTTAGGAACTGGTTTACACTTACAGTACCTTACATCTTGTGTGGGTGCTTGGGAGGTATGTAACACTTTCCCTTCAGTCTGTAAAAGTATTTCCCAAAATATTTATTTCAGTGCTTTTGTTGCTGAGTGGTTGCTGTCAGACTTTTAACACCTCACTCATGACAGGAGGATTGCCTAGAATGTAAAGAATTGGCAGAATAAACTTGTAGATTCTATCATTACAAACATATACAGATCCAGCATCATAAGAACTGTCATGAAATGAAAGGTAGACCCCATGAACCAGTTTTTGTATGTTGATACATCTTCTCTTAGCAGCAAACCATGACCAGTGAAGTTACAACTGCAGGTACTTCAAATGAAAATGAGAAGCTGGAGTGCCCAAAATATAAATGGGCTGATATTACGCAGGACTTCTTCTCTGCCTGCTCCCAGCTCCACCTTGGAGAACTTGTGCATGACAATATGTGAGTAGTATTTCCATGACTGGATGTATTTAAACGTCATTTCATTAATGTTGTCATTCCAACAAGATGGAAAGTTTTAATAGATTTTAAGAATGTGATTTTTTCTGTAGGCCTAACTTGCAAGCACGTGATAGTACATTTTTTTTTCATAAAAAATGTTCACAGGTGCAGCTGTTTGGGTACTTTAATTTTCATATTTGTGAGTCTTGTTTGTTTTTCTTTTTGTCATCATTTTATTTTTTATTTATTATTCAGTAATTGTTAATCTGAAATTCATTATTACTATTAGATAAAAAATCATCTCCATTAATTTTAGGAGGAATTTCCCAGTCCCTTTTCTTTTTTCAAAGCAAGTTTCCTTCTTTTACTTCATATACCGTGGAGTCCACCTAAACCAAACTTTGATAATCTGAATATCTTTTTAATCGAAGTAATTTCCAAGTCTGGTTTTTTCTTTTACTTTATCCCTGTTAATTTTTCTTCTATAATTCGATTTTGCGCTGACCAATTTCTGATAATTTGAAGTCATTGAGCTCACTCACCCCAAAGAAACTTTTAATTTCTTGCCCGCTGAAAACCCCAGTGCCTACTAATGTCTGGTTCAAACACTTTTAGCACCAGTGGTCCATAGGCAGGGAAGGATTAGGGTAATGTAATGCAGCAAGCAAAGCTGTAACAGGCGTGAAATGGGGGAGGGGAAGCTGCCATTAGGGCATTGTTACACTGCTTAATGGTTATTTCACACCACTGATAAAGCAAGGTCAGCCAATGGGTGGGATAATGGAGTACGCCTACAGTCTTGCATAAGAACATCATACATGAGGCAGTGTCTTTGTCCATTGATGATTTCCCAGCCAGTCAGCCTACAGTACATTGTACGGTGCTTACACAATACATGCGGCCAAGATAAAGACAGGCAACAAAGTTTGCTGGCCATAACTACTGGGCCTGAGCTACTCAGTGCTGCTTTCTTGTTTTACTAGCAAGGTACCATCACTTCTAAAGAAACAAATAATTAATCAAAAGATCTCACATTGGCCGTGGGTGGGGGGGGGGGGGTCTGCAAGAAGGGATGTAATGGCATGTAGTATGGGGCAAGCAGCATAATAATGGGTTTTTCTCTGCTCAGAGATAAATTGAACACTGGTAAATCAAAGTCAAATCCATTTCCCGACTTCAAATTATGCAGATTCCACTGAAATTTTGCTTAATTTTTTTCAACAGGTTTGGCTTATTTGAAGCAATGTCAGCTATAGAAATGATGGATCCCAAGATGGATGCTGGTATGCTGTGTAATCAGATTAAGAGGAAAGTGCGCACTTTAGAACAGTCCATAGAGGTAAACTGAGAAATATCTCTGCTGGTGTGTTAATGTGAACTTGCTGGATAAGTAACATAACTTGAAATGGACACGTAAAAAAGAAATAGCACTTTTTAAAAACATTATAAATATTTACAGAACCTTTATCAAAAGAGATACCAAGCCAGTTTGATTCCTCATAATTTGGAAACAAAAAGTACTGTTGTTTATCAGCTTGCATGAAGGAATGGACCATAAGAACCCTAATTTAGAGAACATGAATTTATTACAGAGGAGTAACAATACACTTTCCTTTTTAAATACAGTCAGTGACTTCATGGGCAGGAATTTGAAACCATTCTCGCTGCATGACAAAATGGCTTAAATTGTGTCAAGATAGATTGCTAGTTTTTTGTTTGAATTTCTGGAAGTATTCATTACATTTCACATAGTATCCTTATTGTAATTTAAAATGCTTACCATTTTTCTGTGTTGATAAGTTGTTGTTTCTTAATATTACTGAAAATAGGATATTTTTATAATATGAACAAATGACTTAAAACAGTGTATAATGTATAAATTATAGACATTGTGTAATAATCTTTTTCTTAATTTTAAATATATATATTATTTTTTTTATCTAGGATGGGTGTGTGAAAGTGAAAAATCTGGATTATCCTGAACTTATTGGCATTATGGATGCTTCATTAGCATGTATGGTAAGTAGTGAATGTATTGAAGTGACATCTCATGTTTGTCAAAAGAGGCAGTTATCATCCTATCTAATTCCTAAAATAAAGGGTTTTTAACCCTCACCCTGCGAGGGGCGGCAATTGTTGTTATTTACTCGCAAGCGCTCACGCCGCACGGGCGGCAAAAGTCGGGAAGGCGAAGCTGACCGCGCCAAGTGCAAGCCGTATTTTCACGCATCAGGTCACTGACCTTTTTGAGACGTAACCACCGTGTTATTGTTCACTGTATCTCTTCTAAATCAAACGCATTGTGACATGGACATGTTAACCAGTGAACCACTGGTCGGAATCACAAAGACTAAGCTTTCAAAGGCTCTCCCCACACTTTCCAAAGATGTAACATCGACATGCGAACTGTTGCTCAACAAATTGGCAATATTATCTCATTTTCTCACAAGCTGACCACCATCTGCAGTTGTCTGTATCTAAGAACCAATCAGAAACAAGCTCTGAAATAATCTTTGCCCCAAATGCCCACATTGGTGGGCAGTGAGAACTCGGAGCATCTGGTATGTGTCAGTCAGGATGAAACCATTTGTGTAGGGCTTGGGAGGGCATGGCTAGTTATCATGCTTCGTTCTCACGAAAACTACAGCTGTCAGTTTGGAATCATAAGTCAGATCATTGGTTAGAGACTGACAGACTAAGGTTTTGCTGGTTAATTCATTATCAAGCGTGATAAGGCATAGCAGCGAATGTTTTCATACCGATCAATAAAAACCGAACCACGTGGACAGCGTTTGTGGTCATCGCATAGCGCCACGGGTCAGTGACCCCAGATAAGATTCTCCGTGAGTAAGGTCACTGACCATGCAGCGGGCTTTATGGGTAGCGCGCGGGGCATGGGTTAAACACCCATGTTTGATAGTTTAAAATTTACAGTTTCTCTACTTTTCATATTAAATACCTTACATAACATGAGAGTGAGAACTCGGAGCATCTGGTAATGGGAACAGGTAGCTGCGGTAAGACTATTGGCATGCATGCTTGGAATTGATATTGCATGGCGGTGATATGTTGAGAAGACAAATTTTTTTGTCAGAGGAGCAGGAATCTCAGTTTGTGGGCTAAAGAGAAAAAAGAAGTTGGTATTCAGTGTTTCAAGGCCCTTTTGCTTTGTTGTTGGTGTTAAAGAAAATGTAGTGTTTGTATTTTATCTTTATTGAAAAACTTTAATTCTTTCCAAAACTTAACAGCAGTTTTTCAGAACGATATTGTTAACTGTATATCAGATTAGTTTGTTGTATATGATGAATCCTGACAGGCTCATATGTGTGTTTCATTCATGACCCCATTGTCTTGCAGGTGACCTGGATTGAAGGCCACTCATTAGCTCAGACAGTCTTCACAAATTTATATCTTCATAACCCATACATTATAGAGGACAGGTGCCTGAAGGCTTTCTGTATCATCATGCTGAAAATTGTGGATCACATCAGGGAAAGGATCAATAGAGCTGGAACAGTGGAAGAAGTAAGATTGTGTGTTTAATCAAGATAGAAGCAGATAGCAGAATGACAGCCTGCAAACACTTGAATATGTTTATCCTTGAAATGAATTATCTTGATACTGTTGCTGTATTGTCAAAATTGTGAGACTGATAATTCATGATTTTCCATGGTGGAATTAAAGGGATAGTGCAGATATCCTGTAGTGTAAAGCTAGGCCAATATTAACAGTTGCAATTTCACTAACAAGAAAAATGATGCTGTCCTATTGAGCAATTTTGATGAAAATAGTTTTGTTGTAGATGGTATTTTACAGACTCTGGAAATGCATCCCCCTTCAGTGATGGGTTGTTATCAGTGTTTTCTGTTTACTTAATAATTTCAGGAAGATTTTCAGCCTATGTCATATGGATTCAAAATGGCTGGTGATGTGTCTGAGTCGAGGGCCTTAGGAATGATCAAAGAAGTGGAAGAGGAACTTGGGAGACTTAGCAAGGTAGCCAATTTTTAAAAATTTGAATGAAAAAGACGTGGTAGTTTTAAAGGATCTACCAAGATGCAACATGCTTAAATTAAAATTGGATTATTTATTAAGGCTATGGTTGTTTTTTACAGAATATGAGAGAATGAATGATCTAACATTCAGATAGTTTTTTATATAAATGCAGTGGTGATTGAACATGTGTGGCTTGACTGTCAAATATTATATGATATAGAACAATTTGATGAGTGGCATGTGTGTCTCAGGAGTGCAATTCTCCCTGTATAAAAGTAGTTCTGGTGTGTTTGCAGCAAGATTACTTTTCAGTATACATCATTTAATGATGATGTTAATATATTTTACTCAACACACCTTTGCTTCTGTACACTTGAGGACCTATTCAAACTGAAAACCAAGATGCTTGATTGTGTTGTTGTATGGCTCAAAAGTAAACCAATTGAAGATGGCCAAAAATTAGACATCAGGCAGCCAGATAGCTGAGTTATTGTTTATGGCAGCATATAGCTTCTACAGCTTAAATTGCTCTCATTTCACTTCAGTACTTTTAACTGCTAGTTTCTGTTGTATGATGCATGGTGCATTTAAGTATATAATTCTGGAGATAAAAGTTTTAAAAAAAAAAAAAAAGACAGGTAATATATCTTTTGAACAAATTATACAAATATTGATGGAATGCTTTCAATTTTCTCATAGAACACAAGGAGTAAAGCTGGTGAATCCAGAACAGATGATCAGGAGATACAAGTGAGTTGTGATTGTGCTTTTTCTCTATATATACCATTTTCAGAGTTCATTGTCTGTGGATAGAAGATGGTCAAGTGTGTACTAACAAGTAAACATTGTCACAACACAAGTGTGACAGAATGACTGAAAAGTTCTTTTATAATTGCATCTGTATATGCCACATAAGTGCACTCCTTACTTATCTATAAATTATTTCAATGTCCTCAATTTTCAGACAATAAATCAGATGTTTGAAATTTTCAAAGGAATTCATTTAGATAGATCTGTTGTTGTTGTTTTCTTTGTGTAAAAGAATAGATTAATATTTAATAGAGAATCAATAATTTAAAATTCATCAATCTGAATGTTCAACAGGGAAGTATATTGATATTGCTTTTGCTTTTAATCAGTTTCCACACCGTCACTTCATCACCTTCCGCTGTGAGCTGTACAGTTTTATGGAAACTTTCAATCCTTGCTTTTGTTTTTCAGCATCAGCTTGTGACTGCAGTCCATGCTCGCCTGAGATTCTATAAACTGTTCTATTCTGCTCTCTTATCTTTTTCTAAAGAGAAGGTAATGTGGAATATAAAGTTATTAGTTTTGTATAGATAGTGGATAGATGCATTTCTTTGCCAAGCTTATTCAAACTGGCAGAAATGTATTTTTTGATAACCTGCATAACTTTGAGTTAGATTAATATACATAGCCCCATATCATACTCAACAGAATTAGGTGTTCATTAAGATCGTTCAGCTGTTTTGATAAAATGAAGTCTGATGATATCTATCACTAAAAGTAAAACATTGACGAAATATTATAAAAACCACAGAAAAACTATGTGATTGCAGCGAGGCTATATTATGCAAAATCAAAATTTGGCAAAAAGAAAAAGCTGTATGTAGCAAAGCGTCACATAAAAAATAACATCCAAACAATACAATGAAACACAAACTAAAAGAGAAGACAGAAAATGGCCCATACATCAGCAACAGCCTTTTTCAAGGAAAAATGAAAAAACAACAATAAAAAAAAAAGGAAAGTTGAACAGATAAAACCATCGAACAATGAAAGATTTGAATATGAAATATATAGAATCTAAATAGAATATGTCTACTTAACTGCAAGTCCTTGCTTGTATAGCAGCACAGAAGCATGGCTGCCAATAAGTGGAGGCTCAAAGTGACACATTAGGTTAGTTACCAAGATGAAGGCGCAACACCGTGCCTCAGAACACAAGATGGGGTTGATGCGCAACATCGGGAACCACAGTAAAAGAAAAAGAGATTAGGAAAAAGAAAAAAATATTCACACCTGTGGAATTATCTAAGGCAGTGTTGTACATTGATGCCACGGGGAGTGATGGTACTGAGCCGGAAAATTAAATGTTGCTCAGTCTCAAAGCACACCTCGGCTACATACAACTTTTTCTTTTTGCCAAATTTTGACTCGTAGTAGAACTAACCCTCAAAACTTTCATAACCCTTTGGCAATTTACTACTAGCTAATTGATTATAAGCTTTAAAAGTCCTCTACAGAAGTGACTTTTATAAATCTGCTAACATATGGCAGTTTCCACGGTAATTAGGTCAAAAGTCAGCCCCGAAATTCTAACTGGTGTTGTGAAAAAAATGCAGGCCAAAATGCTCTCCTATGACTTCAATTCGAATTGAAAGGCGATAAGGAAACAATAAAATCAATATCATGACTTTTATTACAGGAATAACATCAGTTATCAATACAAAATGCATTCGGATCGTGAGAAAAACGACCGATGAAAGTTCCCGACCGAAAATGCCCAATAAAATTAAGTGTTTTGACTGGAATTTATTTCCTTTTTTTAAATAAAACCTATTTAGTCATGCTGTCTAAGACTCCAACGCGTACATTTTCATCCTTTGTCTTATTTTGTCTTGTTTGTCAGCATGAAATGACGTTCTGAATGCGACCCAGTTTATGCTGGCCCGTCGGACGCTCTGTGCTAAAAATAGCACATACATCAAGCGTTGTTTTAAATCTCTCGAATGTTTTTTTTTTAATCAAAAATATATTCCATGCTCCCTTTCAAAGAAATACCACAATTTCAGTAGCTTTAGGGCATGATTGAATGCCTTTTTTCGCCCTTTCAAAATTCAGATCGTTAGGTGAAATCTCGTCTGCGACGCGATTCTGGCGATATGAAAACTACAAAATTTGACACAAAAAGAGACACCGTCTGAGAAGGAACATGTGCTTTCAAGAGGACATTCTTCTGTGAAAATACTTTCTTCAAGGATATTCTAAAGGTAAGAAATTTAATATATTGTGCCTTTGTCACTTTCCAAACTTTGTCGGACACTTTTCTAACGAACTGAATAAAGATTCAATTTCAAGAAAATCTGGGTTTTAGCTTCGAATTTCAGTCTGAAAACGGAAGCCTGGGTAGAAATGGAAGCATGGGCCCTTCGTATTTGCTTTCAAAGTGTGTTCACATAGCTGTCGATTACAAAATCTGCATTTTTGGTGTAAATTCAGATCGTAGAAAAGAGTGACAGATTCAGATCTGGTCTCGATCAGATCGTTAGTTTGGTGACAGACGTCCCATTCAGAGCGTGAGGAGAGATCGCAGAGAATAATTCAGACCGTTAGGCTGAGTCGCCGATGCCCATGACGGATCGTTAGAAAAAGTGACGTTGGTTTAGAAACATCATATCGTTAGACTTAATGACCGATGCTTCTGACAGGTTTTCTTTGAATGTTAGAAAATGATGACAGACACTTCAGATTGTGAAAAATGATGACAGATTTTAAGCCTAATAGTACTTAGTATTTTAGTAATTAGATTTAGATAGATAAATCTAGACTATTATCTAGGACATAAACATTTAATTATAATCCAGATAATCTAGATCTAGATCTAGTTTCTAGATGTTCTGATCCCGAAATTCTTGATTAGAATTCACACAGATCCACACTAGACCTAGATCAGCAAACTGCATTATTTTCTAATGAATCTGAAGGGTAGATCTATCATCTTTTTAAATATAACTGCCTGAGAGTGAGAAAATTCACAACTCATTATGTGGGCCGATCTTTTTAGATTTAACCAGTGCTATATTTTATTTTTAAAAGGGACTTGCATTAAGTAGGGGTTACGTTGTCACTCAAGATAATGTGATTTCCAGTTCGAGACCCAGGTCTGGACCCTCATTGAGTCCTTGGGAAAGACTCATTGTGGGATTATGAATAGATAGATCTAGTAAGTTACAATTTTTCATAATATAATCTTATCTTATACACAAGCACAATGGCATTATGTGTTGCTCATGAATAATTTTACAGAGTTTTAGTAAAAAGTTTATAAAATTTTTTCTTTGCAGTCTTGAGATACAATGACCTCCACTAGCGCCCGTTGGTACCAGCAGTTGAAAGAAAAGGACCCTGCAAAGTATGCTGAATACCTTGACAAGGCAAAGGAGAGAAACAAGAAACGGAGAGATAACTTGGTAGTGGAGTCTGTTGTGACCAGTTCTTAGTCTTAACTCTCCAGTGCCCAAATTTCCATCATCAAAGAAAATCCTAAATACCTGACCTCCAAGTATCGGGAAAAGGAATGATTAAATCTAAATATCTATAGACACAAAAAAGGGACTATTTTAATTTATAATCACATGTACTTTCACAAATGATTGTACACTGTATACTTTTTCTTTGCCTTCGCATTTGTAGATGTAAATATCTCACTGTTCTGTTAACGTTTATTGTACTTCATTGCTACTTTGACAAGTTCTTTTGACATGGGACATTAAAAATCTTTTTACTGTTCATTATTACACTACATGTATTACATTTCAGTTTTGAAAACAATAATAAACATGTTGAAGGATAGAAACTGAGAACACTTGTTTGTCTTTTATCAATTTATCACTGGTTGTGTCTGTTTTGTCAGAATGTGATGAAACTGTGAAGGAATAATTGAAGGAACACAAAGTCTACATGATGTGGGTATTAGCTAATACAAACCCAATTTATCTAGCTGCATATTTACCTTTTTTTTATGTCAATCTAGGCACTTTAAAACAGCTAACTATCACTTTGAAATTTTAACCCTCAGCAAGGGGAGTAATCATGAAAAATTGGTTTTATTGCGTAACCAGGGACTTGGCTGACCCTAAAATTATCATAACTGAGTTTGTTTCAGAAAGACGAATCCAATCATATATTACATGTCCAGGTTTGATCTAGTGAAAAATTTGACTGAATATTAAAAAACAGGGAAGTTCTGAATAGTTATACTGTGGAAACTGCCATATGTTATTCTCAGTGTGAAGGACTTCCTATGGCTCAGAAACAACTAAGCCAGATTGCAGAGCTCCTTCCTGTCATCACAGCCACTGTGCATTTGGGCATACAGGAGGAATCAACACCAGCATCCAAGAATGGTTTGTAATTAAGGCATTCCCTGTTAAATAGGAAAGCCTGTGGATCAAAAGATAGTTTGTGTTCAGTGCTTTCCTAATAAACCAATGAGTCTTTGTCTCCAACAATGCCTTATATTTAGTGTGTTTTTCTGTCACACCATGAAATGTTTGTCTCTATAATAGATAGTATTAGTCAGCATTAAAAAAATCTTAGTCTCCAACAGATTTGCACATTATTCAAAATTTTATATTCATGAGTGAATTTTCGGGTAGCAAATCACCAGTATCTGGTACGGCTAATAAAACTAAAACAGTCAAACCCTGGAAACTTTCGTAACTCCATTGGCTACTTACAGTCAGCAAGTTTCTTACAGGCTGTAAAACTCCTCTGTGGAATTGACTTCTGTAGTTACATGGCACACATTGCAAATCCAGCTTTCAGTTATCAAATTACTTATTTTGAGTTTTGAGGCTCTGATCACATGTGTATTTCTCAGATTTTCCAAACTGCCTACTAATTTGTGACATTCATATGACAGCTTATCCATCTTTTATGATTGTTGTGTTTGTAATCTGTTCATAAATCACATTTTTCAGATTACCCAACCATTGTTGGGTTTGAACCTCTGATCAACCAGCGACTGCTCCCTCCCACTTTCCCACGGTACACAATCATCAAACCCAGGCTACAGTCAGTAGAGTGTATCAAGAATCTTGTGCAGAAGCTGCAAAGCATTACAAGCATACCAGAGCTTGGCTCTTTACATAATATATTTGTGAGTGGAGGGCTGCCTGGTGGAGACAACATAGTTCTCTGAATATTCATTAGTTAAATTTCTCTCTGGGAAGTAATTGCAGTTTTTATTGTATGTTTTTGTCTGCAGTTATTATAAAGAGGATAGGGTTATTTTCATTTCCAAAAGCTTTTTCTTTTCTCCTTTTCACTATTAAATAGAAAATTAAAAAGGGGCCTAGAGAATGTTGAAGGTTAAGCTTAATTTAGAGCTAGAAGTAGGGTGTCAGCACAAGGTTTGAACATTCCTGACGCAGCACCATTAGCAGATTTTGGAATTGGCTGCTCAATATTGACCATATTATTTTTAGTCTTGACATGGATTGTCTTTATGTCTTTTTTTTTGGTTTGTTTGATCAGGATGCTTTCGTGGACTTCAGTAAATCTTCACCTTGTGTGCTGTCCAGATCTTTACTGCAGGTAATACCCGTTTTTTATTTGAATTTTCTAAATATTTTATTTTTTTGTTTGGAACTAGTTCGTGGCAGTTTGTATTCAAATATGACCCATTTATAAATTTTGACTGATAGGTGTGCTGTCTTTGCTAGACCTAGAACAGAATGAGCTAAATATGTTTCAACATCTGCAGGTAATTGATCATGGTAGGTAGAATGTGTAGAGAACAAGAATGCCCATTTTGATCTTTTGACATGTGAAGTTACAATACGTGTATACATTTGTTCCAGCTGATGTTATTGCCACCAAATCGCCGCGTGTTTGGCTCCCAGAGTGTTGTAGATGCTTTGAAAGAAACCATCAGAGGATTCATCGCACCACCTGGACTTTCCCAAAAGTTAGTTGGGAATAGTTTTTTGTCTTGTTCATCAGGCACTGTAAAAAAATACGGAAGTAACAGAACATACAGATACTTGCCATAAAGAAAGTGAAAGCTCAGTAGACTATTTCTGGTTGATATGAAATGCAAAAGTGCCAGTGAAATTTCTACAGTCGTATGACACAGAACAGGATTTAACAGTGAGGGGGGTGTCTATGGAGCTGAATGGGAAATTTCTCATACCTCCTTTTTTTGGAGCAACCTAAGGCTTGGCTTTTTCAGTGCTTATGCTGACATATCAGTGGAGAATCAGTACACTGTTGTATGGACATTGCTAGGGTCATTCAAACTCTCAAACATAAAATAGACCCAGGCACATCATGAAGTTTTTTATGTGTTTCATCTAGTATGTATGCTACACAACATGTTAAATATGACTTAATGATTTTGTGAAGCAGTGAATAATAATAAAAAAAATCAGTGGTTTACTAGAGGCCAATTGTAAATGTACTGCTGTCTGGAGACGGAATTAATTCCAGTGGGGAAAAGTAGTAAGACAAAAAGAAACTTGTGTCATTGCATTGTGAGAGCTATTTGGGGACTGGCAGGACCCATGCAATGTTTTCTTTAAAGCACATGTAAATATTCTTCCCTGAAATAACTAGTCATGGTGAGAAATTCAGCCAACCACCAATGCTGTTGGCATGGGTTAAATGGTTATATTTTAAAAATCGTTTCAGGTCTTCAATTTACAATCATCCTCAAGCAAAAGAATACATAGATGCTCTTCTCAGCAGAGCTGCCCGACCATTCTGCACTTTGTTTCAAATTACAGGCCATAATCGTGCTCGGCAGAGAGATAAGTGGGCACACATTCTGGAGGACCTGTCCAACCTGCAGGAAGAGGTGTGCTGTGCAAGGGATGGTTTCATGTGATAGGCAAAATGTCATAAGAGTTGGGAGATAAAGTTACTCAAGAATTGTATTAATTTCTTCCCCTCTCAGTGCCCTATTTGATCAAGTGAAATTTCTGTCAAGATGAAAATGGCTAGAAATAGGTTGCTGCACCAGTATCAAAGATGCTTATTTTTTCTCTCTCCATCTTGGAGCAACTTCATTTTTTATATAAGACCAAATATTCAGATTCTTGTTTTACTTAAAACTGTAAAGTAGTGTTTTAGTTACAAGCAGGATTGCATGACCTTAGCATGACTAAGTAATTTGTTGAAATTAGTGTGAGGAATCAGAAAATGGCCTTATATATTTTTAGCTTCTGCGTTAGTTATTCCATCTGACGAGAAGTTCAATTTTAATGTGACCTGAAATCATTCTTCCAATTTAACTTGTATTAAACTGGCTTCAGATGTTGCTTTCCCATTTCCCCATCAAAGATATACATGTAGATTGCTTAAGCTCTCAGAGTGTGACCTGAAACTCAGGATTTCCATACATTTTTTCAGCTTCTTTGCTTTATCTGTCCCATGTTTCTTTGCCACATAGGCAGACAAAGTGGATGCTTACCTGCACACTCTGCTGGTGAAGACTGAAAGAAATCGTAATCATCTGGCATGTTTTGGCACATGGGTGTTGTATCATACTTTGAATGCCATGATCAATTACACGTTGTCTGGATTTGAACTGGAACTTTATGCTGTTTTTGAGTACCAGTATGTCTACTGGTGAGTGTAACTAGCATCTTTTATTGCGGGGAAAATACTTGAATTAGGGCATGAGAAATGAGTTATTTCTTGTTGGAGGAGAGCATTCTAACAATGGCTTAAATGAAGTTTTTGCCAGTCAAGGCCTTCATTTCTTCTTTAAAAAATCACTTGCTTAAGACCAGCAACATATAGCTCATTAATATTGTATAGCAGTATATATGGTATAAAATGTTGTAGAAAGGGTCAGGGTGTAATCGGCTGGAGTAGAAAGGACTCAATCTTTCTAGTTTTGGTGAAACTGAAGATATGTGTTCTCTAATCTTTTTGAAGTAAAGAAATGTCGCTGGGTAGTGAGCCACTTTTAGTTTAATGTCCAGTGAAATGTGTTGTATTTGCAGTTCAGATTGTTTCAATATACTTATATATAAATATTTCTGGGTACATGAATAAGCATAGCATTTACTTTTCTGTTTTGGTTTTCTCTGACACTCATGCTAATTTCAAAGAAACAATTTTTTCTCTCCAGGTATTTGTATGAACTGCTCTATGCTTGGCTGGTGTCCACATTGCATAGAGCTGACAGTTTCCTGCTGGAGGCTGAAAATGCACCAGGTGAGGGGCCATCTTTTTGCACATGTATATTTGCTCATTGGTTATGGAGAAAGTGTTGAACAAATTTGTCGTCAATTTTAATCTTTCCAAAGAAAGGAAAAACATTCAGTTTCAGTCACATTTTCTAATCCAGCTCACAATCTAAGTACTGGTACTGCTTAGTGTTTTATACTACTTTAATGTAAAAGTCAATATTTATTGTTGTTGGTATCTCTTGTTCAACTTTACATTCTTTAAGTTAGAACATATGCAGTGGCCAGAGTTTAACTCGTGACAATAGTCACACTCACTAATATTATTTCAGCTTCACTATATAAATTTGATACATTACTGCTGCCCTTTGCATTTGACCAGGGCAATCTCAGCAACATTCTATGCTTTATGTACATCAGCATTCTCAAATGGCTTTTTGATTAGAATATGACTCAGTCAGTGCATGCTATTGTTGAACTGCATGACAGTGGGGGCAATGAAGTTTGTTGTGTCAGCTTGTTAAACATTGTTTCATATTATTTTGTCTTTTATTGTCCACCTCAGATCTGACACAGAAAGGCAGAAGCAACAAGAAGAGCAAGAAGAAAAAGAGGACGAAAACTTTAACCAGGGAACTGACTTTAGCACAAGCTTATCAACAAATGTTCTGTGGTTATTACAAGGTAAATAGTAATATTTGACAGACTGCTTGTTCATTACATTCGGAATTTTAACCTTTCCATTTAGAGCCATTATTAGTGAAGAAGGTTCAGAGACCAAAATCCCTGCAAGAGCTGCACAAACAACAGCGGCAATGGCGAAGCTCAAGCCCATCTGGAGAGACCGAAACATCTCTCTCAGGTCCAATGTCAAGCTCCTGCATGCACTGGTCATCTCCATCTTCCTGCATGCATGCAAATCCTGGACACTGAATGCAGAGCTACAAAGGAAGATCCAGGCAGTGGAGATGAGATGCCTCAGAAGACTTCTTGGCATCTCATACACGGACCACATCACCAACGAAGAAGTCTGACAAACTATCGCCTGACAAGTAAGGCACTATGAAGACCTGCTGACCACAGTCAAGAAAAGGAAGCTCAGATGGTATGGGCATGTGACAAGATCAAAACCTCTCCAAGACCATACTACAAGGAACAGTGCAAAGGAAGAGAAGGCGAGGCAGACCGAGGAAGAAATGGGCAGAAAACATTGCAGAATGGACCAAGATGAGCTTTCCCACAACCCAGACACTCGTCCACAACCGCCACAAATGGAGCCAGCTGGTGCAGCGTTCATCACTGCAGCGCCCCTACGGCCCCAGCGAGTTATGGGATCAGTGACAAGTGACCATGTAGAGCCATGCTTGCCTACTCTCACAGTGTAGTTAGGACCATCAAAAAGATTACTTTATGTAAATTCTAGGTAAACTGAAAATCGTGAGGAAAATTTCAGTATTGCTCAAGATGGTCACAGGTGCTTATGATGGGCATGCTTGAGGGGAATAAGGGAGTGAAGTTTCTTGTTTCAGAGGATGATGAACTGCCTTCAATGTAATTCTGATCATATTTTTTGTTTGTTTTCATTATTATACTTCGGGAAATATCGAGTTGTTGTCATGTATGATGTACCATTTCCTTATGTCCATAATTTCATCAGGCTGTGGTGGCCTTCCAACTGTGTGGAAAACTGAGGGAGCCAAGGTTTAGATTTGACAATGAGGAAGTTCGTTACAGCCACAGATTTGCCCCCTTTGCTGCTGTTGTGACACCACCCATGGTTCACTATGCTCAATACAAGGTCAGTTTAGTCAGAGTGACCACTGAGCTGGTCAGCAACAGAAAACATTGTATTCAGGTCAGCGACATATTATGCCATGATATAGAAAATGTCTGAAGTTCTAACTGTAGACACATCCGAGTCCCTCTTGAGCTTTCAAAATTCTTCTCCATAGAACTCAAATATATCTGTCATCTGAATATAAAATCCCTTGACACATAATGGGTCAAGATATAGTAAACAATACAATTTTCTTACACCCCTCACAGCTTTTTCAAACTAGCATGATGTATTATTACCTACTTGCATTTATGATGTTTCTGTATGTGCAGATATCATGAGATATGATCTGTCGATTGTGTTGCCACAAATTGCATGCATTAAGTGATAATACTGTCAATGTCACTGCTTAATCATTGGCATCACTAGGTAAGTTTTAAGCATAGCAGTGATGTATTATTTACCCATGTAGGATATTTTACTTTCACATTGTTGCTTATCTCCCTCCAGGAGATGTCAGATCTACAGCGCTATGACCCACTCCCCACGACACAGGAAATGTTTGGCTCAGCATGCAAATGTTTCTGTCAAGCCAAAGAGCTCCTGGACTCCGTAGCTCCACAAACAGATGAGGTTTGACTTTAGAACAGTTTCTTCTGCCTGCAAGAAAACAAAACTTGTTACTGGACAGTTGTTGCTTTTTTTTTTTATAAATGATAATTAATTAGTGGGTTATTTAATTTTGAAAAATGTTGAGCCATTTACCACTTTGCTAGAATAAAAACCTATCTAGAAAATCCCTTTTGTCTGTCACAACTGAAATGATGGAATGTTGCGAAATTTGATGTTTGTGATGAAATTTTTTTGAAAAAGAAGTATTAAGTTCAGCTTATTTTGCCTTTGAGAAGAGGTGAATGATTTTTAAAAAATAATTTAAAATGCTTTTTGGGTAGACTCATGATGTTTTCATTATGTGATTTTCTTGCAGATACAAACCATCATCAAAATTGCTAAAACCAACTTCGTTGTCATGAAGCTAGTTGTTGGAGGGCACAAGGAAGACTCTATGGTAAGATTATGTGCAGGTCATATTCAACCAAGTTAGCTTATTTGTTAGATATACCATGACATGGTTCCCAGTCCAAGAGAGATCAGTGGGCCTATGAATTGTAGCATATCCATGGTTTACTACCTATGTCAAAGTTCGAACTTAGGAACCCCAAACAAGCTGGGTTGAACTCTACCGAATAATCTCAGATCACCCACCCTGGAAATCGATGTCCATGTGTAATATTAAAGGAGTGCATTTGTTTTTGTTAATGCAACTTTTGGAATCGGTGCCCTTTTTTTGTTCTTTCCCACTGTCATTTTGCTTCAAAATATGAAATCATAGCTTGAATCAGTACTCCCAGGAGCAAGAAAGGAAAGTGTAGGGCTTAGGTTCTATTCTGCACTGATAGTTTGTGGCATTGCTGTTTGGTATTGTAGTAGTCTGTATTATAATCTTAAATTAGGGAAATGTGAATATGTATTAGAAATTTAAATTTAAATCAGTTTGGAAATGATGTTTCATCAGTTTCAGAGGTAGATGAAATTCTAAGTATACCAGTAATTTTGTATACTGAATGATGTTATGATTATTCTGAATGAGATTTTGGTTTAATGATGTTGTTCACATGTATTATTCTGGTGATACAAATGGTCACTGTTTTAAATTTGCTCCTAAGTGAATTATCTTATTTGCTTTCATTTACATATAATCACTTTTTTAAAGTTTCATCTATTTTTTTTTAATTGTACAGGGAGTAATATTTACTTTTCAAGATCACGAATCTTTGTTGGTAATTCTTTTCCTTCTTTTTCTACCTCTCCCTCCTTCAAAAACAGGATCCACCAGAGTTTGATTTTTCTCAGCATAAAATCTTCCCTGTGATCAAACTTGTTTGATGTCCGACATCTGGATTGAAAAGGCCAGTTATTGCATAGTGACCAGCAAGATTCTTCTTTGAAGATCAAGTTGATAAAATCTTTATACAGATGCAGACCTATTAGATCCATTAGAATTTTAATTATTTGTATCAGATGAAATGGAAATGATTTTGTGTTGTGATGAAAGAGTTAAGAGAATAAAAAATTTTCTAATGGTCCCATGAATTGTGTGACTGTAGACTGCGTGTATGAAGAAAGGAAGGTATTTTGCCATGAACTGCACAACCGAAGATGATTTATCTTGTATTTAAAATAATGATGACAGAAGAATAGCCAAAACTGTGACATATTTACATATAGTATATGTATATGTGTTTATCATTCGCCAGATTTATCAGAGCTCTAATGCGGGAGTGTTTAGAAATACTTTTCATGAAAGATTTTTTTTCTCTCATGCCTAGACATTGACCTGTGTTTTTCTTATTTCTTTAGAAGAGTTTTTGTCTTGTTTCGAATAACTCGTTAATCTAAGACAGTATTATCCATTTCATATCAATTCAGATATATCTGTCCATCAGCATGAGGTAAAGACTTTGATATGAGACAAGCACTGAACGTGACTTTTCAATGGTATTACACTTGAGGTCTAATTGATGCCTGCTATTTAACACTGCCTACAGAATGGCCCACAGAGTTTTGATATTCTGTTCATTTCCATGGCTGAGACAAGTCCACCAGGCAAGATAATGGGTAACAAAAAATGACTTAGATTAACTCCATAGACAGGAAAATAACAAAGTCATTTTCCATACTCAACAATGTTTGTTGCCCTCCACTCTATCCTTATCTCTTATTAAGTGTTATGAAATGGTTGCTGCCATTTCCAGCATTTGCTTGGTGGTTGCAGGTTTATCCCTGGTGAGAGAGATCAACCAGGGTGTTTAAGAAGAAATTGGTCAAAAGCATTTTTATCTTTAAACAGTGTTCTTCATGTCATTTAAACTTCCTGGTTTGCCTGAATTCTCAGATGTATTCATTTGCATTGAGTGAATCATTGTATCTGTGCAAAGATTTTCTTCATGAAGAGCAACAATGAGAATAATATTTCATTGATGAGATAGACTGTAGTGTACTTGTGAAAGTTGTCCGGATTTATCGTGTGGATTTTGACATGCTTTTATTATGATGTACATGTATGTATCACAGTGTGTTTATGATAGTTCATAAGTTCCATGCACTTTGTGATATGTGTGGGAGTGGATGTTAATTTTTATTTTCACTGTATAGGTAAGCTGAATAAATCTGATGACAACACTTCTGTGTGCATTGAATTATATTGTGTCTTCAGGTTGAATGCAGAGAGGTGAGAACTGTAGGTTATATACAGCGGTTCCTCTTGATTCTAATCTTCGCTTCACAGTTTACATGGGTTATAAAGACAATAGCCATTCTGACTGTTTGCTGGTGTTGTGTCCTTTACTTTCTTTTGTGTTATTTGTTTCAAAACAGCTGAAACTATTGACTGATTATACTACTATCACCCATATTCGGTATGTTTATGTCATATTGTTATTTTTAGGCAATATGATCCCAGATCATTATGGCATGGTTTTGTTGATACTAATAAGAAGAGAAGTAAGAAATTGTGGAATTTTGTGCTCTGTACGAAAATCACAGATACAATTCTGGTGCTGTAGCTGTAAATATTTCATATATTATATATCATATGTGTTCTTCTGAGGGCTATTGAGAACACAGATCAGTGGTTCTTCTTAATTATTAATCCTTGTGATAGTAGACCCATAATGTGACTAATTCTGTGACAATCCTAAACAAGCATAGATCTGTGTTGTTGTTCCAGTTATACACCAGGGTTACTGAATGTCAGCAGTGCTTTTTTGAGTTGGAATTGAATGTATACAGATATTCAACTTCTTAGCTATTAGGGACCTAAGAGTTATGGAGTCACCATACATACTCATTTCATCAGGCATGAAACAGCACCTGTCCTGAAATGAAACACTATCAGGTATTCATGATCAACAGCATGACTGTCTTCAAACATCTGCAAAGAAGACCATTTAATTTAAAAGCAAGCTTTGGAGGAAGTGTAATTTCACAGAAATGCAAAGCAATGCAAAAACAAAAAACTGAGCTGAGACATTACTGATTTAAAGACCAGAAATACAGCATTCATTATGAACTTAATAAATAACCAGAGTTTGATCTTCTAAATGCTGGAAGTGAAGACTGCAGTGCCAACATGTGAGATCAGCTTGTTGCATTCAGTGTTACATGTATAGGGTATATTAGACTAATTACCAGACAGACGAATTACCAGCCATTGTCGCACTTGTTGAAAATAAATGATCAGTTAGCAGTACCACAGTACTTAACCACCATTGTCAGTTGGATCAGTTCTCTATCAAGGACAACATTCGTTGTTCACTTAAGGCAATTACAATGTGTCACTGTCAATAATGCACATGTATAACATCAGAGTAAATAATACATGTACCATGTTACCCATTCTCATGCAGAGTTGCCACTGGTTTTTAAAAGTTCTTGAGTCCTTAATTTTCTCAAAAATTGATTTTAAAACCTTATAAAATCCTAAATTTCAAAATTTGTCCGAAGGTCCTTAAAAAGAGCAAAAAGTCTTAAATTTTCAAAATTTGTACAAAGGTCCTTAGAAAGTCCCCAAAACACCCAACTGTCGGGAGTACGACTAGTTTGAGATTTTTTTCATTATTTAAAGACTCGCATGTATCGATTTTGGATTCGACTGACCAGTGTGGTATTGTTCTGAAAAGTCCTGCATTTTTATCGAAAAAAAGTCCTTGAATGTCCGCAATTTTGATTATTAGATACCTGTGTGAACCTAGTCATGTCATGTACAATATCTACCACAACAAAGAAGGAAGCAAATAAAAAGAAAACTATAGAGATGAAACGCAGCCAAACCTGGCCAAAGTTTAACTAATGATTTAAACCTGTCCGCCCTTCCAGGTTCCTCAGTCACACGCATAGAAGTACATCAGATAGCTTGTCATGCAAACTCAAACAATTGATGGGATCAGATACATGTATTTAAATGTATGTGATAGTTCTGGTCTCTTACAAATACATATATGTCGTGAGAGTACACCATGAACGACATTTCCTGCTACAGTGTATAATATAAGAAGACTAATCACTAACAACTTGAAAATATGTCTTTTGAAGTAAGTTCAAGGAAATCTTAACGTTTGTGCTGTATTTGAAACCCACAACAGCAGATTTTCTATGCCGAAATTTGATACAATGTATTACAAGTGCACAGGCAATTTCATCATCGTGGGCAATTTGATTTTAATAGAAGTCGTGCAAAAAAAATACAGAATTATGTGCATACATACAACATACATTCATATTTCAAAGCCAATGAAACTTTCCATTCTTTCAACATTAGATCATTGAGTTAACACACAGTACACTGGAGATGAATCACCAGTTTCCAGCAAAATGTGGCTGACAGCTTGAATCCCTTCCATGTCAACAGTAACTTCAGATTGCAATATTGATATGTCCCAACAATACATGTACCAATAGGCCATGTTAACAAAAACATTCGTAATCATGAAGGACTCGCTTTCATACCAATTAACAACATCGACCAACAAAAAAAAAAAAAATGGAGGATTTGAACCCACTACAACATTCACTTTGATAATAACACACATACAAGTAATTATAAGCTTAAAGTGAGAAAACAGCTCTGACAGTATGGAACAAAGATTTAATTTAACTGTGAAAGCTAAGTTTACACCTCAAGTAGTCCCTCATTCATCACTTTGGAGTAGATGAAGTGGAGATCCAAAAATCTGCATTTGCCCCGTGCTTTCTAGTACACTTTTCTTTGGAGTTGACGTAGAAAATTGCCTACGGTTTGTCGGAACACTTTTAGTTCTCTAAACTCATGAATTTCTGTGCCTAAGCCTTGGAAATCTGGATTTGACTAATGACTCTTGTACATAATATACATTCTTTAAAACTACATCACTACATCATGAAAATCCGCAATGGCTATGTGTAGTTTTTTTCTGTTCAAACCAAAGTTTCATTGCCACAGAATTTCCAGAAAACTGCGTGCGGTTACAGTTTCTGAAAACAAGCAGAGCTCAAAATGAAGCCAACAACAGATTATTAAAAATAGCTTTGCATAAAAGTTTACCTTCAATCAGCATCATATATTTTTTCATCACGCACATTTACACCATTCTGTGTGCATTATCAAATTTGCATGGCCATGTGCAGGAGAGAATGACTAATATCTGTTCATCGTCAAAAAAAACAACAACCCAATAAACAGCCAGCGCGTACATAATCATGACATAAAGAAACGTCTTCAATGAGAGTCTATACAGATCATGCAACGATCTCTTTAATACGGACCAGTATTAGATGATGAGCGGGTTTTGAAACTTCAAAATAATGTACCGGTACATGTAATTTCTACCCAGCCCAGGCCAATATTTTTATTTTTTTTTGCTTATAATACCAACATGACTGGATATAATTCTAGGTTAGTATACCATGTTTACAAAGTGACTGGTACTCGGAAACTCACAGTCGGAGAACCAAATTATATTACATTGGTGAACATCTGTTGACATATTCACCAAGCCTGTTTTCCGCCAGTATGATACCAATTCATGACACAAATCGGTCAGCGGGGGGACACAAACCAATGAAGACCAAGTCATGTCCTAATTCCTATAGCAGGAAATAGTCTGGAAATGAAAACATCATTTGCATGTCATGAATGGGCAGGAAAAAAAAATGTGCATGAAATTCAAATTCAACCGAGTGTTTTGCGCGGCCTGAAGTTTTGTCTATCCTCGCACATTTGCCACCAACAGAATGCATTGAAGGTACACTAATGTTACAGTGTACCTGTTTGGTAATCATCCCGCAGCAGTGTTGGGCTTCAGCTTCATTTCTACTTTCCGCAGAGAATAGAACTCATCGTCCTTCAGGGTGTACCAGACAATGCCGTCAGCGTAGTTGGACTGAGATTGGGAATACCAGGCCGTGTGGTAGATGCCGTTCAGATGACTGTAGAAGCAACTGTTGTACCACCAGCCGCCCTTAGGAATAACAACGATCAGACATTTTGGCATACTTAACACAATATGGCTTAGTGCAATAACTTCGTACAATAGTACATGTAATATCTACTTTAAACATATTTGCGTTTGCCTAAATACCGAGTACATATGGTAACTCTCGGGTGACCTGTCTGACATACTGGGTTTCTGTTGTTGTTGTTGTTGCCTATATTGTTTTACGTGGTTGTGTTTTGTTTCTTTTCTTTGTTTTTTTTTCGTTTTTTTTTTTTTTTACCTCAGAAACATGTTAAACTATCCTTTTTCATTTTGTGTTTTGTTGCTGTTTTCATCGACTTCGTTAAAATGCTCTCTCGATCCCCCCTCCAAAATTGGCTTCTGGCGGTAATTGTAAGCTGTTTCGAGTCTCGTGATCTTGTACCCCACAGGGGGAGGGGGAAAGTGGAGACAAATTATAGGGGGCTGTTCCCATGTTACCTTGTTCTCTGCCGCACAGTGGCGCTCATGCAGGTCGTTATCCGCATCTTCAGTGCTGAAAGCCATCTGGTTATGATAAGAGAAGGAATCACCGGCATTTCCAGTGTATTTTCCAATCCTCAATCTGTACTGATCCTTCTCACCATCCACCTGCCCATGGGGATGAAACACAGACACAGTCATTACAGCTTGAACACGGATACAAATTAACGTTAAGTAATAGTTTAAAGAACTAGTTTGTAACATATTTTTACAGTAAACCCTCAGTAGAACTCTTTATTTGTCAACAGTTTTCCTCTGAAAATGCCCCCCCCCCCAAAGAAGTAACAATAATAATAGTAATCATAATAATGAAGGAGGCAGCGAAAAAGTAGGCAAAGTTGAGGAAGGAGAGGTAAGGGTACATAACTCTGGGAACCGAAGCGAACCCAGGATCTTGTCATACACTGATACAGAACAAACATCTCAACTATTCATCACATTCAAGCAAACTTAGACTGGGAGCCTTACGTAAACTACAAATTGTATGCACACTGGGGGGGGGGGGGGTTAGGAGAAAGAAAAATATGCGTATGGGAAAAGGGGGAGGGGGTCTGAGGGAGCGTACGTACACTTTTCAATTGAGGCAATGACTGAAAAAGGGATTAACAAGGGGAGGGGGGGGGGGGAGAAGAAGAAGACCTTGGAAATACAGATCAACTATAATTGGGTAACAAAAACAAAAACAAAAATAACAATTTGAAAAGAATTCAGGTGAAGTTGTGGGTGGAGGTCGTAAATCGGCAAAAATCCATCTTAGGCCTATATACTTTATTAATGACCTCCGCCACAAGTCACTCTAGTGATCTCCCATGGACAAATGAATGGAGTTCTTGGACATTGTTTTTGTCTCGCTAAGTGCGGAGTCTCCACTGACTGCTGACATGGGGGCCAATGAATATTGAAATTTCTTTTTTTTGTTTGTGAAAAAAAAAGGGGGGGGGGAAATAGGGGTGTTGACTTCGTCCAACAGATATTTGTCACCAATAAACTGACGATGCTGAGCATTTTAAAATGTACCCCAGCTTCGGGCACCCTTGACAAAAAGCCTGTCATAAAAAAATCACCATTTACTCACCAAGAATCGCGAGTATTCTGCATAGTATTGCTCACCATCCCAATCCCACAGATCTACTCTAAGAGTGTACTCTTTCTGCGGAATAAATAAAAATAATGAACAAATAAACAAATAAATAGGACGGTAAACAAGACCCAATAAAATTGTTTTGTGAAATCAACTGAGCGTATTCGTCATCATTAAATAATAAAATAAAATGACACGAACCTGTTTAGTCAGCAGATGAAGAAGATCGTTGCCTGCCCAAAATTCACCGTAAGGGTTACCAAACCCATGTTGATACTCAGACCAGCGTCTGTTGAAGTTGATGGTACCATCAATCCGTCTTTGGATGACAGTATATCTGAAACAGGCAAAAGTCCTTATCATCAGTAGGGTCCAGTCCACTATTTACCAAACACAAGGAAGTAAACCAACAAAAATTTTACATGTATATCTATCAACCACAAAATAAACATTTTACGACCTTAAGACCAAAAAGACAGAGAGCTATGGAGCCGAGAGCCACATGTTTTTTGTTTTGTTTTGTTTGTTTTTAACAAACTGTGAGAGGGATCAGTTAAAACGAGTTGCCGAACACAAAACACATGGCTATGGAAGCTCACATCAACGAGTTGGACGCATTTTCATAGAGAAATTTTATATGAAAGAGGGGATGTTTCTGTATTCAGTTGTTGCTAACCATTCCTCCAATCTCGGGTGAAAATATTAACGTTGTGTACATAAAATACAGACCATTTAGGGGCCAACAGCACTACGCTGAGGCCCCCGAGAAACAAAGGATCTCAACTTACAGACCATTTTTCTGTTAGATTAAGGGATCAACTCTCCTTGTGCGATTAAATCAGGAACTTCCTTTATGTGGATGAGTAAGCAAAACCTTTTTTAGGTTTCAATGCGCTTTGTCTGATTATTAATATGGTATATTGAGTCGATACACTGTTAAAGTTGAGACACCGTTAATTTCTGGTGTCTGCATAGAGAGAAACAGTCAATTTCTTTCCTCCCAGCGAATTTTTTTCTGCCAGGCGCATGCACAAAAACGGGAACCCCGTGGGACGGGCGAAAAGGGGAATAAATTATGGGCTTGGAGAGGGACACAGAAACCCTTCAGGAAGTCAATCTTTATGTTATTGCTGTAACAGTTGTTGTTGTATCTGGACAGAAAAGCAGTTCATGTAAAATAAACGTAAATTCCCCTTCAACGATAAAGGAATGAGGAGGATGAAGCATGAGTTATCATAATCAGTTGAAAGACAAAGAATTGCTTATGATACGTCAGTGGTTCCCAAAGTGTGCTGATTGGTAACGAAAGGAAAAAACCCGTGGATCTAGTTCTGCATGATGTTTTGGATTTGCCAGGAGCAGTAAGCCTAAAAATGATTGGGTAGGAACGTGTGAGAACCGCAATTGATGTGCATATCTTCGAATTTGATATATAAGTAAGATCTACAATTTTCATAATGCTCCCGGACGGAGATAGATCATTCTAAGAGTTCAATGGATAATGTTCACCCATGGGTTAGATTCATGCAACATAAGCCCCTTATCCCCTTGCTCATAGCTACTGCCCCCCCCCCTCGCTCCCCCTCCACCAAAAAGAAGAAACACAATTGTATTGACCACGACATGGCAGACAACGCACACGCAAGTCTTTCATTTACGAGCAGAACCGAACAATTGACTCGACGCTGTATCGTTCATGCAGACGAATCCATATGTAAATGTCAACTTGTGGGGAGAAAAAGTTTCACAGCCTGTAATTACATGTTTCCCTGGGGGCAGAATCGGAGCCCAATAGACCGGAAGTGCGAAATTTAAATGAACCACTGAGCTACACATGAATACAAAATACCTGGTGATAATAATATTTTATTTTATACAATGTTTAATCATTTAACACCTCCTCCCCCCCCCCCCCCCCCATTTAATCACTGTGATTTTTGACGTGCAAACAATCGTGCGAGTTAACGTATCGCAGTTCAGGCCAAACGCGGGGCGTACCGTATTTAAACATTGCGCGTGTTTCGAGTTAAAATCCACGTGCAGGGTTTAGATCACGGTGTTACGATAGAACTTCTTGACGTTGGACTGGACGCGAGTTTATGGACAGGATAAAAAAAAGTGACACTGGATTGTGTTAAGTGTGCGTACAGAAAAACTGCTTTCCAATATTGTGGAAAAAGAACAACAAACAAACAAACAAACGGGCCCCTCTTCTGGCCGTTCTAGCAATCGAATGTAACCCACTGAATCAGTTAGTCAGATTTCAAAACAATTCAAACATGTTTTCATCTTCTCTCTTTCTGTCTTTGCTGAAGTTGCCGAAGGTTCATCCACATACTTTAATGTATGATGTGTAAAGATTTCATGTCTATATAATAATATCAATTCCTTTTGCTTTTATACTTCCAAGTCCTACATGACGCTATTCCCTGCATAACTTTGCTTTCACTGTTGCCCCTTCCTCCTTTTATTCCCCATTTCCTCCCTGTTAATCCTAAACAAAATTTGAAGTCCTTTTGCTAAGTCTATATTTCTATTAATGATTTGAGGTCTTTATTTTATTTATTTTAGGAGGTTCGCTGCCCTTGGCATTTACACCTCACTTTACTTGTTTTATTATTTCTTGTTCTGGCGGGGGGGGGGGGGGGGGGGGAGATGATATGGATAAATTTTAATCTATTAATTTCAATTTTGCCCGGGGAGCGGCCTTTCTGCCTGCTCTTTATGATTTCCAACTGCCAAAGTATCTTTAACGTGCGCAACGTGCACACGAGCCCTCCGAATTTTTTCGTCCTTATCCGAGAAGACTAGGTACTCGATCCTACCCCCCAATCGGACCAGGGACTTGAAAATATGAGAAAAATCCACTTTCCAACATGCCTGCACTGCCCGGGTTTAGAACCCGGGACCCTTGGCATGAGAGGCGAGCACCTTGCCTCTAGACCACCTTGTCCCCCTATATATTTCTATTACTCCTCGGTTGAAATATTTATAGACGCAGGCGGCACATGCCAGTCAAAACCACGGCCCACTGAGCAAATTCCATTGTTGAGAGTAGGGTGAGCTCTCCATGGTGGTCTCCCTTTGAATCCTTTTTTATGTATTCATTCTGAAATTTCAGCCACCAGGGAAAAGTGGTTTCGTTTCATTTCTCTTCATGACTCGACGGCGCCATTTTTGTTCAAAATTCATTTCAAATTCGGTAGAGGAAATGTAATAATGATGTAAAATCTAACATCTAACTCCCTCTATCCCTCCCCCTCTCCTTCCACCGAAATTATCTGGATCAATCCTTAATGTAATTATCAGCTTACCTATGATTAAAGTATGATTTTGAAATTCCACTAAGGCGTTCTGGAACTGTGTTTTAGTTCTGGAACTATGTTTTAGTTTTGGCCCTGGCTACTTCATTTAAGCTGCAGTTAGAACAATTCTTGCCTAAACCTGCGGATGCCAGACCGTAAAAAAAACAACAACATATCACTATTCTGTTTCAAATACACTGTTTTTGTTTTCGATAAAAGCGAAGTTTTTACAATTACAATTTTAAGCCGCATAAATATCCTGTTGATACACATTATGTCTCTGTGTGCGCCAGCAGAGTGTGGGATACATTCTGCAGTGTGTCACGGCTGTAGCAACGCCAGATTTGGGTGGGGAACACAAAATGGGCCGTGACTCAGCACGTAGGCTATGATGGATCGCGACGGATTGTTTTCGACCTCGATGACATTTCAACATTCCTTTAAACATAGGACGTAAAGGTAAATTAAAACAGGTAATATGCTGATACGGACTGGTGGTGCCTTCCACAACAGGAGCGTTTTCTTGTGTGCTTCTTCGCTGTAAAAATTCCAGAGGTTTATTCCAAACACTTTGACAAACTCTGAAATATGCTCAAGTGAGTGAATTTGTCTCTCTCAACTTTCAAAATTGCTCTTAACATCTGTTCATGGTCAAGTTCATAATCAGCAGCTAACAGTAGTAAGAACAGTCCTCCATCCAGGAGTTCGAAAGCCAGGTACATTGGGTATTATGAACTGGACAACTCGAATAAACCAATACGTTAAGGAATACAAAACAATAATTTTACACTTAAACTGGCAACGGATTGAGCTTGTTAATCTCCTATTTGAATTTCTGAGCTGGCTACTTTAACACTAAATTCGAGGCAACCTTGAATGCTTTGATCTCCTTGCGCTTGGGCAAAAGGAACTCACAAAAACACACACATACATACACACAAAAGATTCCCTTGCCATGCGAGAAATGAAAACAGAAAAGTTGACTCACCCTGTGTTGTTGACCATCTCACAATAGACAGGTACCATGTAGCGTGAGCCGTCCGGCAGAATATGGTAGATAGAACTCACTTTATATCCGGACATGTACACCTCATGACAGTCTGAATGAAAACAAAAATAATAATAACGTTGCTCATCGTGGGATAGCTGGGATGATAGTGACTGTGTTTTCAGCGGATGTGGTACTTCCAGTGAATCGATATGTTGTCGACGTTATTACATGTATGACGGTGTACTACATTCATTGTCATTCCCATTAAAATACCTCAAGATCTTTATTGAAATTTGATTTAACCAGCACCATGATAACAATCCAGTGCTTTATTGTAGCCATTTTAAAAATCAGAGTACCTTAGAAAGCAGATTATTGTTTTCACAAAATTTCCCCCTTTCACATTTTGAATGAGCACATTATTGTACTTACATCGTTACAAGTATAATTTTCTTTTTTCTGTGTTGAGAAGCCGAGCAGTTTTAGCCCTGATGGTGTTTTCCTATGCACAGTCTCATGCAAATACAAAACCTTATACATGTATATGTACATACATGACTACTCAGTACCTCTGGGCATTTGAGTACTGCGAGTGTTCGTTTCTGGAATGACGTCTTCACGTTCAATCTGAATATTCTTTTCGGGACTGGTCAGATGCAGAGGCAACAGGTCAGCGTCTGCCTTGTTCTCATCATCTTGTACTTTTCGGTGTGGTCGGACAGGTGTGACTTCATTGATGTGGGCCAGTTTGATATGGACATCGGTCAGATCACGCTGTAGAGAGCTGGACTTGGTTTGCAAGGTAGCGACGTCGGCCCTGCAAGTGATCAAGAAGGAAAACGGCAATGATTACCCGAATTTTACTTTTGACTCAAAATCCTATGCCACCAGTTAAGTCTGTTTGAACTTTATGGAATATTTTCATGTTTAAGGTCAAGCATAACAATAATATCATGACAAAATAGCATAGCTATAAGAACGGTAAAAAATCAATAACCGCATACACCACTAAATATAAGAATAAGCTCGTTGTAGTTACTGTTGTAAATCTAATGAGGAAGACGAATGATAAAGGGAAGAAGGAACGAAAGCCAGGAGGAAGAAATGAGAAGGAATGGAATATAGAATGAAAGGAAAAAAGCCATGAATAATTAGCATGTCATGTTTGGTGAAAAGCGCCCTTCTGGGACTTCCCTCGTCCACATCGCCAGAAGTTCAATGTTAAACATTCTTAACAAAGTTAAATTTGACACTGTCCTAGAAGACAGTTTTACACCCAAGGGTATCATATGGTGTAAACAAAACTTACCCATATCGAATGACCTGCGCCTTGTAGCGATCCAGTACCAGTTTCACCTGTTCAGTATCCGAAGATATTCTGTCCATTTTGCCCTCCAGTCTTTCATGTTGATCAGCAATCTCGTACACCTGGGATAAAAAAAATACCAGAGCCGGCAGTGGTCAGTTATGGAACTTATGGTCATCTCCCTCTTCAAGGTTTTGCTTTTTGCCATGCGTATATAAGGGAGATAGCGAAATGTGAGTGCATACACAAAAAGTGTTATTATGTGAGTTGTTTTCTGTGCTCGAGTGAGGCTCGGAAAAAAGGAAAGTTAGCTGCCCATCTTTTCGACTTTCTGCTTTTCTAGTTCACTGGCCTTACTGGTCAAGAAATCCAAGGACATTTTGACGGCAGGGGTGCCTCAAACAGAAGAGCGGTTGTACAGTTACCCAACAGACGCCTAGGGGCAGTCAGTGGTTCAGATCAAGGTATATAATGGAAAACTGATTTTTCCAAATAGTGGTTTTCACTGCTGAAGTTTCAAACTTCGCAGAGTCTATTTTTCTTTTGGACTAAAAGGACAAGGACAGTATTCGAAAGTCTGGTCATGACTTCCACTAATGGAAGGTACACAACATTATTCAAGAAAATTTCAGGAAAAAATAAAAACCAATAATCGCTTAAATGGAGACTATGCTGGATTCTCTAAACTGTTGTTCATTCACTTCCTAGGAATTTGCTTGTGGGAAAATGAACAACAGTTTGAGAACTAATTTCTTGAGTTAAAATAAGCAGAAGGAGATCAATATGTCGTGGCATCCAGCCTTTTTAACATTTGGCGGCGGCTGTTGTTATAAGTACGTACACGCCCTAAGCGGTTTGCGCTAGGGGCCTGCACGTTTACATATCTATCCCTAACCCCGTCCTTAACCTCAAACCTAAATCTTATCGAATCTTTAACCCTGTCCCCTGCCCTTTCAACCAAAAAAACAGGACGAAAACAAAAAAGAAAATCTAAAAGAATATTTAATTAGGGCTGTGGTTAGGAGTATTTCGGAAAGAGCTCGCTAGCTCTGGCGTCACAAAAGGCTTTAAAATACGCACCTCTAGCGTAGAAAACTTGGGGGACATACGTACTTGTAACAACATTCTTTGACGAACTTAGTTCTTGTTTGTTCTATCTCCATTTCTAAAAAAAAAAAGCCAAAAAACTGGAGTTCGTTTAGTATGTAGAAGAGGTATAACAAATGTACTTTCACACGTGTTTAAAATGCGTTGTGGCACTTATTAAGCTGTTTCACAGTTCCGATTTATTTTAACTCTTTATGATAATACTAAAACCGCAAACGTTTAACGTCGAATTTTTCAGTTGTGCAAAAAGATGAGTTGGAACAAACAAAAACTAAGGTCGCGATCTGGTCGCGATTTGTGAAAGAAAAGATGAACCAGTTTCGATTTTGCTTGGTCTCAGATGTTAATCATATAAATAGTTTCAGACCGATGCTGACACGGCCTCATGTTGAGCTCACCTTCATTTCCAGTCTCTTGGTCTCAGATGTTGTAGAATCTATTGCTAACTTAAGACTGGTGCTGTCATTACGTAGATCTTGCTGTGCATCTGCAAGATTGAGCGTCTCTTTCTTTAGAGACTCCACATCACGCTTCAGTAGTATCCATTCCGCTTTCAGATCACCCACACTGAGGGATCAAGCAATCATTAAAGCAGAAACCATAGCATCGTCTATGTTGT
Source organism: Onchidella celtica (assembly GCA_963931925.1). Lineage (NCBI taxonomy): Eukaryota > Metazoa > Mollusca > Gastropoda > Systellommatophora > Onchidiidae > Onchidella > Onchidella celtica. Next base: position 91,346,044 of record OZ007567.1, on the reverse strand, counting down.
CCATTTATACCGAAATTTTGAAGAACGTTAGACGCCTAGCTAGTGATGTGTGACCAACAAAACAATGTTAAGGCATAAAAGAAAATCATGCGAGATAAATTCAATGAAAGGATTACAAATATTTTTTGTATAAATGAGGCAATCCGAGTCTCTCCCATTCAAGTAGATTGTTTCCATAGATTTCTAAAAAAAAAAAAAAAATGAAGTCGTTTTAATTTTAGATATAAAATGGGGTCCTCTCCGTTCACTCCTTCCTGATTCTCACAGGTTAGAGGACTTTTTACGGCTGATCAGCAAAGCATCTGTTTTGCTATCTTAGAGGGCCAACCGCTCCCTTCAATAAACCCAGGGCAAGGGAGAATATTATATTTGACACGCCTTCAGCTTGAAAATTCATCAGATATGGGGAGGCCGGATAGAAAAGGAGAGAGTGGGGAGAGGGAGAAAACGAAGCCGGTCAAAGCAAAACTAAGAGCTTAAGTGGGAGTAGAAATCCATTTTTTTTTTCCTCGGCCGGTGAAGTCGCGGGCCCTCTACTAATCTATTAAATTATTAATCTTGTTCAGCATGTTTCCTACACTCCCGGCCACCAATTTGTTGTCTGGAATATTTCCACTTACATCACCAATACTACTACTGCGTCCAACTCTATCACAACTACCACCTCCACCAAAACCACTCTCAACATCACCAGCACCTCTAAAACTAGAGCTATCGCCCCTATGATTACCATCACCACCACCATTATCATCCAAATCGTTACCATCGTGGGCAACATTTTCATAAGTCTCACAAGAGTTAAAATGTCAATGTGTGATAAATTTAGCCAAACTTAAAACATTTAGATTTAAAAATCTGTATCATGACGCAGAAAATACGAGCACAGGACAGAAGATGTGAAAAAAAAAAAAACGACAACAAAAAAACTTAGCTCTGTCCTATCACCAATTACCACAACACACCTCTATGATCACGACTAGGCACAAGTACAATATTAATAACATCAACTATCTCCACATAAATCATCTACCGTACCTATTTTTCAGCATAGCTCCCATGTCAGGACTTATGCCTTGTTGCTGGGGAAGATGATCGTAATGCTTGTTGTGTTGGTGATCACCATGTTTCCCTCCGCTACTCCGACTACTTCTTAATTTACTGCGGACATTGAACATGGACCGCTCCAAATCGTCCACTCGCCTGGACAAAAAATTCAAGCAGTAAAAAATCAGACTAAATTGTTATGCAAATTGTACATCAGGATCCCTAGAATCAAATTTCCGCGGGTGTTAAACAGGAAGACGATTAATTTATCACAGAATAATAAACTGCTTCGACTGTTCATTCAGCCATCGGTAAATTCGGTTTATTTCTTGGCAAAAATCACATTTTCTGTTTTAAAACCCAGACTCGTTTTGTTTTGTTTTATTTGAGAGATGCAAATTACTTGCCCAAATGTAGGCTAAGACGTAAGGTTTCAGAACCATTAATTGGACAGAACGAAACAAGATTGTTTTTAACCAGTCTTCCCAGCTAGGTGGTTACGTTATCCCCCTTGTGCCGGGTTTGGAAGTTGTAATGCCCCCTGTCTGTGTATTTTTTTTTCTTTTTTTTTTTTTTCTTTTGCCAAGTTTTTGTTTTCCCGAATCAACGGTTGTGATCTCCAATGTTAGCCGTTCTTCTCCCTTCCCCACTTCGTTATCATGATAATAACAATAATAAATAATTGAAAAACATTAGCCAAAAAAAAAACTCTTTTTTTTCTTTTGCAATATAATCTTAAAAACTACTCCCCGTCCCAATAACGTCCTGTCAGATACACACATCATTTTAGTTGGCTCTCCCCTCTCCTTCTCTTTCTCTCCTTTGAGTCCTTCCCACCCTTTCTTGTTCCAGCGTTTTCAGTGCCCAGTTTTCGTTCCTTCACATTCATCAAGTCTGTTTTCTTTCTGTATGTGTGTGTTTGCATGTGTTTAAAAAAAAATCTCTTTTTATTGTCCTCTCCTCTCGTGTCCCGTCGTGTCCAGCGCGTCACTTTTGTGATTTTTTTCACTTAAAAAAAAAATCTTTCTCTCAAACACACACACACACACACACACACACACACATAAAGATACACATTCTCCCATTGTCTACTTTTTAAGCATTATTCTGTCGTTGATTTTTCTTTCTTTTACTCCTTTAAAAAATAATCTCATTTCCATTTCTCTTGCCCTAATTTCCGTCTTATGAATAACTGCACAGAGCAAACACACACACACATGCATACACACACACAAACACACTAACACACAGACACAAGCTGTGGTGAACGTGAATGACGGAGAAAGCATGTATATGCGAAATCTGTTTTTTACCAACGGATGTGATTTTTTTTTCGTTGTTGTTATTGTTATTTTTAAATAAACATGCCAGCAGAGGGAGACAACCATTAACGCCCCCTAACATCGAGAATCCAATTACCTCTGCGAGTGCCAAGCAGAGAAAGTTATGTCCACTTTATTACGCTTTTGTTTCTTTCTTTACGCCGGCGTTCTTTCACTCCCTCGGTCTGTTATTGAGTAATCCCTTGCGTTTACCGATTACCGTGTTTGTTACCATCACCTCATCGTAAGTCAGACTTAGCCGTTTACAAATAGTCCATGATGCCCATACCGTAATTCTATGTTGTCCACCTACTGAAGTCCTAACTTACCTCAAGATCTGGCCTCATATTGTCCCCATATCCTTTTTTAAAAAATCTCAGCCAGCGTCCCAACGTCGTTCCGACGTAGATTTATATAGAGCCTTTCTGTAAAGTTGGTACCTACGGTTACCGTAGAGGCGAATTTCCTACATCAAATCCGACATCAGCGCAATGTCGTAACAAGCAAACCTCTACGTCGGAACTATGTCACTCCTAAGAACAAACTTGAGGTCAGTCCCACGTAGACAGATTTACTAAGGGTCAGGGCAGTCTTAACCCTACTACTGTCATAAGACAATCAGATTGACCGTTTTGTTCATCCCTTGACTGCCAGAGCCAATTAAATCAGCTTTCGGAGGTGTATATTTTGTACAGGCTTCTAAATTAAACACAATCTCAAATATTAAATGTGTATGATGAAGACATGCAGTTGGAACACCCTTGGTGGACACATGAACTCCCTCCTCACAGTAATAGGGTTAACATCATCATGGGCCCCTGGGCAAAGCAATAGGCCGCGCTCCTATGCAATTACTCAGAAATTTGCCTGCAAGGGCCCCCTAAATCCTTGGGGAACCTGGGCAACTGCCCACTGAGCTCAGGCGTTAAGACAGCTCTGCGTAGATCGCTGGCTGGGATGAGACCATGTTACCTGTTGACATGCTCCAGCTCCATCTGTATCTTGTCTGTACCAGCTGAGTATTTCATCTGAAGAAGTTCGTCATCCATTTTGTCTATCTGCATCTGGAAAACCCTTTTGTCCACAGCGTAGGTCCAGTTTTGTATCTTGTTGACCTCTACGGCCAGCTGAGCTCTCAGTTCGGATATCTGAATGAATGGATCATGATGTGGTCAAAGATCTATCTATCTATCTATCTATCTATCTATCTATCTATCTATCTATCTATCTATCTATCTATCTATCTATCTATCTATCTATCTATCTATCTATCTATCTATCTATCTATATGTCTATCTATCTATCTGTCTGTCTGTCTGTCTGTCTGTCTGTCTGTCCGTCCGTCCGTCCGTCCATCCACCCAATAATCCATCCATCCATCCATCCATCTCTCTATCTATCTATCTATCTATCTATCTATCTATCTATCTATCTATCTATCTATCTATCTATCTATCTATCTATCTATCTATCTATCTATTGGTTTCCATCGTAGAGAAGTGCGACCAGATATAACAGTGATCGATCGATGTCTGTTTTTCATAAGCGTTATCTATTTTTTTATGATAGTTTAATTATGTGAAGAATTTATTGGTCTTATTTTTATTTATTTTATAGTTTTCCTTTTCAAGCCATACGAACACAATTCTTATTCTAATTATTCAAGCATAAGTAGAGTTCGGTTAACGTAAATGGATTGGGTTTGGTTTCATGTCGCCTACTATATTTCGCACCAACTTGTCAGCGTGCGCTTTCCTATTTCTGTTTAAAGTGTAATACAGTTGAACGAACTGGTTAATCTGGAGACACAGATCACTGTCCATAACATTATAGATAAAATCGTGTTAATGTATCTTTCATAAGAATGGAATCCTATTTCCTCTGTTCTGCCAGTCTATCTCTCCATCGGTCTTCTCACTTATTGCCTTCAAAACGATGTAATCGAATTAACTCAAGTTGTGATACTCAATAATTCAAGAATGTAATTAATTCTGCAGTTGACAACAGCAGGTTTCATTTGAAACGCTCATCGCTCGTCGATCAGAATGGCATTAGAAAATGAGAAAACTTTCACAGACGGATCTGCACGTTCACCCTTTGTGTGATTCGAGCAACCAGGGCCATTTTCAGTACTGGTTTTATGGAAAATCAATATCTGTCTTATAAATCTGTACACTGGAATTGCGTTCCTATCGAATGTATTCAAACTCACCTTTATCTGGGACATTTCAACTGTAGGTTGTATTTTGGATGTCGTCTAGGTGTAACTTTTTTTAAATAATAAGATACAGTTTGAAGAGAAATGAAATTCATATCAAATTATCGTCGCCTGGTATTATTTTATATAAGAGCTGCGTGACTGGCAAGTTTCTGGTGCCAGCTGTGGCAAACAAGAATAACAATAACAGCAACAACAAATTTGTATTTGCTTCTGTTTGTATTTGTGTACTACTTTAGACCCATTCAGGAAATTTGCCTTTGTGTCATTGCATCCAGTTACAACTGGAGCAAGCACGTCGTCGCCACAGTGCAGCGCCGGTCGGCGGTTTTTTTTCTTTTTTGGAGGGGGGGGGATGAGGGGCCGGGGGAGGGAGTAGATGAATTTTGTTTGATTTTTGCCCGGGCAGCGGCCTGTACGGCCTGCTCTTTTCGATTTCCAACTGCCACTGTATTTTTAACGTGCGCAACGTGCACACGGGCCCTCCGAATTTTTTCGTCCTTATCCGAGAAGACTAGGTATTCGATCCTACCCCCATAATAGGATCAGGGACATGAAAATATGAGAAAAATCCCAAACTTTCAACATGCCTGCACCGGTCGGGTTTTGAACCCGGTACCCTTGGCATGAGAGGCGAGCACCTTGCCTCTAGACTAACTTGTCCCTCAGACTTCCCATATATAGAGTGAAGGTTTCAAACTGCTTCTATACTATTTGGTACGGTCAGTCTAATTCCAGTATTAGTTAGAGGTGTTGCTAACAATTTTCGTGCACATGGGTCGTTCGGTATGTGCCCCTCTCTCCACACGTCCATAGACTGAAAGCTGCTGTAACAGCGCCGTTCACTTAAATATTTCAAAAGTCGAAATGCCTGTTTAACACAGAGCTTTTAAGAGTATATTCAAATCACACCAAGGAGAAGCGCGTCCCGTATCTGCTGACAAGAGCTGATATAAATTTTGTCTTGAGCCAAGTTCAGACCCTCTTCTTGGGAAAATTTATATTTACTAAGACAGAAGATTGTTGAACTAGTCGTCTCAGAACTTGCTAGGAGGCAATGCGGATGACGGAGGTTCGAAGAAGCAGGTATGACAAACCTGCAGACAGGGGCTTACCTCAAATTTGGTATATGACGTCATGTTGTCCACCTTGAGATACATATCTCTGATCATTTGTTGGGCTTCGTGTCCAGGCTGCCACACGTGGAAAGTGGATGAGCAGTGAGGTGCCATCTGACCCGAGGTGGAGCCCAACCATGTAACTGGTGACATCATCAGCAAAACAACAGCCAACATGTTCGAAAGATGGTTATGATGCAAATTTCGAGTCGGCACAACCATAAGTCCTCGTGCGAAGAAAGTTGGTGGTCACAGTTTATGAGTTTTCAGATCCAATAAACCAAAAAACAAGTGATGATTACTTTGTTCGATATTAAAGCTGCCTAAAGTAAAATCTGTACAATTTAAATGGCGATTTATAATAATTTGAGCATAATTATATATTATGTTTCTTCTTTTTTTTTTTTTTTTTTGGAGAGACCCATTTCTGGGATGGGTCAGTTCCGGGAAATGCTATTGCACTAGCCAATGAAAAGATTAATTATGTTAATTAGCCAAACTTACTCTTAATGCTATAAAAAAAATAATAATTCCGAAAACGTGTTTGTTATCGTTATTTTATCGCTATAACGCCCTGATCTGCCCCTGTTAAAAAAAAAGATCTTTTGACTTTCTCCTTTAAAAAAAAATAAATTTAACAATAATTTCTCTGGCCATTTAATGGCACTTTAACTTTTTTCAACATGATTTGAATAGATCTATAACATTCAACACGCGCTACTTAAACAAACCCATTGAACTGAAACAATAAACAAAGGCTACTGGATTTCTCTATCATAAAAATAATTCTCAGATTGTCTTCCATCTTCAATGAATACCTTATGAGATTCACTTCAGTTGTTAAATACCCTCCTTTCACACCCAACTTTGAAAGAGACGATATCCAGCCACACAAAATGCTTTCGTATCAGTCTGATCGTCCATGAAAAGCGAAGAGAGCTGCGGAAAATGCACACAAATCATTATAATCGCTCATTTAAAATATCACACGGTCGTTTTCCATCTACATCCACGTATCTATGAAGACACAGAGCTGCCGGTAGCATGCAGCTTGCACATTTCATCAACCGTTCATTCCAGGAAGATAACAATCATCATGTATAATTAATGATCACCAGCACATCTCTCCCATTCATTATTTCAATAGACAATTCGATTCAGTATGGCTGCGGCTCTAAATTGGGTCGGTCTACAATTTCATCGGATGTTGAGTGGACTGACGAAATTGGGCATGGTTTGGGACTGTTGAGCTGTTGTCAATACATCGTGTTTAATATTTAACTACGCTGATGGTATAATTGCGTGGTATTACCCTCCCTCCCACAACGACATAAAAGCACATAAATTCACGAATCGGATCAGCCTAGTTGGTCACTAAGGATCTCTGCGCTGATTGGCTCCTGCCTGATGAAATCTTCTCAAGGAAGACAATCCTCTAAATAGAGCATTAGCGTTTTTGAAGTTCAAGACATGAGGATTGAAATGGGGAAAAAAGACAGGAAAGGTACACGCTGACAAATTCCCGGAGAACCACCAGGGTGCGATTGGAGTATAGGATAAACAAACTTCAGCCAAGAGATTCGCGATTTGAAAGCCGTTTCGGAAGTTAAGAAAAACTAAATATTTAAAGGCCTATTTAAAATTTTAAAGTTTTAATGGAACGACCCAAACCTCTCCTGCATGGACCTGTCTTGGCAGCATTCTTGTTATGTTAAACAGCTTTAGCCTCTGCTAACACCTTTATCAAAATAAGATCTCTGATAGATTCCCAAAGCTTAAGGTCTGACTACGTCCAAATTCAGCTCCCGGGACCAGAGAAACATCACCAAACAAAACAAAAAAAAAATGAAGAAAATAACACAGAGCCATTCTATCTGTGTAAGAAGGAAATGACATACTGAAATTCTGATCTCAACGGTCGAAAAGCAAATGCAGACGGTCCACATTAATTTTTATCCCCGAACCGAGTAGTTCCCAAGTCTGCCTGCCAATGTCAGTTTATGAATAAGCTTGCAGTAAGTGTATGCTGATGTCCACCGAGACAATCCCAGTTCAATACAATTCCGGTTTGCATTTTAGACTTGAAACAATAAAATGAAGCACCCTTACTCTTACAGGACTCGCGATCGATTTTCATTTATTGGGAGGATTGACAAGTCCTGGACTATTTTTAAATCCTGGCGTAAAACTTTTTTATCGTCAGATTTGCATGCTTTCGGTTGTTGTAAACAGTGGTAAAGGAGGTGGGCCAGAAAATCAGCATCTTGAACATCGCTTCTTTCTCTTTTCGGCCGAGGGACAGGTCATTCTCCCTCATTTTGAAACATTATTCCATAAACTAATCGTGACATTGGTGTTAATATCAATCTGTCTTACTTCACCAGAATTCCATCCGTCACGATTTGATAGATTATTGATATAAATCCATTAAAATCCCACGATAAGACCCGCATCACAAGTATTGTGACTGCGCATGAATAGTAAGTTACCGTCTTTGCAATAACCCGCACATAGATCGCGACAAAATATGATATTGATGTCCATTGATCTCTCCACCTTCGGGTGAACATTTTGAAGTAGTATAATAAATAGGAATAAACATTACACAGTTTTGAAATAATTATTGCGCTATTTTTAATTTATATGTTGCTTGTAATCGCACGAAAATAATGTTACTGCATCAGTTTCCTATATGAAATTCTAAACATCCGTCTTTGCCCACAAATGCGCAATATTTTGGAAGCTGACAAAAGGTGACAAAACATGAATGCAATTATTGGCTGCTGTCTGTTCATGTGCTTCGAAGAAATTTGAGAAAACTCAATTTTCTCAAATCTGGCTATGGATGCAAACATGGGTTTATAATGTTACAACAACAATATCAAACCCATGAAACAACAACTACACCAGCGAAGGTAAAACGAGGACAGCAACAACGATAGAAACAAATTAAAAGAATCGTTTTCAAATGTCGCTTTCCGGAACTTTTCCACCAGACTAAGAACTTAAGCATAGACATTCCTCAAGAGACACCCAGTGGAGCGCAGACTCAAACTGTCCACATCCGCCTTTTTTTTTTTTTCTGCTTTCCTCTTGTCTGGCTGACAGAGCGCAACTTCTTCTGAGCAGACACTGATAGATTGTAGCATCTACGTGATATAATTTACCCGGATTTTCTTTTTTTTTCCAGATTCCCGTGACGTACAGTGCCGAGATTAAGGGAAAGCCTGCGTAAGGTACTAAGAATTTGATAAGGCTTATATAGCTAACCTTTCTCTCTCTCTTTCTTTGTTTTTGTTGTCGTTGTTCATATTAAGACCCAAGAAATGCAACATCATTTTTTTCTGAGTTCCCAGAAAGTATCAAGACTTGAACATTTTCTATCACCATGACTAGTCATTTATTTTTTTTTTTTGCAAGGAGAAAAAGGGTCGTTTTAACTTTCCTGAATGTTTTAAAAGGTTTTTTTCTTTTTTAATATCATTGTCATTTGATTATCTTTCCAAAATAAAACCAAAACAAAAGGCGGAGGGTACATTACCGTGAGAGATAAATCCCGAAAGGACGATAAACAGGTATAATTTTACAAAAATAAAACGGCTAATTCCACAAAATGTTCAACCCACAACCATACTTAATATCAGGTCTTTCACACTCTAGCCAGGTGATGACCAACTCTTTGCACGGGATTATCCTGGTATCCAATTCCGCAAATAATGAGAAGGAAGAAAACAACAGTATCTTCAGTTATTCTGTTGTAATCACAATTCGACAGAGCGTTGTGGACAATATACTGAAAGTGTCACTTATATTAACAGATTATGGAACAAGAAGAACCAAATAGTCCAGGCAAAATTGTGCGTAACCTATCATTCATTTTCAAAATCATGAAGATTTCGGTTCTATTATGATCTGCGGAAGATGAGTTTCACCCAGATAATGTACTTTTAACAATGAGTAAATATGCAAAAAAAATTAATGATTTCCATGAATGTCTTTAAAAATTACACAATGGTAATCCTGTGTTCCATAAAACGCCCTTATCAATTAGAAAAAAGTATATTGGTTTAAAAATTTATGTATTTTTAAAATAAAAAGTTCCCATCTGAAAATTTGAAACAGCAAACGTTTCAATCATATTACTACACTAATATCCACAACGTACAAGGCACAGACCGTCAATCTTATGAGAAATTGACAGGAATTTCCGTTAGTACAGAAGCCACACTGTAAGAATTAGCCCACCAAAAAACTAGACAGGTTATGATTTCACCAGTATATCACTTGTCCAATTTCAGCCCAGAGACGAGCAGCTGCTGGTAGCAACCAGGGATCAGTGGAAGCTTTATGGGATATCTCTTGTCGTGATTGTGTCTGCATCAATGGCCAATCAGGAAGCCGCTGCTAAGGAGACTTCACACAGAACGCAACAGCGTGAGCGCAGAGTGTCTGAGGCTCGTTATTATTTTTTGGCGTTGTTTTTTTCCACAGACCACAAGTTTTTGTGAACAGCTGTTGCAGGTGGGGTAGGTGGGGTGGGGGGGGGGGGCGGGGTGATAAAAAAAAGAGCTGCTTCTACAGAATTTTAAAGTGCAAGATCTTTAACACTGAACAAAGCCCCCCCCCCCCCCCCCCCATCTCTTTTCTTAAAAAATTAAGCTTCCGAATAGAGAAAAACATTCCCGTTTAAAAAGATCAGTGAGAACAGAGAGAGAAAGAGAGAAACTATAGACGGACTAAACAGATATCTATTTAAGCTAAATATTCGGAGGGCCCGTGTGCACGTTGCGCACGTTGAAGACACCTTGGCAGTTGGAAATCGTAAAGAGCAGGCCGAACAGGCCGCTGCCCGGGCAAAATTGAAATTAATAGATTAGAATTTATCCATATCATCCCCCCAGCAGCAACAATAAAATTTATTATTCATTATTAAATATACCGGGTATAATAAATTATCTATTATATATTTCAGTAACTTGCAACCTTTGGCATGACTAACTGACCAAACTATACACTCTTCAGGCCTTAAATTTGGCAGGAAGGTGGCAATTCAGATACGGAAGATTATGGCTATAATTAAAAGTTGTTTACTTCAAGCATGTATTTGAAAAAAATAACAATGTTTATTGCTATGTAACATCTGTATTTTTGCATGTTTGTTTCGTAATATATAGTACCGTCACCTGTCACCTGTCGGCTTCATCGTCATCGATGTTAGCTGCTACAGTGGATGTCACGACAAAATCTCCTCCACCCAATCCTGTCCTTAGCTTTCCTAGTTAGTTCACTTATTTCCAGCTGGCTGACTTTCTTGATGTTATCGTGATATGTAATGGGTGGTCTTCCTTGTTTTCTCTTTGTTTCTGTCTTTCCTTGAAGGATTGATATCATAAGGGCCGTGCTTTTGTTTCGGGCCGCGTGGCCGATGTATGCAAGTCTTCTTTTATTTATTTCAGGTGTTATTCTTCTGGTGGTGCCAAGCTGTTCTAAGATGCTTGTATTTGTTCTCCTTTCTGTCCAACTTATTCTGAGTAGCCTTCTGTAAAGCCACATTTCAGCTGCCTCCAATCTTGTTATGTCTGCCTTTTTGAGTGTCCAGGCTTCACAACCATATAGTAGGACTGGCCAGATCAAGCACTTAAGTATGTTCACTTTGAGGTCCGTTGGTGTGCCTCTATCCTTCCAAATGTTGTTTAGTTGAACCATTTTGTGTTTTGCCATTCCTATCCTTGTTTTTATGTCCTTTGAGCAGCTTCCATCTTGCGATTTATGTGATCCTAGGTATTTGAAATCAGTCACTTTTTCTAGTGCTGTTTTGTTTACTAGTATCTCCTGGTGTTCATGGTGCCCTGTTCCAGTATGCATGACTTTGGTTTTCTTAGCATTTAGGTGTAGGCCTGCTGTCTTGCCCGCTTCATCCACTCTGTGCAACACTCTTTTCATGCTGGTGATGTTATCTGACATAAGAGCTGTGTCATCAGCGTAGCGAAGGTTTGTGATGTTTCGGCCTCCGATCTTTATTCCCATATCTTCTATGTCTGCGTTTCTCATAATCTGCTCAGTATAAATATTGAAAAGATGAGGTGAAAGTATGCAACCCTGTCTGACTCCTTTCTCGATGTTGAAATATGGACAGTTCTCATTGTTCCATCTAATCGTTGCCTTTTGTTCGTGGTATAGTGCAGCGATGAGGGTCACAAGGTGTTTCGGGAATCCCATCTTAATCATTATATCGAACAGGTGATGGTGCCTGACGCTGTCGAACGCTTTGCTGTAGTCTATGAACGTGATGAAGGCTTCGTTTCCATTGCTTCTTATCTGTTCAATCATTATTTGTAGTATGAAGAGCATGTCAGCGGTTCCTCTGTTGGTCCTGTAACCAGCTTGACATTCTGATAGTTCCTCTTCTACCTTAGATTTCATTCTGTTGAGTATGATGATGAGCAGGATTTTGCTGGTGTGACTGATGAGGGCGATGGTTCTATAATTTCCACAGTCTTTGACATTGCCGCTTTTGTATAGCATGACGAATTCTTGTAGCTTCCAGTCTGTTGGCCATTCATTTGTCTGCCAAATTTTGCAGATCATTTGGTGGAGTGCTTTTATTCCTGATTCGCTGGTATGTTTCAGGAGTTCACCTGGTATGTTGTCTAATCCAGGGGATTTTCCATTCTTTATTTGTTTTATTGCAGCCTGTACTTCCTCCAAGAGAGGTCATAAAAAGTAACCGTATCAAGCGTTCAGTTTGGTGCGTAATGTTGTGGTGCGCGTGAGTTCTGAAGCAAGACTGTAGTTTATTACTTTTATTATACTAGAGAGGGGGCGGGGGGGGGGGGGGTCACAATCATGATTGTTTATTCTGGGCCATGCCCGGTAGCTCATCTAGTTATTAATAAATATTTAAATATGTGAGTGTGCATGAGAAAACCCGGCATAAGTCGGCGGAGCTGATTTTGAGAAAACGGCTTTGAAGTGAAAATATGGGTCCCACACAAACTTCCAACTTGGCTGTTGTTTAGGGGACCGTGGCATGTTACAGGGTAAACTGTAGACGAGCAGTGAACACTACTCACTATGATCTCTATAACGGCTTTGTAATTAGACTACGGTCTCCTAACAAGATCCAAAAACTTCCGACTTGGCTGTTGCTAGGGGACCGTAGCATGTTACAGGGTAAACTGTAGACGAGCAGTGAACACTACTCACTATGATCTTTATAACTGCTTGGTTATTAGACAACGGTCTCCTAACAGCAATCACTCCAATATTACTTGGTCAATTAGCCATTGCCACTTTTAGGATTAAATGCCGTTTTCTTAAAATCTTGTTTTAGGGGGGTCACTGACTTCAATTTGTCAGATATGTCTTGTCTTTTATTATATGTACAGAACTCAAAATGTCATGTTGCCGGCTTAGGCCGGGTTTTCCCATGCACACTCACATATTATTTGAGTTGTGAGTTGTGAACTGTTGTGAGTTGCGAACTGCGCCTAACAGGCTGCGTTACAATTTGCTCTGAGACAGAGAGAGGGAGGGAGTGAGCGAGATCGGGAGAAAGAAAGAAGCAGTGTAGTGTGTTGAGCGCTTAGCCGGTGCTCCATTCTGCTCTATGGTTGACATGTTGCATTTTAAATGGATATGCGCTATATAAATGTCATCCATTATTATTATTATTATTATTTAAATTAAATAAGTGATTAGGTTGAAATTTAAGCAATCCGCTAATCCAGGCGATCCCTTCACACCGCCTATTTTCTTGCAATTTGAAATCTGAACAAAGACATGAAAGGCCATCAAAAATCAAGTAAAATGAATAGTTTACTGATATTGAACATTCCAAACAGTGAACCAAGATTTGTTTTTCAAAATCTCATTTAAAACTGTTTGTTACTAAAAAAACAAACAATGAAACACAAACAAAAACACCAGAAAAATTAGCTGCAGCTTAGAGCCAGACCAGCCCGCCCGTGATTTGTCACCCAGGAAAAACCATAACATCAGTGAGAACGGCAAATTGGACAGTGATCAAGATGAACCTACTATCTGTAACCATCTGGCACCAGGCAGACCTGATTAGACCGATACTCCAAAATCACGGTCCCTCCAAGCTCATTAATTCCAAGTGTAAATGGATAGACAGTCGCAGCAGAGATCGATACTGTCCGGCCCCTCTCCAGTTCCGGAGATCGAAAAATGCCCTATTGTTCTCGTGAGGAAAGACGTCGGTTGTAAGGAAACTGCTTGTAAACAGAGTCCAACGGCTAACTGAAAGGTTCCAGCCGTTCAGACGGCAGCTTCCCATGCTGGCAACTTTCAGTGATAGAAAACCGAATCACTTGTGACATAATATTCGTTTTTATGATAAGGATGGGACAAATGTTAACTTTCACTCTTTCCCATCCCATTGAAAATGAAAAAATTTAAAAAGCCAAACAGGCTTGCCCGAGCTTCAAGATGTCTGATATTTTCTTTCATTTTGTAATTAAACCCAATAGGAAAAGTAACCTTTCAATTCAGACAGAAAATAATATATGAAATGGTGTTGTGGTGTCGTGAAAAGACATAGTAGAACACTCAATTTGACCCGGGGTGGGGGGAGGAGGGAAATAAAGGGGGTGGGGCCGGGAATTCTTGAATAAAATACAACAATGATCTTATTTCAAGCTGGCGTCATAGGCGATGGCTGAATAATATTGTCTTGACATATTCCGAGGTCTTGAAAGAGTTTGGGGACATCTGAAGTGTAAAGTCGATGTAGTGGGATTAGAAAAAAGAAAAAAGCACATCTCTTGACGAGAGCAAGGCAACAGCATAATGTTTTAAAAGGGCGCGCAGAAATCCGCTTAGAGTAAATAATGTATTTGTTCAGTGCCTCCTAATGCGAGGAGGAGGGGGTGGGGATGGAGTGGGGGGGGGGCATATCTGAGTGCTCTGGTGAAAGTGATGGGTTCAAAGATTTTCAAGCCCTGAGATGCAGTAGACCAGTTGCCTGATGTCGCTCGCTTTCTTGCAGTCAACTGATCCACGCAAGTACTTAAATATCGTGATCTTTGAATCACTCTCCAGCAAGATCAGCGATAACACACCATTTCAGAATACGTAAGCGTGCAAAACAAATGACGCTCTCCTGTCCTCCCTCCCTGGCACCCGTCCCTGCATCAGCGACATGAAGTCCGGTAGTAATACATGTAGTTTTTTCCCGTACAGGGTTTCTTTCTTTTTTTGAAAAAAACTAAAATGTTAAGAGAAAGAAAAAAATAAAGAAACTTCCAGGAATGTTTGCAGGAAAGCCTAGTCTTTCCATTCCCTCTAAAGCTGTAACAGAAAAATACAGAAACTTGCAAGGTCCTCAACTTGTTACATTGTGTAGCTGGTACTGTAGTGTTAATCGCTGTCTCCTGTGATAATTTATTTTTCACCCCAGTATGATCAATAGATTATTTTTAATTTCTATGGTTATTAAATTTTTTGTTACATGATTCGTGTCACAACCAGCCAAACCCATACATGTACAAATTATGTAATCATATTCAAAGAATTCAAAATTAATATTTCTGCTTATAATAGGTCCTTAATGTGGACAATATTTTGTAACTAGAAACTGCTCACTTCCTGATTAACACGTGTAAAAAGACACAGCGCTAGCTACAGCAAGTTTTGATACATCTCAACTCTGTTGGCCACCTGAAATGTTTTGTAAACTGAGTTTGAAGCAAGGAGGAGGAAGCAGGTTCCTCTGACAGTTCTGTTATTACTGAATACAATTTGATGTACAAACCATCCCTTACTATTTTTTTTTTCACACCAAAAAAACAGGTAGGTCAAAAAATGTTTAGATTTTTTTTTCTTCATTGAATAACCTTTACTAGCCCGTTTTCGCAAAATCAGGATTTTCAAAAGGAATTTAGGATCTATCTTTTACTCCCGGAGCTATGGCAAATGAAGTTTTGCATGAAAGCGGTTCAGAACAAAACAAAAGGATGATCAGATAGAAATTTTAAACCTTGTAAATTTTTCAAGAAATTAGAGGTTTTGGCGGAGTAAACTGGGGGCAATTTGTGATTTTTTTTAATAATGTAATTTTTACAACATCATATCATATAGGACTAAAGCTAATATTTATCTACAAGAATCTAATGAAGTAATTGAGATTCCCTTTAATAGGCTATATTAATATTTTTTTTTCTTGTTTTGAGATTGTATAGAAAAATGTGCGGGCAAAGTTTTAACCATTTGAGCCGAACACCACAGAAGCTATTTATATTGGAGTTACATTTGGCCCAGCATTCAAGATGGTGGCCGTTGCCATGGTAACCATGATTATTTTTTATTTTATTTATATTAGCTTTTCTCGAATTTTACCATCTTGATTTCGATGGTGATGGATAAAATAAGTTCCGGCACCCCCTCAGGAAGGACACTGAAGAATGCTGTGTCTTGCTTTCAAATCAGCTCCTGGATTCTGTGGTGTGCGATATTTCAGAAAGCTTGAACGATAATGAGTGTAATTTTACATCATGAAAGAAATGCCTTAGACAGTCAGCAAAAAATAACATGTCTCATCTCGGTCGAACGTTAGGAAACAGGATGTTAAAATGTTCGCTGTTGCTTTTTTCTTTTAAATAGAACAAGGTCGATAACTAATGTTTGTCCTATCGCCCTAAGATACACCCTTTCTGTGGCTCATTTCATCTCTGAGTTCTCTCCCTCCTTTTTCATGTGTCTCAGATTTCGAACAAAAACTTGTCGCCCGGTGCCTCGTCTCCGCGAATGAGTGCTTCACATCAGGGCACAAATCTACACAAGCTGGAGAAAAGGTCCCCTGAAGGATACTTAGGGCGGGCAGCCGCACAGAACGAATGCACGTCTGGTTTTGAAGTGATGTAGCTCAGTTGTGGCCGTTTTACCCGAGGAGTTTAAAAAAAGCACAGTAGTTTACCAAAAATAACGGCAGACAGCAGTGTTCCGTCGTTGTAAAATCATTGAAATGTCTCGACTCAGAATTCCGTTTTAAGGTGATGATGTCGACGATGTCGATGATGATAATGATGATAAATAATAATAATAATAATGATAACCAGCTTGCCATCCCGAGTCTTGGATTTCTACTTCAGGGATGGGTATATAAATAAAAAAATTTTAACATATGAACATGAAGACATAGGTGTAAATCTTCATTGACTTTCGGAGGTCTGCTTCAGCAGCCACCTTTTCTCTCGTCTCCATCCAAAAATCAGAGACTTAATCTCACTGTTAATTAGGGGCAGGGTTTAATTCACTACCTTGGGGAACCACTCACGCAGAAAAAATATAAATTAATAATAATAATATAAAAGTCTGTCTTGGTTTTTATCCACAGGCCAGGCTACTGTGAGTGACATAATGGCCCTAAAATTATAAGTTTGGGCCAGTCAAATTAGGATCGCCGACTAACCGATTTTGATTGGCCGACTGATTGGATGGGAACGTTACGTCACTGTGTTTCTGTGACATCCAACTAATCTACTGGTGCCCGAGGTCTCAATGAAACTCAATGTCGTGATGTCACCAACCAACTAGTTGGCCGATCAAAATCGGCTAAAGCGTGCCAGAACTTATTGAGGTGCTGACACCATTAAAATTTAGCTAAATAAGTTGGGATGGTTTTGAATGGAGGACAATTCAGTTCCTGCCATCTGACAATGACATTCCCCTGGTTGGAATGAGGTGCCTATTGTTCTCAAAACAGTCCCGGACTGAAAATTTAAACTAATCTGTATTTAATGCGTCCCGACCTATCTCTAGCCGGTTTTGTCCCTTCGGTCTGACAGAATCAATCAACATCATTGGTTGACAGGTAAGGACGATGACTATTACAATAATTAAGATAATGAATGAATAACATTGTGCCTCTGATGATGAAGTCAATGACTGATTTGAAATAGTCCACGGATTATGGCAGGTTTCATTGTTTCGTCTTTGAAATCAGCTTTTTAAATGTCTATATTTTCTCTTGGACACTGAAAGCAAAATCCAAAATGCTTATATAAATGGTCAATCACTGGTTTGATTCTGTTGATAGGTGGTCATTATTAATCAATATTGAAAACTCATCGTTAGCCATGTGACCGAGGTTCTGGGCCATAAAAAAGAAGATGTGGGTGTTTCCAAGTCATCCACTAGTTCCCGTGGGACATGCGCAAGAAAATCGACTTTGGTTCTCTCAGTTCTCGTCTCGGTGGATTTGAAGTCAGGGAAGGTGCCAATTAATTATTCACAATCAATCAGGATTAACCTTCGTCTGCAGTCGAGTTGTCCTTTGCATGCACATTCACGAACAATCGAAGACAGTAAAGTGGTACCTCCCCTCCTGCCGGATCTTTTTATTCGGCCCTGGTGAGTGTATAAATTTCAAGGATGACTCAGACTGGGGCAGACATTACAATAATAGTAGTTAGGTCAAGCAATATTTTTTTATTTTTGTTTTTTGCTTTTTAAAGTTGGTGCTAAATTAAATGTCAATACGCCCACCTTCTTGTTTAAAATCCAACTACAAAAAAATACTCATTAATAATATAGATATATGTATCTTTGAAAAGTGGGCGAACGCTTGGCTTTTGTGTGTGTGTGTTTTTGGGGTGAGGGGTGGGGGTGGTATTCATGTGTTATGGTTGCTTTTCGTTGGTCGCACCTCCCCCCCCCCTCACTCTTTGGACGATGGGGATGGTGGTTGTTTGACTCGTTTGGTGGAATGCTTCGCTTATTGAGTGCTCAGTCCAAGGCTGAAATCTTTGCCCCGGGGGCGTTCACTTTCATCCTCATAATGTTTTCCTGTATGTTTGCCTGTCTGCTGTTTGTGTCGTCCTACAAGTTGCCGTTGTCTGTCTTACTCTGTGTCACGCCCCCTTACCACACCATCCCTCGCGCTCCTCTCTCAGACTTTCTGCGGGACAGTGACTTTATTATTTTTTTTGTAATCCTCAGAAGGGTTTCTTTACGGTGGTGCCCTAAAAGAATGTGGAAGGTGAAAAAGTTACGATGTGATCAGATAGAAAGCTAGAAGCTGTTATTTGCAGCAACTTAAATATGTATCATTATACAGTTGCACTATTTGATTAGTTCTTCGCCCCTTTCTTGTGCTTTACATAATCCCATTTCAGATACAAGGTTGTCTTTTGTCTGTTTTCACGTTATCTTTTACCCCTTTGTTATTCTACATCACGCAGCATGCTTGCTTTTGGTTTCACGGCATCTTCTTTGTTTTCTGTTTATGGTTATATGGCTTTAGTGCATCAATACATGGAAGTGGGCCTACCTAAGAATTACTGATCCCTACTTTGTTGGCCTATGACTAAAACACCACACTGGTATGCACATCCCTTGAGGGGAGGAAGGGGTCAAAATATTGACCATTGGGACTAGATGGACAAAATTGGGTTTACAATTTCAATTCTTAATTTCTCCATAACCAGTGGACAGATTGCCCCCAAATTTTGCACACGTGTAATTGGATGTATGTTCTTTGATATTACAGTAGCCGATTCGGGTTATACTATATTTTTTGTGAGCTAGAGCAATTCGAAAGCCCTTAGGGTCCTTTTGTTTTCAACGCATTTTCAACAATTTCAGTTCTTAATTTCTCCATAACTAGTGAACAGGATTTCCCTCAAAGTTTGCACAGGTGTCATTGAATATATATTATAATTTGATGTTACAACGGCCGATTTGGGTCATATGTGATATTTTTTCAGACAGAGTAATCTGGTGGAATAAAAATGTAACATACTGCTTCAACGTTGGAATATGACCAATTGGATAGATTTACTGGAAATATGGCGTTGTAACTCTATTTGCATACCAATTCATGACTTGTATGCAAAATTTAAGCTCATTTCAACCGATGGTTTTCACAGAATTATTAATTTAAAAATGTAATGAAAATTCAATATGGCCGCCGTTACCATAGCGACCGCAAACTTTAAAAAAAATTTGAATACATCTTTCAAATCACATTTTCATTCTGATTCACTACCCCAAATTTCATGGAAATTTATTAACAACTAAGGAAACAACTTCATCCAACATCAGATGCCACACAAATATAATCATCCAACATCAGATGCCACACAAATATAATCATCCAGCAGCGATAGGCATATGTCAGAACACTCAAGATATTTCACAAATGCTGAATTACATGTGCATCCTTAATTGAAATAATCGAACTGTCCCAGTCAATACACAATAATATTCTTAAGACAACGTCGAAGTAAGTCGTGAACTATAGCCTACCCTTAAATGTCAGCACCAAGTATTTCACAGATGAAGGCCCTACATCCTTTGGTCAGCTTAAGGATACCTCACTGATGTACAGGAGAGTATTATACTTATTAAAATACTTGTTTCATCAAAAAAAAAAAAAAAAAGGCGGCTCAAAGGAAGTGAGTTTAATCGTATCCGAGAGCGGGCTGGGGCTGTCGCAATGGGAATGAGCCTCCCGGTGAGTTAATCCCTTGGATGAATGTTTTTAATTTATTTTAAAAAACGAACGGGTCCCCCCCCCCCCCCCCCCCCGTACGCCTGTTTACTATAACATTCCCTTCTCTTTGTCACAGAAATTTCAAACAGAATTAATGTAATTATTCAACTTGCTTGTCCCCCTTTTTTTTTTTCATTCTGGAACTGTGGGTGCCACATAAAGGGAGGAGCTACACCTGATACCCAAATTTCTTAATTACGGAGCAATCTTTATGGAATTTGGTGTGGAAAACATACACAAAAAAGTTATTTTGAGAAAATTTTTTTCAAAATTCGAAAAATATGCGGCTGTCATGGAAATGGCGGCCTTATTGGATTTTATGTACATTAAATTCAACATGCAATAACTTTCTTATTTATAAGATATATTAAGCTCAAATGTTAAAACATAACACAATGGTATATTATGCAAAATTTTGTGTTGATGGAATTGTGATAACTGGCTTAGTTTAGTTTTTTTTTTTTTTAATTTTTTTTTCCTACAGTCACCATGGCGAAAGGTGATTTTCTATCAGATTTACAGCTTCAAAGGTTCATAAACTCTAAACAAATAAAGTTATAATGAATAATTCCTCAGTATAAACTGTTACAAACTATACGGTAAACAACTGTGCCAAATTTCATTAAAATCTGTTGAAAAATAAGAAAGTTATTAGAGTCAGAAGACATGAAAATCAATGTTCTGAGAAAACGCCAGAAACAACTTATATGTTATTGAAAAGTAATGTACCTTGCATCCTAAACAGCTGCACTTAGACGTGAAAATACTTATTTATCAATACTTAAATGTCCTGTATAGGATTCTAGACATAGGAGTCGAAAAGTGCAAAAAACAAAAAATCGGTACTTTAAAAAATTTTTTGGTCATTTCAGGTGTAGTCCTCCCCATAAGAAGGTGTTGAGATCTTTTTGTTTATCGGGGGCCTCAGCATAATGCTGTTGGCCCCCATAAGAAGGGAAATCCGGTGAACCTTTTAACTGACGAGAATGTTGAAATGTAAAAGGATCAGAGAAATAGCCTTGGGAAACTCTTGAGTAACCGGATCAAAACGTTATACACAGGGAATTCCACCCTCACTCCACCCTTCCCTCCAAACTCATTTTTCCTTCTGGCGATAATGTGGTCACAGAAGGTAGTCTAGGCTAGCTCTGTATTTCTCATTCTGTCATTCGTGCTTTCGACAGTGCTCATCTCCCCTTGTCTGTCGTTCAGACGCCAGTCCCGAAAAGGCACTGCCTTTGCCGCGCTCAACAAAACGGCGGCCACCCAATTTTGTCAACTTTTCCAAGACAAAATAATAATTTAAAAAAAGGAACAGTTTATTCGCACCCATGTGAATTTAAATGCGCAGTCTCCAGCTGAAGGGCTCTGATGAAAATCCAGCTACATAAAAATAATAATCTAAACTCAATCATGCTCCCTCATTTCAAATCAACATAAACCCTTTCAAAAGAATAGGCCTAATTATTATCATCATCATTGTCACAAATCCCAGACTGGGAGATGTAATAAGTTATGACAGGACAACAATCACGAACAAACAAGTTAACACTTAACAGAACAATCCATCAGACTCACACATTTATTAAACATAATTATACAGATAATAGCGCAATTACATACATTATATTATTGAACTCAACTGCCGTACAACGGCCTTATTCTCACACACACTCTCCCTCGGATCCACAATCCGGTAGTTACTCCTAAAGGCACTTCGGCCTCAGCCTCTCCCCTCAGGGTCTTAATAGCACATTAATAATTTACTGGCACCGCAGTCTCTCAATATCACCTTCCTATTGTCATACACCTTAGCATTCCCCTAGCACCTCAGCAGGGCAATAACACATTATCATTTCAATAGACATTATCATTTCAATAGACATTATTATTTCACCAGTACATTATTAGTTCACTAGCCCCTCAACATGGCAATAGTGTATTATCACATTCACGCTCATATCTACGTCCCTGTCCGTGGCCTGACTGCCACGACTTTATGTGCCTCTACTGTCCTGCACTGACAGCCTCACTTCTGGCCTATGTGTGGCCTCCGGCCCTATGCTGGCCTATCCCCTGTGCTCATCGAGGTGGCTCTGCGGCCCGTCCTCGACACCTACAAGAATAACATTACATTGGTATAATACCCTACCATTTCTATTCACTCCACCTCTCCTTACAATCCATGAAGCGTACACACACTAGTTCACCTTTCACTCACCACACATCTTACGGTAACACACCTCCATCGGAGTACACACTACTCACTCGCGCTACAAATCCATGAACTCACTTTCATCTATCGCTCATGGCGCACATTGCTATATCCAATATCAAGGACTTCCACATTCCTCACATATACTTATTTACATCATGGTAATAGACGAATATAATATAATACATCAATCATAATAATCAATCAACGTTCTACGTACCAGTCATTACTGGAAAGACTCTCTCACTAGTCTTCTCGACTGCTCCCCTTATGTCTGCCCGATGGGCTCTTATTCACAGGTCCGTTCCGTAGGACCTTCTAACTTGCAGTGATAGTAATACAGCGCTTTCGCCTCATTCAGACCCTCCCACTACTCACAACAGCACGCTTAACTTACTTGTCTACCGTGAGCCCTTCTTACTCTACACCCGCTCTGTAGCAATCCCCTTAATTGCACTCACTCCACTCGTGACATCATCCCCCACCCCAAAAAAATTAATGCAATTAATTTCAAATCGCATCAAGATGACTGTCAACGAGTGAGCGTGAGCAATACCTACACTAAAAAAAATGACCTAGCAGTTCCCCTAGTATATAAAATACCGAAATCAGGGGAAAATATGGGGATCAATATGGCCTGCAATATGCATATATGTATCCCATCATCAATAGCTAACTAAACACAATACCTAATACAGAATCAAAAACCAATCAACCTATCAACCATTCTTCATATCATATTTATAATGTCAATATTTTAAAGTCGACTCATTCACACAGATCCTGTCAATGTTCCTGTCCTCTGATGTATAAGCTCCTGAACTCTTCCCCTAGGCTCGACTAAGGTAGTCGGCGATATGATTGCTGGTTCCTGGAATTGGTTGAATAACGAAGGTATACGGCTGCAAAGCCAATGCCCATCTAGACAAGCGTGGGCTGGACGAACGATTCTTCGACAAAAATGTCAGTGGCTTGTGGTCTGTCTGGCTACAAAATTCTCGTCCCATGAGATAACGTCCTAATTTCTGGACGGACCACACAATGGCAAGACACTCACGCTCTATCACAGAATACTTTCTTTCTCTCTGCAATAACTTCCTACTGACATAACATACAGGATGGAGACATTCGTCCTTCTCCTGTAGAAGACAAGCGCCGACACCAGAGTCCGACGCATCCGTTCTGAGGATAAAATTAGATCGAAAATCGGGTAATATCAGAATGGGTGACGATGATAATGCTGTCACCAAATTATCAAATGATGTCTGACATTCAGACGTCCACTGGACCTTATCGGGTTGTCCCTTCTTAGTAAGGTCAGTAAGAGAAGATGACAAGGAGGAAAAATTTGGAATGAACTTTCTGTAATAATTTAAAATTCCCACTAAGCTTCTGACTTGTTTCTTTGTTTTAGGGATTTGCAACCCTACCAACTTGTCAATTTTTGTTACTTCAGGTCTCTGAACACCTCTACCCACAATATGTCCTAAGAATATTATCTCTGGACATGCCAAATCCATCTTTGCGGGTTTAGCAGTTAACCCAAAATGACGTAATCGTTGAAAAATTACTGTTAGTGTCTGAATATGATCAGACCATGTCGACGTATGGCATGCTATATCGTCAAAGAATGACACGACATGAGGTATGTCCTTCAACACTAGTCTCATTAATCGTGCAAACGTCGCTGGCGCGTTTACCAACCCAAATGGCATGACCTTAAATTGGAATAATCCAATGGGCGTTTGGAACGCCGTGTATTGTTTAGACTCCTCAGTAAGAGGGATTTCCCAATAACCTTTCGTTAAATCTATCTTGGAAAACCACGTGGACCCGGCCAATGAAGCTATTAATTCCTCCTGAAACGGAATAGGCTCCCTATCGCCTACCGTAATAGTGTTCAATCTTCGAAAATCAATACAGAACCGCACCGATCCATCAAGTTTTTTCACGAGGACGATGGGTGATGAATACGGCGATGTTGATGGTTCTATCACATCTAACTTCAACATTGACTCAACTTCCTTTATGACTCTATCTCTCGAAGAAAAAGGCAGCGGATACGGTCTAAGAAATACTGGCTTATCCGAAGTCAACTTTATTTGGTGCTGGATCACCGTAGTGCGACCCGGCAAATCCGTAACAACATCCGGAAATGACGCTAACAGGGTCTCAAGTTCCCTACTCCTTGAACTCGTAAGGTCAGGGTTAATTTTTACGTCCCTGTAACCTTGTGTCGGAGTTAACTCCGGCAATTGAATTTGTAACTCTTTCTGTGCCTCGGTGTCGCTTACGTCACAGTCCAACTGGTCTACGACCCCCGTACAAGCAATAGAGAAGACACTCTCCTCTGGTTTCGTCTGTGCACACAGATACTCTGGTCTCTCATAAAATCTCTGTAGCATATTAACATGGAAAACCTTACTCGCTCCATCAATGTGGATAGCGTAATCTACCTTTGAAACAACTCGCTCAATAACATAAGGACCTTTCCATGTCATCAATAACTTATTATGGTCCGTAGGTAATAACAATAGGACCTTGTCTCCTGGCTTAAAAATTCTCAGTTTGGAACCTCTATCTTTATAGTCTTTTGCTCTTTTCGAAGCGATACCAGAAGCTTCTTCTGCTATAGTGCGCGCTGAAGATAATCTTTCTCTTAAATCAACAAGGTACTGAAACACCGAAATCTGCTCATCGTCTCCCGATGATGGCGACGTCATCATGTCCCGAAGAACATCAGTTGGGCCCCTAGGACTACGACCGTACATCATTTCGAACGGCGAGAATCCCGTTGACTCCTGCCGTACCTCTCTGTACGCGAATAACACTGCAGGGATATATCTATCCCAATCTTTAGGGCGATCAGCAGCTACCTTACGCAGCATCGACTTTAACGTCGAGTTCAATCTCTTGCACATGCCATTAGCCTGCGGATGATAAGGGGTGGTAGTGATGGGTTGTATGCTGAATAAGCGGAACAATTCCTTCATCATCTGCGACGTAAATTGCGCGCCCCTATCAGACAGAATTTGCTCTGGTATTCCTACCCTAGCGAAAATTGCAAACAACGCTTCCGCGACTGCCTCAGACGTTATGGTCCGCAGAGGAACCGCCTCTGGCCATCTCGTAGCATTACATATGACCGTTAGGAAAAATCGATTCCCCCTATCGGTCGCTGGGTGAATGGGGCCAACAAGGTCTATCGAGACCTTTTTAAACGGTTCCGAGACCGTGGGGATCTTCTGAAGAGGAGCCTGGGGTGTACGACCCTTATGCGTCGTCTTTTGGCACGCACTGCACGTCTTACAATAGACTTGCACATCTCTGTGGATCGATGGCCAGTAAAAAAATTTTTAGAACCCTTTCTTTGGTTCTAGCTATCCCCATATGGCCCGCTAATGGGACATCATGTGCCAAATGCAATACTGTTGCGATCAGCAACGCTGGCACAACGACCTGCTTTAAAATGGAGGACACCGTTACATACTTACGGAACAGAATGCCCGCCTGAACAATAAAGGAGGACGACCCGTTCTTATATCTCCTCGTTTTCTCGGTTCGCGCTTCCCCAAAACATGGGTTTAATGATGGATCCTCCCTTTGTAATCTCGCCAAGCGCTCTGGCGTGATATCTAGGTTGACCGCTGGCGTCGCCAAAGGTCTAATCTTATCTTTATCAGCTACCCGTCGACGTGTTTCGACCGCGGCGCAAAAGTCAATACCTTTTGATTGCGACCATGCTTGCACGTTCTCATCGGAAGGGGAAACTACCCGTGATACATTCCCAATGATGAGCTGGGCGCCTGGAAAACAACCAACGACTGCTTCGACTTCCCCGCTAAGGAAAGGTGTATCTATCACTATTCTTGCCATGGGTAATTTCTCAATGGCCCCCGAAAATTGGATGCACGGGACAGTCTCACCTGTAAGCTGTGAATCCCGAATGCAATCCCTATGCACTCCCACAACGGTAGATCCTGTATCTCGTAAAACCGAGACCGGTTCGTCCCCAACAAACCCCGGATAAACCCTAAGACCACCTCCTGTATGACATGAATTTATAACGGGGATCTTTCTCCCACAAGGTAAAACACCGGAAGATAATAACTTCTCACAACTGGGACACTTAGAATACTGTCCGCCTCCGTTGTCCGATGTAACACACGCAGCCGCATGATGAAATTTATTTGGGGGACATGGACTGGAGCTACTGTCCACGTTCGCCGCTATCCTACCTGCAGGGCAGTTCACGCTGATGTGATCCGCTCTACCGCAGTTCCAACACTTCGCGGCCCTACACTCGCGTGAAAAGTGACCCACGCGTCCGCAAGTCCAACACTCCGCTCCCTGTGCTGCACTAGGCCTGGGTCCCCGTGACCCATCGCGACCGGAACTAGAGTCCCTATGCCGTCGGTCATCGGCAAAGGTCACAAGTCGCCCCCGGCCATTACCGCGACCTAGCCCTCCTGCTCGGTCAAACTTACCGGATCCATATGCCGGTGATTGGTGATAGCCCCTACGCTGCCCCTGGGCTTGCCCACTATAGGCACCACGCTGACGCGACCTGTCCCTAAGTCCTGCCGGCGACCCTTCGACAACGGCGACGTATCCAGCATCTTGGACGTACGCCCTGGCGACTGGTTTGGACGGATGTGCCGTACGGTATGCTTCCGCCAACTTAGACGCCTCCTGCACCGTCGCGGGTTCGTTCTCTTTCAGGAAAGCCACCAGATCTTTGTGGCACGACGCGTACAGCTGGTCACGGATCATTAAGTCTTTCAGTTTAGCAAAATCCGCGCCCACATGCGCCAAGTCTACCCAGTTCGCGAAATACTCCGTTAGTCTCGCGACGAAGGCAGCAAAGTCCTCCCTGGCATCTGCACGTGCCCGCCTAAACTGCTCCCGGAAATATTCCTCGGTACGCGCAAATCGGCGAAGCAGCAAAGCCTTCAGCTTATCGTAATCTTGCACGTCTTCGCGCTGTAGCTCTTTAAAGTAGGTTAACGCTCGCCCTTGCAATAGAGACGCCAGGTACGTGGCCCATAATTCCTTATTTTCCCCCCATTGCAATTGTGCGTTCAGTTCGAACCTGTAAAGGAAGGCGTCTATGTCGTCCTTCCGGTCGTCGAACGTAGGGAGCTTAATCCTAACGCCACCTTTATTGTGTACCTGCCGCTCAACTGTTTCCGTTGGCGTATTCTTTTTGCTTTCTAATTCTGCGATTCTTACTCGCGCGTCTGTCTCCCGCTCTTGAGCTTCTATCTCCTTTAACTTTATCTCCTGCTCCCGTTCTTGAGCTTCTATCTCCTTTAACTTAAACTCCCTCTCCTGTTGCAACTCCTTTAACTTAAACTCTCTTTCTTCTTCCTTATCCCTAGCCTCTCTTTCCTGTTGCTTAAACTCCCTTTCCTGCTGCTGAGCCTTAGCCTCTCTTTCGTCTTGCTTATCCTTAGCCTCTCTCTCCTGCTCCTGAGCCTTAGCCTCTTTTTCTCGCTCTCTATCCTTAGCACGCTCATCGCGCAAATCCGCCTGCTGTTCTTTGATCCAGTCGCGTAGCTCCTCTCCCTCCAGGCCAAGTTCCTTACCCAACTTCATTAGCTGTTGGAGTTCCGCCATTTCACAGATTTATGGTTATGGTATGTATACTATGAAAACGGCTACCCTGTCGGTATGATCACTAACAACACGACCAGAGACCTGAGATCACATCAGATATAACAATACCCAGTTGTCTCAAATACAATTCAGAAATTTACCTACTTCCTAACTAATTCTATATTTATAAAATGTATAGCACTATTAATAATAAAAAAAGAATAGAAAAGACAAGCATGAGGAAATTCAGTAGGAGGACCACAAGTACGTCAAGGACAACGAACCAGACTAGGACAAAGCTTCTACAAAAAAAAACTATAATGGAAAAAAAAATGCAACCTACTACGCCGATTACACTACACGGTACAAACAAGAACAGAGTCTGAAAAAAAAGAACGTATCTACAGAAAGGTAAGAGAGGGACAAGAGAGACGTCTTCCTAAAACAACGAGGAAGATGGAACGGCACAATCTAAACAAAAAATACAGGTCCCTACAGAACTGTTCACTGTGGTGAACGCGGTTCCAAGTTTAGCCCACCTCCCGAAGAGGATAAACTACGCTCACCACAGCAAACCCGCGCCACCGCCCGTATAATCTATAACGACAAAAACAGCAAAAACAGGGAAACAGACAGATGAAAAGACAGCCCTCAATCCAGGGCACAAATTTTTCACTTAACTTTCACCCTTGATTTCAATTTCTCCCCTTCCTCGGAGCTCTGGCTGCTTGACCTCTACAGGCTGGCACACACACTCTGCAGAAATTTAAGTACACATTAGTACATATTTATCAAAATACATGCATCAATACATATTCATAAATATACATAAATCATATCATCATGAAATTTCCATTCATCCCACGAACAAGGACAACAGCACGAATTCCTAGCACGACAGAAAAACAACTAGATATAACGAATACACAATGTCAAAATGACCACAGGTAAACAGGACGAGCCCCCAATGTCACAAATCCCAGACTGGGAGATGTAATAAGTTATGACAGGACAACAATCACGAACAAACAAGTTAACACTTAACAGAACAATCCATCAGACTCACACATTTATTAAACATAATTATACAGATAATAGCGCAATTACATACATTATATTATTGAACTCAACTGCCGTACAACGGCCTTATTCTCACACACACTCTCCCTCGGATCCACAATCCGGTAGTTACTCCTAAAGGCACTTCGGCCTCAGCCTCTCCCCTCAGGGTCTTAATAGCACATTAATAATTTACTGGCACCGCAGTCTCTCAATATCACCTTCCTATTGTCATACACCTTAGCATTCCCCTAGCACCTCAGCAGGGCAATAACACATTATCATTTCAATAGACATTATCATTTCAATAGACATTATTATTTCACCAGTACATTATTAGTTCACTAGCCCCTCAACATGGCAATAGTGTATTATCACATTCACGCTCATATCTACGTCCCTGTCCGTGGCCTGACTGCCACGACTTTATGTGCCTCTACTGTCCTGCACTGACAGCCTCACTTCTGGCCTATGTGTGGCCTCCGGCCCTATGCTGGCCTATCCCCTGTGCTCATCGAGGTGGCTCTGCGGCCCGTCCTCGACACCTACAAGAATAACATTACATTGGTATAATACCCTACCATTTCTATTCACTCCACCTC
Organism: Onchidella celtica; assembly: GCA_963931925.1. Classification (NCBI taxonomy): domain Eukaryota; kingdom Metazoa; phylum Mollusca; class Gastropoda; order Systellommatophora; family Onchidiidae; genus Onchidella; species Onchidella celtica. The sequence continues at coordinate 91,316,350 of OZ007567.1, read as the reverse complement.
TCCTTACAATCCATGAAGCGTACACACACTAGTTCACCTTTCACTCACCACACATCTTACGGTAACACACCTCCATCGGAGTACACACTACTCACTCGCGCTACAAATCCATGAACTCACTTTCATCTATCGCTCATGGCGCACATTGCTATATCCAATATCAAGGACTTCCACATTCCTCACATATACTTATTTACATCATGGTAATAGACGAATATAATATAATACATCAATCATAATAATCAATCAACGTTCTACGTACCAGTCATTACTGGAAAGACTCTCTCACTAGTCTTCTCGACTGCTCCCCTTATGTCTGCCCGATGGGCTCTTATTCACAGGTCCGTTCCGTAGGACCTTCTAACTTGCAGTGATAGTAATACAGCGCTTTCGCCTCATTCAGACCCTCCCACTACTCACAACAGCACGCTTAACTTACTTGTCTACTGTGAGCCCTTCTTACTCTACACCCGCTCTGTAGCAATCCCCTTAATTGCACTCACTCCACTCGTGACAATCATTATAATAATGTATTTTCAGAAATAGACAAAGACAACTTTAAAATAATCAGATCACAAAAAGTCACTGAAGAGGAAGGGTTTGAGAGAACAACATGGGAGAAAAAAAAAAACGTGGTTTTCCAAAGAGGTTGTAACCTCTCAAAACTTCACCTGTCTAGCTTTTCATATGAGCCTTTCGTCTGTTCGTTACTGTATTTATTTTATATGTTTTATCTATCAAGCACTAAAATTAGGCTCAGACCACTCTGGGGCACGCACTAACTACATGTAGTCACCAGTAAACTGAACCGGCCTAGATTCGATTTACTCCAATTTTTCTGGGCGCCATCGGTACTACTGTGTCAAGTGTCATTCTCTGTCACTTCTACTTTGCACCTTCTATTTCTGCACCCTTCCTCTCATCTTCACCTCTTTTCTTTATCTCAGTGCACGGGCCGTCCGGGTTATTCCTTCTGTCCTCTATATGACTTGTGTATAATTATGTGCAAGCTTGCTTTCTTGTTTATACATGTATTATGTGAAGTATTATCTACGCGCGGACTTCGGCCATAATCAGAGACTGATGGCCAACAAACCATACAATTTTCGAACTGTCATAAACTGCACTAAACACAATTGTATGCTGCAGCGAGTGACTCCCAGCCACTGATATTTCCAGGAAAAACTACAAGGAATGCAGTGTTGCTTTCTCTTGGGCATGAGTTGCATCTGACCTTGCTCAGTTTCATTCTCTGTCGGCTTCGTTCACTTTTGTCTCCCATCTACCTAGCCCATTTTTGTCATCTATTTGCCTTGCCCATTTTTATCCTCTCAAGACCTTGCTAACTTTTATCCTGACATGTCTCTTCTCACTTTTAACCTCATATGACCTTGCTAAATTTTATCCTCACATGAACGTGCTCACTTTCTCCTCATATGACCTTGCTAACTTTTGTCCTTAGATGACCTTTCTAATTTTTATCTTCATATATTCCTTACTTTTATCTCCATAAGACCTTTCTCAGTTTTAATTTATCTTCACTTGACTATGCTAACTTTTATCCTCACATGACCTTTCTTACTTAATCCTCACATCTGATCTTTCTCACTTTTATCCATCACATAACCTTTCTCATATTTATAATTTATCCACACAGAATCTTTCCATTTTTATCCTCTTATGATCTTTCTCACTTTTATCTTCACATGACCTTGCTCTTTTTTATCCTCACCCAGCCTTATATAGCTTACTCAGAGTTGTCCTCAAAGCCTTGGCAAATTTTATTCTCTCATGGCCTTGCCTACTTGCATCCGCCAGTCAGAAAAAACACACATATATACATACATACATACAGAGAGAAATGGGGGAATGGATAATTACGAAGAGAGAGAGGAGGAGAGAGAGTGACAGGGAGGGGAAAAAGAGAGAGAAAACAAAATTGACCTATGAATCATCTCCAGACAAAAGTTTGTTATCTAGTGTGAGTTGAACAGATGCAGAGATAAAAAGTTTGTCCTAAAATTTACCACTCTACAGATTCACATACCTGTATGTGCGTCAGATAATATTCAACGCAAAATTCACTCTCTATTATTTATCCATACCAAGCACTTTGTTACACTCACATACAGAGGATTCCATTTTGGATTTAATAATACATATTGCAATATTTAGTTTGGTCTGCATTCTGCCTTCAAATCATTCCCATACAATATTACACATAGAAACCAGGCAGGCCCAACAACAAAAAGCTGATAATATATTTTTAATTTAAATAAAATTTAACAGTATACAGATAGTTCAAACAGAATAATCATATTTAGAGTTGTAAAGAACTTTATCATGCTCACACCCTGAATGTCATACAGTAAATGAGCCTGTCTCATGTAACATAATCTGTGTATATTATATATGACCAAGTGATACAGTTCAAGAAAGTCTGTCCGATACATGATAACCAAATTGAAGATCTTGCAATAAATCAAATTCTATCTCATCTGAATTTATGTAAAAGTGAGTTGCAAAACTTACACCAGCTACTCTACTGTAACCAACAAACATAGAAACATACTGTTTTGACCTAAATTCCTAAAAAATAATGTACTCTACGATAAATACAACTGTGGGTACATATATATATAATATATTGTATTATGCTCAGCAAAAACAATTTTCCAAGTTCAGCCCCACCCTTTTTCACCCACCATCTAAAATTTCTAACTTTTCCTGTCAGTGTTTTTGCTGGGCATTGTGTTCAAAACTGCATGTTCACTAAACATATTAAAATAAACTGCCCAGTGCCCACTCCGTATCTATGAGTACACAAGTGCTCAGACTCCAGTGATGGGAGTAAATATGACAGCGTTTCATTGCATTAAAAAAAGTACCAATTGGCGTCCATAGAAACCAGCAGAGTTCAGAAGACCTGAAGTAAATGCATAATAACAATAATCATAATCTGGTAACAAGTTTCTCCAAAGCAAATTCGGGTACCCCAGCTAGTATTATGAACTTATTGAGAAATCATACAACATGTCAAAATCTGCTTCATAAGCTAAAATCTAACTGAACAAGTCATCTTCAATAATAATAATGTCCTTGTCTGTGACATAAATCATAACCATTGCCCATGGTATAATGCATATTGCCATTGCATAAATCATACCAAAAATTTTACAAAAATAGGCAATTACTTGTTAAAACTTGATGCAAGAAATTATGCTTGCCTGCATAATTACTTTGGAAAATTTCCACTAGTTTCTTCCAAATATTATACATATGTATAACACAGAGAAACATTCAAATTCCATCAAGGTCTAACAAGTTTTAAATGTTCACAGCTGACTGACTTCTTCTTGAGGCAGTTGCAGATGCTCAAGATAAGATAAAGCACCATAATAACAAAATGTGTCATATGGGCACAGATAAATACGTTACAAAGTACTATAAAATGGCACTTGCAGCGTAGAAAGTAAATTAAAATATACTGTACAATTATCATCAACAAATACCACAATTGCAAAAATGTAGGTGAATGGATAAAAGTTCTGCAACGGCACACTTGCAGAACAAAATGTGGAAGTAGCAATCTAGATTTCTTCACTACAGTTTAGACTGCTGCTTTTTGTGTGGTTCTGGTGTATCATGTGGAAACACCCTTGAAATGAACTTTCTCTGAGCTGCCAAGTATTCCTCTGGATGATGTACAAAATGCTGAGCATGAGCGGAACTGTCCCAAAGCACCAGAGTCACTGGTAACTTACTGTCACTTTTCCAAATGTCAACCAGCTTCTGCACTACTGCAGCATCACTCACAGGATCATCTTTGCATGTGAAAACAAGGGTTGGCACTTTCACTGGTTTTTCTCTCACAACATCCAAAGCTTTTTCATAGAAATCAACAGTATGTTTTTTTGTTGCTGCAAAGTATAATTTAGCTGTATAAGTCACTAGAATTTGTACATATGTATGCTTACTGACTGATTCAGCCACACCTCTGATCATTCGATCCACGGCATGGACAGGTTCTTTGGCCTTTCCTGGTGTCTGATGGTCACCAGTGCTTTCTATCTCCTTGATGACTCCTCCCTTGCCTGCACCCACAACAAGGCTATCGAAGATAACACCTCTGAATTTGTCCATTACATATTTGTAGCCAGCCTGTTTCCTTGCCAGCATGCATAGAACTGTGAGGTTGTAGCAGCCAATAGACATACTGTGACAGAGGTAATGTTCATAACCATCCAGTCGATCATCTAGTGCCTGAAAAGGACAGAAATGGACCACAGCTTTAAGCAGGTAATTACTTCAAGACATCTCTTCAGTATAAGATACATTTCTTTAACATTAGCCCATGATGCATTTATACATGTATAATGTAAAATGAAAAACCCAAACATAATTCCTTTCATATGCAACAAGAAGTAGGCCTATATTTTTAAAGGTTCATTGAATAAAGACAAAATATATTTCTCTCCCACTGCAACAAATGACAACTGCAGTCTTGCAACACAGACAAGAACAGTGTACTAAACTTTTCATCTCTCTTTGAAAATAAAACAAGTTCTCAGGATATCCAAAAAACTTACTCCTGATTCCGCATTTGACTTTCAAATCTTTCTTCAGTACCTTTTAAATGCAATCACTCATTCACATCTGCATTTTCATCTCGTTTTGCTCTCATACCATTTGCATAATGGCACTATCTAATCCCCAGTTTTATTCTAGCCACTGAATTCAAACTCAGTCTAGCACTCCCTATCTCTTCCTGACACTGACAATATGTAAATCGCTGACCGATAAAGAAAACTGACCAAACGGACTGCGGAAACTTTTACAGGAGAAGGAAAAAATTTACTAATGCTTGATACTCGTAATATTCATGGGAGTAAATTCATTATTTAGCAAAAAATTGCCTTAGGATACTGTGTTTCATGAAGTCGAGTAATTTGTGTATCTGATAACTGCCATAACTTACTGAATTATGCATGAGAAGATGAAAATACGGGGTTAAGTCTTAGAATTAAATGCCTTATAAAATTGTAAAAGAAATCCTTAAGAGCCTCAAACACTTTTGTTTTACTTTCTGCATGAGTTAACTGCTGATGCCTATAAAGTTATACATCTACATGGAAATTTATTCTTTATCAAGTGCCTACATTTCATAATATTCCCTACAATAAAGTTACAAATATCTTCTTACTTTAGGCTTTTGACTGGCAGGGATTTTGTCATGGACATATTTTCTGTACATGGCTGGGAATTCTCCTGAGAAATCCCAGCCTAAACATCTATCTATGCCAATGGATCATGCAGCAATATTCGAACAAAGCCTAGAAACAAGCCAACTCCACATGAATTACATGACAACACCTAATAATTTTGCACTGCATTCGAGGTGTTGAAGTGAGGTCAGTTACATCTGTAACCCAACAACCAGCCATAAATATAATATTACTGAGATTACAACCTCGAGAATGGCGATGCCTGATGGATGGCCAGTTTTGTTCCCTGTCTTTACTCTGCAGCATATCTTGGCTGGTTTTACATAACATAGAACTTCTGCTTTTCCCCATCAGTATGGTATAAAACAACATGAACTTTGTGTATGTTTTGCGCTTGTTTTTGCTATTTGAAAATGTACACCTTAGTAGTTATGCTCGGTGTTGTGTCCTTTGGGCATCTGGTGCTATATGGCCTGGGTCAGAAAGAGCTAATGCATTTAGAGTTTTTTTGCTTGGCAACCTTTCATGGGCTTATGTATCAGACCATAAACTACTGTAAAAGAACGGAAACCCAATATTTTGTCCAAATTTTATCTGTAGTGTAATACTTAGCAAAGATCTTCATATCTTTGACACTATAGTACTTATGTTGTACCATGCGAATGTCCGTGTATATCTGATCATGGCTATAATATACAAGATGAAATACTGTTTCTACTATCCTGTCAGGAATACTAAATACAATTTCAAAACTCAATGATACTGCATTGCTTTTATGTACATGTATTTCACAATTAGTGGTGATAGTATATAAAATTTCGTAACGTGATGGGAAATAATGTGAAGCCTGAAATAAGAGTGAGTAGCATGAAATCTTTGTTGTTTCCCTTTGATTGCTTTTGCTTTCAAATTTTCTCTCATGAACTTCAAATTAAGTGGACTGAATTGCAATGTAACAACTGCTTCATACGCTGATTTTGCAGTCTGAACTTTCTTTCGCGTTTGTGTGTGCCAAACCCCTTCATACTTCATACGGTTTTTGAAGACATCTTTGAGTTTGTTTTTTTTATCAAGTATTTTACTTCATAAATTCTTTTTGAGCCGTCCATAATCTTGAACTCTTAGTCTTAATAATTTATACGTCCCTTACCTTCAAGACATGTTTAGCTAATTTGAAAGAATTTGGAGGCCATAAGAAATCTGTTGGTACTGCATTCACTGTCAGCACATCAACTCCCAGACTTGTGTACAGCTCTCGGTACTTGTCAATGTGTTTCTCTTTTGCCCCCAGCCATGGAAAAAACAAAACCAGGACACGCTTTGGGTCAACTGGCCATTTCCATTCACTACGAGATAATGCCTGGTGGAGCACTAAACGATCTGATATCACTTTTTCTTCCATGCTGTTCTTTGGTCCACGTTTGCTGGAAACAAAACAAAGTACATTAATTTTTTTTAAGGTGACAATATTTTCAAGCATAACTTTTCAACATGCTAAAAGAGTAAATCGTTTTCCTTGAACACTTATAATATGTACTTTCTCAAAAGTGAATCCCTATATGTACGTAATATATGTTTATTTACTTCATGAATTTGTCATCAACAATTTATTTTTGTTCTCCACTAAATTTCTCTGGAAATCTACACATGATTGCATTGCAGTTTCCTGTTATACTCTGTGCTCAGTTGTTTTTTCAAATTTATTTGCAAAATGACTTTCACCTCCATTTTTTCCCCATTAAAAATGTATTTTTAGCTCAGAAACGGTCGCAGAGACTTAGAGCTTCTGTTTGCTATAATTCACACGTTGTTTTCTTGTTAAATTTGACCCATTTTCTTTTCTTTTGTGAACTTAGTAACAAATGCTCATGTGACCACTGTATACTGTTCTACTAAGTACTATTTTAATTACAAACTGAAAAGTTCTGTTTTGTACAAGAAGTGGTTCAACTGTGCAGAAATTTTGGAAGTAACTACATGTATCATAATTTATAATATTTCTCATAGTTTATTAATAATATGACACTTAACAGGTCAAATAAACTGAAATGCTCAATGTTCCTAATCTTGGCACATTTCTGACCCCATGGGGGAAAAAAGTGAACTGCCATTTGGTTCTATTCAGAACTGATTGGAATTTGGGCTCCACTTCATTAATATTGCTGGTTATAATATTACAGCTTCACCCAATGATAATGACTCCAACTTGTTTCTGTGGTTAGTTTTGATTCAAAACTGATGTAACACAGGCAATCTTACTGATGATTATTTTGTGAGCCATTTGCTTTATTCTTGCAGTTACCGATGTGAAAAAGAAAGCAAGATCTGAACAATAACACAAGTTAAAGAATGAAGAATATAAATCATATTCATCAAAAGTAAAACGATCATGTGGTGTGTAGGCCTACTAAAGAACAGTTGTGTAAACTGTAACTTTTGCCTTCTCTTAGGATCTGCTTATAATCGCTAATATGCAATACTTCAAGTTGATAATGGAATTACAAACTGTAAAGTCAACATAAAACACCATGGATGTTAAGAAAAAGACCATTCAAAATTGGCCTATAGGCCTATAGAATGAAAAATGTCAAGCCACCAGACTAGCACAAATTCATCTCTTTCTTGAATGCCATGCAATGTGTTTATGATAAAAGCTTCTGTAAGTAATGTCTGAAAGTACAGACATTGAAGTTTCATGAATAAATCAAAGCAAAACTGAAAAAGCCTGGGCGTGTAGGATGCCTGTTTTTCAGTAGGCCTAGCGAAAAAGCATTTCCATGACATTGACACCAAAGTGTAAATCCTACTGATCAACAGCTACTGATTTCATTTCAATCTGGTGGTGGTAGTGTAGTGATATATTTCTAAAATAAAAAATATGGCTTTCAAAGACATAGACAATATCTAGATCTATAGACTTCTAGATCTAGATCTAAGCTATACTATACATCTACTAATCTAGCCTACCTTCCAGTTCCAAATAACTGGCTAAATATAGACGTGTCCCTCCCCCCTGTAGAACACATATATATATGCAAGTGCATTTGGTGAACAGATGCTGGCGCAAAAATCAATATGGACTAACAAAATGTACCTTGCAAATTGTCGAATGAACTGGGCTGAGACTCCACAAGTAACCGGATAGTTTGTTGAAACCTGTGACACTGCTACACTTGTGACTGTAGGACATGTGATAGACAAGCTTGGACTTAGACGGGAACTGTGAACAGTGTGTCGAGAGATAATCGTTGACAGTACAGATACGCGCATCGTTTTACAGATTTCTTTCCACCCCGGTTCAACCGGCATTTCGGTAATGCTATAATTTTCGGTTTACTTCAGTGATCCCGCTGCTAGGCCTACAGGCCACAAAGAACACTCGCAGCTTACCTACTGAAGGGATCAAGGGTCAAAGGTTAACCATCTGGCCACCGGCGCTCATGTTGCCTACTGTAAAAACAACTACATGTAGGTGCTTATTCGCAGTCTGTGAATAAGATGTGGATCCCTCTGACATAATTTGTGTGTGGGTGGATGGGTGTGTGTGTGTGTTTCTGTCGCGGCGTTTGATCATAATGTACCCTATATTTGGACAAGTAAACGTAGACTAGATGGGGCTAAGATCAATAATACATGTACAGAATTTTGTATAGTGCAATGGGTATTCGTATTTGCCAGGGTTGAAATGTAGCAAAAATTAAACAAGGAGAAGAAAATTAATGTATTCTGCATTTTTCTGTAAGCAGCAGAACCACCATATTTCGACGGACAGGCTGTGTTTCTGATAATCCAAGTCTGGAACTCGTACATGTATATATATGCTTAAAAGTATTCGCATTTTAAAAGTTTTTTTTACAGTTTCTTTATTTGTTTAGTTTTCATTTCATTCCTTTACATTTTTTTCCCGTGATGAAGGTCCTTTGACAAAAAGCTTGATTCGTCTTTCCTTTGCGTTTTATTCTATCATTGCTCACAACATGCAATATTTTTTTCTCTTTGCCGCATTTTGACTTTGTTTCAAGTCTTGCTATATGACCCCAAATAATTATTTTCTTTAACAATATTTTACCAGGACTCCCAAACTGTAAATCAAAACTGGTGTGCGGTTCGTCTATTAAAATTAAGCTTTTGGCCCTGGATGATCTTTTGTCAAATCAGAAAAGAATTAAAGCTTGAAAAACTTCTCCTTGAACAATTTAGGTACTTTAAGGCTTATCGGGAACAGCTAGAGGCTTAAAAATATAAAAACAGCATAGAACACAAAGAGGTATGCAACCAAAGATAGACAATGAACAAATTAAGAACAACACAAAACACACATAAACACTGGAAAGTTGTGGTTTTTGCAAGAGTTCAGTACACATTTGACATTATGTGTAGCAGAAGAAAAGAAAACACTTTTTTTTATTTTGAATTGCATGAATATGTACATGTATATATTATATGTATGTTCACTTAGCATCAACAATTGGTGAAAAGAGCAGGCTTACAAAACATAAAAATTTATTAAAACACACAAGAAAGTTGCATAGGTCTGTAGGCAGAAAGCACTGAGTATACCAAACAGACATTAAACTCTGAGTGAATGTAAAGATGCCAGAATGAAATTCAGGAGCAGTATTAGTAGTAATATATTACAATTCCTCAGTACAAGGAGCATGAGGAGCTCACCTGGGAAATTAACCTTTTAGAACAATACAGATGACAGACAGCAGGCCATGTCTTAAAAGCAAATAATAAAACTCAAATTCACTGTTTATTCACAGCATTCATTATCGTTGAATGGGCATCACTACTTGATCTGGTTTACAATTACTTGTATTTCAATGGCAGTCAGCACAGGAAACAAGAAAGTACCTGCACACGGTGAATTTCAAAATACTCTCATCACCTCACTGGTTCTTTTTCTTACTTGAAAGTTTATACTGAAAGAAGATGGGTGACAAGCTTTCCTTTTTGTTAAACTGGTTACAGAACAATCACAACAAATATTTGCAAAACATGACATCAAATTATAAATAGGACATATTCTTGAAGCTAATGGATACAAATGAAAGGATGAAATCCCCCTACAGTCATATACAGCGGTTATCATCCTTCGGATAATGATGGCATAGGAGGAAAGACAGGACAGATATTTGAAAACAATGTGGCGTGGTATGGTTGGCACAGACTGAAGGGGGGGGGGGGGGGCAGAATGAGAGGGTATGGAGAACCGAGGGAGAAAATGAAAAGAATAAATAACATGACCTCACTTTGCTGTGGAGTTGTTAATAGTGCATACACAGTATACGATGGCAGCTGTGAGAAGGAATTTAATGCAACATTACAATCGGTGTGGGCCTGCCTGCTGTGTGGTGCATACTCATTGCTTATGCAGTTGTGGCATGCTCTCACAGACTATCCAGTGCATTCTTGAATTTGAAACAGTGTAAACAACAGAAGATTGAAGTTACTGAAACCCATGAATTCTTCTTTCCTGGAGGTCATTCATTTGTAAAATACATAGTGCGGTTGATGACAAGGAAATTTAAGCCAAATCTGTTTTCAAAAAACAGGTTCAGGAAAGATCTGCAACTCTTTTGTGAAGTTTTTGGAAGTAAAGGAAAGAAGATTCCTGAATTGGTCATAATGTTACACCTCTACAAGTGTAGTTCATTTGAGATGAATTTCATGGAAAATTTGTGGTAATTTTCTGCTTGCGTCACAAACACGCTCATAATCTTTCACAAGTTGTTTCAGTATTTCAACAACAGGGCTGTACATATTATAGTGTTGTCTGAGTTTGAATAGAAAAGTCTGGTAACATAAACTGTTGACAACGGCTGTTGGTACAGGGAAGGTGAACTTGGCTCCACCTGTGCTAACCTTCTGATAACTTTTCACAACAAAATTAATTAGTTCAGTGGGAAGACACTGTATAATTTGAATGAAAAATTCTGGGTTACTGAGGACTCTTCTCTTTGGTGGAAATTGCAGAACTAAACAATGGAACTTCACAACACATACAGCAAATATACATAAAACATTGCTTTGTATTACTTCCAATGAGTTGAAGGCAGTATCAAATAAAATGGAGGCACATTTTGGCCGGACTGACCTCAATATTTTCTCTCTCATTTTGAGTCCTGGATGTGCAATCAAGTTGCAGGATACAGTATCTTTAGTCTGAACATTTTCATAGTTGGAAAAGTCCAGGTGTACATTCAGTGTTTCTATGTCAAATGATAATCCACAATAATTTATGCAGCGTTGATCTGACAGGTACAGGACATTCCCATAAACAGGGTGATTATATTCAAAGTTTGTCATGCATTTGCCCAGGTTGCATCTGCAATTGAACTGAGGGATTCCATCTAGCATCGTTCTCAAAAACTTCTTGGCCCTGTTTTTCCAGGGTGTCACATAAAGCATATCATCTACCATTCGGACAAGCAGGTCTTGTTTACCAATAACACCATTCAATATAGTTCTTTCCATGTAGCCATAGTATGCTCCACACAGGATACTTGACAATGCTGATCCTTGAGAAATGCCAATCGTCTGCACATAATACTGCCTGCCCAACTTCAATAAATTACAGAACAGCAAAGCACAAAGTTTATCCATTAAAACTTCTCTTGACACTTCATATGATCCACAAGGCTCAATATTTTGTTCTGCAGCACTGCACACTTTGTGTGGATGCTCCAGACTTTCAGAAAACATGTACCTTGGGGGTCCATTCTTATGTAAGCATTTTTTGTACTTGTAAATTTTGTAGTATGGTTGGCTCAAAATTCTTTTGACTATACCATAGAGTAAGCATGGATTGATCGTCTCAAAGCATTTTTCAATATCAACTTTCACAAAATATAATGCGGAAATATTCTGATAATGAATGTCAGATGTAAAAGCTTTCCACTTTAAATGAATGTCATCAACTTTCATTATTGTGGCTCCAAAAGCTGCACCATTTCTGTCCTTTTCAAATGTCAAAACCTGCAGTAAAGTTTTTAAATGCTTATTCACAGATGCTCTTTTATTGTAACTTGCAGAAAGATTTACTATAGGTCTTAGTGATCGTGACTTCACAAGAAAACGTACTTTGGACACTCCTAGACATTTATTGTCTTTCAACTTATTCTCAACCCATATCTCAGGTACTTTCTTCAATCTCCATGACTGTGGAAGTTTACTAGAGACAATTTGAATCAGGCGATGCCAAATCTTTTTTCTATAAAAGAATAGCCTGTTTTTGAATGAGGTGGAATCTGAGATATAGAAAAATGACTGAATTAGAGCACCAGCGAAGTTTGTAATTAAGAAATGAATACACTTCTTCAGTAATTCTTTCTTCTGCTTCTGATCATATGCATGTAACCAGCTGATGTGCTTAGTTTTAATACCTTCAACTACATAATGAAGTGACATTTGTCCATGACATCCAATTGAAAGCAATTTCTTAAGTTGCTTCAAGAAATGATTGCGGTTGTGACTGCTGCCAAGAACATGATAAGGCACAACTTTGAGGAAAATACACCGCAGATATAAGTACACGTTCCCTATATCAACACTGTTGTCTAAAAGTTCCTGTGAGGTAATCCTTTTGCGCTGTTGTCCCCTCCTCCTTGTTGTTCTTTTCAACTTCTCATCTAGAATACTAGGGGCGAGCCGTTTCAGGAGAGTCCAGTATGGACATTTCCTGAAACAAAAAGGAACTTAAGAGGTAAAACATGTACATGATGATCTATGTATCTCATAACGAATGTACAATAATTATACATGTATTTTTTTAACTTTAATTTAATTTTTGGACTGACAGTTTGTTAGTGTATTATATTTTAACTTTATAAGAATAAAGAATTGTCTGGATTGCAATAGGGCCAGCTGGAATCTATAATAATGCTGACAAAAATATAAACAATACAGAGTTCATAGAAACAACAATGAAGAAGCACTGAAAATTAAAGCACATGTAAACTTACCGATGATTTTCCACCATTACATTCAAGAAGGGCAAAGATTCATCAGTATCTGAGCTGCAGGCAAAATCTGGAAACAATAGAAAAATATTACATGTAAAAAAAAAAAAAGTGACCTTTAGTAATAAAGTGACAAATACACAGAAAGGGATGATTACAAGGAATAATTTATAAGAAAAGGTTTAGATAGTAAAAGCACAAACAAACTGAAACACATTCAAAATGCATTATTGTTCTGACACTTCCATGTTGATGTTCTACTGCTGACCATTCCTGACCTCTTAGTCATGACAGATCTTAAAGCAAGTAAATGTAGTAAGTTTACTGTCTGGAAATCCGTTTATTTTGTAATTATAATACTGCTGATTTGGGAACTGCTATCAGTATATTCTCTGAGTCCTAAACTTGACAAGATGATACAAATCGCTTGAAACAGGGAGCATTTAAGTAAATTACACAGCCATCACACAAAATGATTTTACAGTGACATGACCTGATATATGCTTTATCTGTCACCAACAGGACCACAGCTGCAGTATTTGATCTATTTTTAATTCAAAATTCTTCAACTCAAAACTGAAGGAAACTCACAGCTGCCAGACAAACGTTCCTGTAGCACACCTGGTCTGGACAGGAACAAAGTTTTCGTATACAGCACCTCTCCTGCTGAATAAAAGATGCAGAAATTAGAACATCATGAAATAATGGACCTTAATTTGGCTTACATTTACATATCATGGTATTTTTCTCTACATGAAACTTCTAAAAAGCAGGAAAAGAAATAAAGTGGCGTCTATGCTGGTTTAGAGAACTTGTAACATGTTCTCTGTCAAAACTCACACAATTATGTATAGTTTGATGTCTGTAGTCTAGGTACATGTATTATATATAAGAACAGGGCACTGGCAATATATATATACGACTCTCAAATATGTGATACAGTATAATGGAAAGGGAACATAACATGCGCTGGTCTGAGCATTTTGAACATAAAAACAGCACTTGTGAGCAGCCCAGATTACTGTTTCACAAAAAAAACAAAAAAACATGTCACTATGATAGTATGAATGGGGGCCACTCAAACCCCATAACTTTTTTTTACAGGTATACTGTATACACGTCATGATAGCAATATATTAAGCCACCTCTGACAGCCTGAACAGAGTGGTATGGACCTGATAATCCTACAATGACACCACCTAAATCTCTAGCGCATTGTAAGGTAAGAGTTCTATTGAAAAATAGACTAATGGTGAATGGGCCACACACTGACAAAATATAGAAAATCGACACTAAACCAAGTCACGGAATCCCAACTTAGGAGGTGAAGATTGAGTTTTCCTTCAAATAACTTATGCGCTCACTATTTAAGCTAAATATTATAGAACCAGCATTTCTGTAAGATCCAGATTTAGGGGGCCCCTAGCTGTCAGATTGTTTACACCATGGTTTATCATATGAGAGCCGTTTAATATTAATAATAATTATATTAACCCTCGTCCCGCGTTGGGTGAACTCGTACACGTAACGCCTTGTGTGGGGATAGCCAGTGGCCAGTCAGCCGATCGTTTGCGTCTGGCCGATAACTTCGGCGGTCGGGCCTTTTTGAACATGTGTTTGCTTTAGGACATAACAATAATGGTGGATAAATCATCAGCACCCCCTATGAAATTTGGATAAAATACTTGTGATGAGATGCAATAAGTTCTATTGTTAAATACAAAGCCCGTAATCAAGAATTTTGTGGATATTTTACATGCCCATTAACACACATTTTATTCTTTTTCCAAGAGCTCTGCACCACTTTTTTTTTTTTGTCCCTATGTCACGCCATGTGAACAAATTATTTTTTAAGCCAGAAACTTAATGTACTAACTACATGTATCATGACATTGCCTTCTCCATCCTCCACTATGTGAAGGTTCAACTTCCATGATGTTGGTTTTCTTAGCACAACTTTAGCAAGAGATCTGATTTCCAGCTCGCAAAGTATATATGTGTATAATACATTACATGTATTGAAAAGCAGTCTAACTCTTTATGTGCCAACCACCACCACAGCCACCGATATATCGATTCTTCCACTGGTCACATTTGTGCTAATCACTGGTGTATCTCTGCACAATTAAGAATGCTAGGCTACTTTGTTTCTGGAAGAAAGAAAGTCAACTTCCTATTAATAGATGTTGCTGTAGTCAGTCTTCATTCAGCTGACCCACTATTTTCTTCCTATATCGGCAAACATGGAAAAACTCATTGCACGCAAAGAGTTAATCATAGCAACACGATATATAGGGTGATCAAAAATCTAAAGTATCTTTAAAATAAATGATCAAATCTTGATGAGATTTTAACATATCATTACACATAATGGACATAACTCTACCAAACTTTCTCAAGGATTCATCAAAAGGATTGCGAGATATTTGGTGTCAATGTTGGGGCATTTTTTTTTTTATCACCCGATATATCTCTCTAATTACCACATCAAATAAAGACAATGACCTACAACAAAGGCAGTCATTTCTCCCAGTTTTCCCTGATGAAAAACCTGCCGACACACACCTTATACAGCATTTCCCCTGGTATTACAGACATTTATAAAACGGCTTCTGAAATATGCAGTTGGCCCCCATCTTCTCATTTCACATGTTGACGACAACCAGCATTCAATCAGTCATAAGTTTTCAAAAGACTAAGAGTTTCCCCAGTTTGAAGTTCAGACCGTCAGAACAATTACATGATATGATTATTATGATGAGTATGACGAGACGAATTGTTGCATCCTAATAAATGTAATCGGACAATACCATTTTGTGAGACATAGTAGGGGTGACAGGATAGATAAACAAGTAAAACTAGCGAAACTAGCATGAACAAAAAAAAAAAGGGAAAAAATGATACATACAGCAACCGAATAAATGAAAGATATGCGGGGCAGTGCTGCTAAATAAACTGGCCTCCCACAGGACCCGGTTGTAAAATGTGGAACAAAATAGTGGCCTCGCGGTCCTCGCATGTTGGGCCAGGAGGCCAATGTAGACATAGTGGCTTCCAGCAGGGCAAGGGTTAACATTACTGTTGATTATAATTTCCTGTTGCATTTAATCGCACCAGAACAACTTATAACTGCTAGAAAACGATGATTTATATTTATAAGTAAATATTGTCTAATTCATTTGATATGCATCATATAATTTTATAACATCACTTTACCCATAGCATTCTATTTCTGAACGCACAGTACTGTTGGTAATGTAAAGATCTGAAGACGTGAACACAAGCAAACACGTCTGAGACAGTGCTGTTATCACTTATCAGAACTGCAGTTATTCATAGTTTGCCACCACGAGAAAACTAAAAAAACAAGACTAACTGGGACTTCAATATCTACGAGAAAAGGCAATATATCCGAGAGAGATAAAATAAACGTGACATTGCATCACCACTAAATTAATCTCTCTCGGATGTTATTACTTTGCATCTGTACTGCGGCCAATGTATTAATTAGACATGAACATTATAAACGCAAACACTGCATGTATGAATAACTCAGGAAGATATAATAATCCGAAATTGTTCTCAGAAAAACTCTTGTCTTCCAGCTTTTTAAGTCCCCAACAATTTGTTTAGACATGGCTGCCGCTCTGGGGCAACGTTGTAGTCTATGAGCTACACCATTGTGGTATGCATTACGGAACCCTGTACACTGGGAGTGGATGGAGAACCGCCCTAGTTTTTTAAACTGTTGCCATGGCTCATAACAATACTAACGTAGAATCAGCATGTGCGTCGTTAGTGCGGGAATATCTGAGCAGGAAGGTAGGCACAGCTAGTTCTATACTAATAATTCCCTAAGTTCGTTGGATGTACCGAAGACATGACATATAATAGCTAAATCTAGATCTAGAGCAAGATCGTTGCCCACAGATTGACCAAAACTTTATTTCAAAGTGATTTCCTGACCTTCCAGCAGATGCTAATGTTCCTACGCATTTTTTGCACAACATGTAGTGATGCAAATTGATGAAAGAAATTTGAATTGGCAGTTTTGTTTTTTTGCCAGGAGATTAGTCTGAGTTTCTATAATTCTTTTCATAATAGCCTATTATTGGTAACAATTTAAAGCTTTAAATGTAATATAAAAGAACGATTGTTTTGTTTCCATAACTTCACTGTTGATTGGAAAGGCTTCCAAATGCATCTCATACCAGTCTTGCCAGATTGAACCTTTTATTATTTAATGCACTCGACAGTTAATCACCAAGAAAGGCATTAAGTATAAAAACATTCGTTTAAAGGACTAACTCACCAGGAGGGCTAGCTCTGCCTCTTTGTGATCTCAAGTGCATGGCCGCTCCTCGAGACAATTAAAGACTTTGTAGAGATCTGTGGATCCCTGCAGTTTTGAATTAATGCATTACTGTAATAAGAAAATCTGCCCATGAGATGTATTTGGGAGTCCTCCCGAATTACAAACGGATACTTCTCTAAACCTGCTGATAAATTCAGGCTCAATGCAGCTCGAGATGAAATCTGCAGTCTTCAGTAGTGTAGAAGATTAAATGATATAGTAGAGAAATACACAGATGTATGCACAGATAAATAGAAGCTGGGTGTGTTCATAAAAAGTTAAAATTTATTGTTTCTTCAAGGGTTTCAAAGGAACTCTTCAGAAAATGGATGAAGAATGTCCACGGGATGAATTTAGCATCAGCAACAGGCAGGCACTAATGAAGCACGTGCACCTTGAGAAGCTCATGAAGAGGAATAAGGTATGATTTGTATGATTCTGTGAATGTTACATGGGTGTTTTCAGATGTATTTTACTTTAAAAGCACTTTTTACCCCCGCCCGTGCAGATGCGGGGCCCTCTTGCAGAAGAGGGACAGCAAAGAATACATCTGACGTGATACTGCGTGTCGTAAGAGGCGACTAAAGGTGCAAAGGTCCTGGTCTCCCGAGAAGAGCCAGTTGGCGGTGGGCCAACTACCCACCCTGTAAAAATAAACCAGTTACAGAAACACAAGCAAATACTTTAAATCAGTCTTTTATCTTGGGAGAAGGGGGAGCATCTGCACCTGTAGATTCAATGAAGGACAATGGACAAAGCCGAAAGGACTCCACTGGCCTGACTGCTCCTTCATCAAACAAGTCACTCCGGATTGCGTCGTGGAATGTCCGCTCCATGTATGAAGCAGGAAAGAGTGCCCAGGTTACAATGGAGATGAGGCGATACAGACTGCACATACTTGGAGTTAGCGAGACCCGCTGGATACAGTCCGGACTGAAACAACTTAATTCTGGGGAAAAGATTTTGTATTCTGGAAGGGAGGACAAAAAGCATACAGAAGGAGTAGCGATCATCTTGAGCAAGCACGCCCAGAGGTCACTGAGGGGATGGGAACCCTACGGAAGGAGAATTATATTGGCATCATTTAGTACAAAGAACAAGAACATCAACATGAACATTGTGCAGATATACGCCCCAACAAATGAAGCAACCGATGAGGACAAGGACGATTTCTACAACCAGCTTCAGGAAATAGTTGACACATTGCCAAGAAAAGATGTGAACATTATAATGGGAGACGCCAATGCCAAGATAGGACAGGACAATACAGGGTATGAGGACATTATGGGGTGCAATGGTTTGGGACAAATGAATGAGAATGGAGAGCGGTTTGCAAGTTTCTGCGCATTTAACAGCTATGTGATTGGAGGTTCAGTATTCCCACACAAGAGGATCCATAAGGCCACTTGGATTTCACCGGATGGAGTAACTGAAAACCAGATTGACCACTTTTGCATCACCCGACGATTCAGACGCTCACTGGAGGATGTCATAGTACAGAGAGGAGCTGATGTTGGATCTGACCATCACATGCTGCTGGCAAGACTCAAACTCCGCCTCAAGAAACAAGGTACCAGAGCAGGAACAAAGAGGAGAAAGTTTCAAGTGAGCCTTCTGGATGGAGACAAGAAGGAAGAGTTCCAGCTGACACTGAGGAATAGATTCAAACCCCTTGTTGACCTCGAAGAGACAGTAGATTTGGAGACTCACTGGGCTAAGGTAAAAGGAGTATTTACATCGACATGCCAGGATGTTCTTGGGGAAAAGAAAGTGGAACACAAGGAATGGATCAGTCAAAATTCACTGGACTTGATAAGGATAAGAAGAGACCTAAAAGAACAGGTAAATGCAAGTCGTACAAGAAGCTCAAGAGTTGGTAACCAGGAAGAGTACCGAGCATCAGCTAAAGAGGTCAAAAAATCAATTAAAAAAGACAAAGAGGAGTTCATAGGAATGTTAGCAGAGAAGGCAGCAACAGCAGGACACATGAGGATCCTCTACCAGACTACAAAGACTCTTGCTGGAAAATATGGAAAACCTGAAGTTCTGTCAAGGATTACAACAGGAAGGCTATTTTTGGAAAGGAAGCTCAGGCAAAAAGATGGATAGAACATTTTAACAGCCTCTTGAACAGACCTCCACCAAGCAACCCACCCGACATTCTACCCGCAAGAAATGATTTACCGATCAGTTGCGACCCTCCGACTAAAGCAGAGATTAATGATGCCATAAAGCAGTTAAATCGAGGCAAGGCAGCTGGACCAGATCAGATCCCACCAGAGGCGCTGAAGGCAGATGCTGCTGGGGCTGCAGAGGGTCTGCACTCGCTATTCTCGAGGATTTGGATCGGAGGCAAGTTTCCAAAGGACTGGAAGGAAGGACACCTCGTGAAGCTTCCAAAAAAAGGGGACCTCAGCAATTGTAGTAACTACAGAGGAATCACACTTCTCTCCATCCCAGGAAAGGTTTTCAACCGGATTATTCTCAAGCGAATACAGAATGCAACAGACCCAAAACTTCGTGAGGAGCAAGCTGGTTTCAGGAGTAATCGATCAACCACCGACCAGATCGCCACGCTGAGAATCATAGTAGAGCAGTCGCTAGAGTGGAACTCCCAACTGATAGTGAACTTCCTTGACTACGAGAAGGCCTTTGATAGCATCGATAGAGAAACACTGTGGAGAATATTGAGACATTATGGAATCCCAGAGAAGATGGTGAACCTTATCAAGAGCATGTACGAGGGGACAAGTTGCAGAGTCGTACACGATGGCGAGCTTACTGACAGCTTTGATATCAAGACTGGTGTTAGGCAGGGTTGTTTGCTGTCCCCATTTCTGTTTGTCCTGGTGATTGATTGGCTTATGAAAGAAACCACCAGTGGAGGAAGAAATGGCATACAATGGACCCCATGGACACAGCTGGACGATCTAGATTTTGCAGATGACTTGGCACTATTGTCGCACACACACGACCAGATGCAAGCAAAGACTACAGCTCTAAACAAAATTTCAGAATCTATTGGATTGAGGATACATCCTGCGAAGTCGAAGGTCCTAAAAATTGTTGCACCCCCAAGCGCACAAGTCAGAGTAGGAGATCAACCACTGTCAACCACTGGAAGATGTAGAGTCCTTCTGCTATCTTGGTAGTATCATTGACAATAAGGGAGGAACAGAGGCAGAAGTCAAAGCACGAATTGGAAAGGCACAGGCAGCTTTTACGTCCTTAAGCAAGATTTGGAGAACCAAGGATATATCTCTAAAAACAAAGCTGAGGATATTCAACTCGAACGTGAAGTCAGTCCTGTTGTATGGATGTGAGACTTGGAATGCATCCCAGGCCTGCATAAAGAGAATCCAAGTTTTCATCAACAGATGTTTGAGGAAGCTACTTAAGATCAGATGGACAGACAAGGTCAGCAATGAAATTGTATGGAAAAGAACAAGACAGAGCCCAGTCAGAGAGGAAATTGGTAGGAGGCGATGGAGATGGATCGGCCACACTCTCAGGAGGCCAGGAAACAGCATCACGAAGAAGGTATTGGATTGGAATCCCCAGGGCAAGAGATCAAGAGGAAGGCCGCGCGGAACGTGGAGAAGAGCCAGAGAAAATGATGTGCAACGAAGCGGAAAGACTTGGATTAATGTAAAGAGACTGGCCCATGATAGAGAGGGATGGAAAGTGTTTGTTGGTGGCCTATACCCTGATCCAGGGTGAGAAAGGCAATGATGATGACTTTTTACCCCATTGTATTTAGTTTGCAGGACTTGAGTAAGGATTACCTAAAGATGACCACTATCATCCCTGTGGAGTCGATGAGAAAAAAAAATATATATCCGAAATCTAACGTGAATGTTTTTTTGGTTAACTTTGGATCTGTGTGAACTAAACAATTTAATGGTATTCATGAACTATAGCATTTGGTTTAAAATTAACTTTTGAATTATTAGTTGGTGCAAGCGTTTTCTTCATCACCTTATATGGCTTGAATAGTAGGATCCTTAGATAGGCGCAAAAAGGATGACAGGAACAGAAAGATCTATCTGACACTTTTTTTATTCATTCCACCAATTAATAAAGTGAGCAAGTGAACATGATGAAACCATGTCAGGAGCTCATATTTTAATCTCAGACACATGTTCATAGTTCTCCATCATTGTCTCTACAGCAGGTTTGCGCTGTAATTTAAAATTTCTGTACATTTTACAGGAAGAAGCTGAACCTTTGAAAACTATGTTGGAAATCATGACTAAATACTTTATGGATCATAGCCCACAACGATCATCCAAAAAGTCTTACCCCACTGAACATGATTTAGGATCTCTTGGTGGATTCAGCTCTAATATTAGCTTTAGTCCACAAACCAATCAGTCAGACGACCCACCACTGATGAGAACTGTGACAAGACCAGACGCAACGGCTCTCAAAACAAGGAGAGGTAATGATATTTCTTTGCCTATATCCATTTGCATAACTGATCAATATTTTCAGCACATTGAAGGGGAACTTCTTGACTCAGATCAATCAAATGTGGAACCAGAGTCTCTTTAAATGGGATAAAGAATGCCAGGGCAGAACTGGGCTGCTTGTCTTATTGCCTGTCGTTTTTCATTGTTTGCCTGTCATTTTCTGCAGCATCATGTGAAAAGTTGCATGTACTGAACAGTTACATGACATACTGGTGGGAATTAGGATGCAGTTATTTTTTTGTTTGTTTGTTTGTTTGAATTGTGTTTTTGAAAACCCTAAGGACCTTTTCATATTACAATGAACAAGGAGAAGTTTGAGAAGATGTGATGCTGGGTACCAGAGCTTATAAATTCTGACTTACTGAAATAAAAGACACATTGTTATGAATGGTCATATGAATGGCAGACTATAGCTATCTGAAAAATTTTATGGCTATGCATGTCTGTTTTATTTTTATATTACCTGGTTATTTTGATCACACATTTTGCTCTGTATCACCTCATTTGATCTGACTGAATGAGTTAATTTAACATTTGTTGTCTATTTTTCTTCTGTAATTAGAGAAGGAAAAAGCAGCAGGTGATCTTGTAGTAGATGAAAATGTTGAGGGAGAGACAGTGATGGGAGGAGGAAAGTCTGGCCTCATGGCAGTGGAAGCTACAGATGTCTCACCACAGTTTGCAACAAAGGCCCAGCCAACTCGACCTGTCTCAGCCAAGCAGCGAGGCATGATAGTCAGTAATGATGATGTATGTATGTATTACCTAAGAATGAAGGAATGTTATTGAATCCTGTCATTTCATTGTCTTTCAGATTGCTCGTTACATAGGATACTTTTTGGTTAAGCAGATTATATCTCTTAAGGAGATCCTTTATCAGATATTCTCACATGAATAAAGCATCAAAAATTTGTGAAAGCTATAATAATGGCATTTATCTGCATATCTCAAACAGTGCATATTTCATATTTGATTACCAAGGTATTGTTACTGAGACACACGATTGCTCATTTTACATATATTTGTGATGTGGCATTGATGAAAATTATTACATTCTGGTATTCATTCAAAGAGTTTATCAAGAAGAAGAAGGAGCCAGCCTACAAAACCATACAGAATGTCTGTGTCACAGCAAGAACAACTGAAGAGCGACAGTATTTCACAAGAGAGTAATCATCTACAAAAGTTTATGAATGGGAAAAGTGCAGACAGCGGGAACCCATCAAAACCATCTAGTCTAGAATTTACATTCCATTCACTGGATCCAAAACCAGCAGCGGAGCCGAAGATAGTGCCAGGAGACCCACCTGTGTCATTTGAAGCCCTGCTGATGAAAGGTGAAGAGAGGGCAAACTTGCTGGCAAGAATAGGATTGGAGAAAAAAGAACTGCTGACCAAGGATGAATCCTACAATGTGGAGACCTCAAGTATGGTGGGGGAGAAATCCAGGCCTAAACAGAAGGAGAAATTTGGGTCAGTACATTTCCGTCATTGTCATCTGAAATTTATTCACCAGTTTGATTTAGATAGTTTGATTGAGTTTAAACTGGGGAAGAAGATGTTTATGTTGTTGTAAGTAAGACATATATATAAATTCAGATTTTGGTTTGCATATCTTTGTGGATTTTTCTTGAACATATTTTATCTTAATAGATACATATATATGTAATATTAGTGTATATGCAAAATAAGACAAGGCTTTGGTTATCTGTTGATACAGTTGTTGAGGTGTAGTCACTGAATATCTTCAAAGCGGGAGTGCAGATATTTTTTGGAGCACATTCTCAGCCATAAACAAATCTATGTCTCAAAATCCTTCAAATAACAAAGTAGAGTCCATTTTATACCATCAGTGTTTTATTGTTTGAAGTGGTATGTAACTACCGTTCACTTCCTAAAGGCGAAAGCCGAAAATTCGAACATTTTCTGTCTTCTCTTTAGTTTGCTTTGTATCGTTTGGGTTATTTTTCTCACGCAGGATTTCGCAACATACAACTCTTTCTTTTTGCCTGATTTTAACATAGGAACTTCAAGGTGCATTTATGAATGAATAAGACAAAAATATTATTTAACTCTTTCTAATGGGAAACACTGACAGACTTTGTGTGCTTATTTTCGTTTTCTCAGGGACTCCTCTTTACTAGATTCAGGGAAGATTCTTGATCTTGAAGTTGGTGATGTGGAAGATGTAGAAGGAAGTCTTGGTGACATCCATCTGGCTCCAGCTACACCAGTTCCCCCAAAACCCATGAAACTGACAAAAATTCAGTCAACTCCCATTGATCTGAAAACAGCCATAGTAGGTGTACAGTTGTGTCAGTAAAAAGAAAAATCTGTATACTATGAGTATCTTAATGTAAATATTTCTTTCATGAACACTGTTTTTAATACTTACTCTCAAGTATCAAACAAATAATGTGTGAGGCAGATTGGAATTTCATGTTGCCAAAAGATGTTTGTGGGGGTTTTCTGTTACCTCTAAAAAGAGTTCTACCTGAGTCTTAATTTATATTTGTTTGTTTAAAACTGTCTTGTGAAGATATCTTACTGAAATACAAGGGTTTCAGTGATTGAAGTATGTAAACAATATGCGAAAATCTTACTTTCTTTCTGTTCAGCTGTGTCCAAATTGTAAAACACAAGAATAGCTAACACTAGACATAATTTGCATAATAAGTACTATCACAAGCATCTACATGCTTCAGGCAGAGCTCATAGAACATCTAGAATTAAAAGGATTCATTTTTACCAACTGTTGCTGCAGTCACATTTAATTCTTTGTTTCTCCATTAGGCTCTCAAAAACATAGTGTTGGGTTCACCATCTCAACAGTACAGTGATGAATGGCTTTTGCAGAGCTTTTGCTTTTGTGATAATCCAGATCTGAAATACGGAATAGCACAGAAAAAGGTGAGCGACTAATCAGGTGGAACTTCAGGGTAAATTCAAGAGAATGAAATTATTATTTGATGTCAAAAGGCCAGGCAACATCACTTATTACCCTCATTTGGTACCTTTGCCTGAGACAAATAAAACAAACTTACACAGCATTATGTAATACAGTGTCCAAGAAGAATCATAGGGAATAGTATTCACACAGATTATCAATTTGCTGAAATGTTTTATGCATAGTCTATATTTGGGAAGGTTAAACTGTTGAAAATTGACTTCACTGAGCTTAATTTTGCATTGGTGTAGATGAAGGAAAATAACTAACCTATACAGTTCAGAAAAAGTGGATATGGAAGTTCAAAGGCAGGGTTATCATACATCATTTTTGTAAAGTTTGAAAGGAAATTATTCATCTTTCATGATATTTTATCAGTTTTGTCATGTTTCCAAATATCACTACAAACAAGCATGGCTAACCATTCAATGAATGGTTTGTTTTTTATATCCAGTGCAAACCTATGTTTACATTATACCAGAGAGAATACTAGAGGGATCACAATTAGAGCAAGAGTTTGCATGTTTCCAACAAATATCTACTGTTCAAGTGATTCTTTTCCCAGGGTGGATCTTGTGGTGTCCTTGCTGCTGTTCAGGCCTGCCTTCTTCAAGAAATGCTATTTGGAGAGAGTAAACTGACTGACTCGAGATAGTAAGTTTTTCAAATGATTTTTTTTAGGGAGTTCAGCTAGCCAAGATGCTGGGTTGAAAATTACATGTCAGTCATAGTTCATATGTTGAATGATTTCGAGACCTTGGGGTCTTTCCTTTATGATCAAAACCAGAAACCAACAAACAAAACAAAATCTGATGCTTTAGTTTGAGGATATAATAAATATTAGGAAAATGAAAAAATGATCATTTGTTTGGGTAATACATTCCTTTTTTTTAATCTTGTAAGCAGTGTCATGTGATGGAAAATAAGATTGCCGAAATACATTCAGACATTAACAGAAGAATAGAATTGCATACTGCAATGTTGATATTAGCAGGTGGATAGAGCTGTCTTCAAACATTGTAAATTGTATTCTGATAGTGATAGAAGATAAAAAAATGAATATAGAATTTCAGTAAAAAAAATAATTGGAATATATGTATATGTATCTCCATTTATCACTTTATCTTGCATTGGTTGCAGCAAAAATGTGTCCAGAAATGAGAGATCTAAATTTCTTGCCCTTGCACTGAGCAACATTTTCTGGAGAGCTGGAGAATACACACGGGCTGTCGTCACATTGTATGTTTTGTGGTCATTTTGTGTGTGTACAATATGTGAGTGAGAAAGAAGCATGGGTGCCAGATCGCCGGATTTTTCCGGCAATCCGGAATTTCGTTTGTCCCAAACGCGCTCTGCCGGAATCTCGCCGGGAACGATCGTTTTCTGAATATACCGTTTTTTTTTCGTGTCGGATAATTTTTTATTTTTTGGCATTCTTTTTATTCTTTTGGCCACGTCCGCGGTAATGATCAGGCATGTGCAGAGAAATCAGTAGGCACATCGCTTCCTGTTTCCGGTTTTTCATATTGTGTTAGCTCCTCTTTGGGGGTCGACCGCGGTGTTTCCGTGTACACCGAAGACCTTGCAGGAATACAAAAAATTGGGAAGTGGGTTTGCAGGAAACATATTGTTTAAAAGCTGGCACCCATGGAAAGAAGTATAGTGAGATTATATTAAACCATGAATATCAAATCTTAATCTCTAGTAGGCGCCCATTTTTTTAAAGTATCATCATAGTGTCGTATGATCCCAAAGGCTCCAAAAATTAGGGCTCTATGTTCTCCATCTCAACATTGTATTCCATAATGGCCTTGACCAGCTTCTTTTTTTAAATAATGCAATTCCGTCGATTGTTGGCATTTTATTTTCGTATTGCATCTGCCTTTTCAATGTAAATAGTGACAGAAAATGTCCATGATGGCATGAGTTATTAAGAGGAAAGACAATTCAAGTAGATAAAAATCATGAGATATATAGGCTAGTAGTTTAATTTTTCTGTTCTGATTTCTCATAAACAAAGTTTTTGTCGTTCTCAGTTGACCAGTCTTTCCTCTCTTGCCAATATTGAGTGTAGTTATTTTGGCAGTTTTCTTGAGTTCATTATATTGATGATTTTAGTTACTTAATAATGTTTTTACCTGAGACTTAACATGTCACACCCTCCATACTTTTGAACACCTGTCTACAGCATGTCATTGATTGTTATAACCAGCTGAAGCTCCCGGTGTTGGCCTGAGATAAATCTGCTTCCGCCCTCCACCCCTTTGCGGACCCCTCTCTCTCTCTCCTAATCCTCCCTCTTATCCTTCTTTCTCTCTCTCCCTCAAATACGGTCTCCCATGTGCATAGGTGTGCTATTCACGTCACTCGTGTTAGTTAAATAATATCATTGCATGTGCCATTAACAAATTCAATTTCACAAAGATGCCTTATTAAAAACCATAGGCTAAGCAGTCTATAATAGTACAGTGTAAGCATTTTTAACTCTTTGTTATAAATAGGCCCTCTGATAGCACCCATGTTGTCAGCAGCACTAAGTTCAAGCAAGATGATGTCACTGAAAAGGTTGGTATCTTGACTACTTCTTCATTTCACTGACAGCCCCCTGTATTTTATTTAGAACACTGTTCCATAGTTTGTTGGTCCAGGGTTTAGGAGTAGGGCTGTGGTGTGTGTGGAAGGGGGGGGGGGCTGTGAGGTTGACCACCTCCAGTTATTGCCAGTTCTTTGTCAGTTCACTTGTACACTGTATAAGAGAGGCATAAGGTGTAGGGAGTGTTGGCTGAAAGACAGATGAATTTATTTTCGGAGACATTTCTTTTAACACGCAACCCGGCCGCTACCCGTAAAGCCCGCTGACCGGTCGTTGACCTTACTCACGGGGAATCTTATCTGGGTCGCACTGCCCCTGGCCTACGTGCGATGATTACACTAACACTGTCCACGTGGTTTTGGTGACAATGAATTAACCAGTAAAACCTTTGTCTCTAAGTCTCTAATAAATGATCTGACTTATGATTTCAAATTGACAGCTGTAATTTTCGTCAGAACAAAGTATGATAACTAGCCACGCCTAAACAAATGGTTTCATCCAGACTGGCACATACTAATGAACTAATGTGGGCATTTGGGGCAAAGGTCATTTCAGAGCTTGTTTCTGATTGGTTCTTAGATGCAGATAACTCTAGATAATGGTCAGCTTGTGAGAAAATGAGATAATATTGCAAATTTATTGAGCAAAAGTTCACATGTCAATGTTACACCTTTTGATAGTGTAGTGAGAGCCTTTGAAAGTCTAGTCTTTATGAGTCCAACCAGTGGTTCACTAGTTAACATGTCCTTGTCACAATGTTATTGATTTAGAAGAGATACAGTGAACAATAAGGCGGTAGTTGCGTCTCAACGAGGACAGTGACCTGATGCGTGAAAATACGGCTACCACCCTGCGCGGGCAGTCTGACCTTGCTGTATTTATACATCCGTGCAGAGTGAACGCCTGGGAAGTCGGTGCTGTATTTCGATGCCTCGTGCAGCGTAGGCTTTAAGATACAAAATAATGTGGCCGTAATTCTTGAATTGTCTAGTGAACTAGACTATCTGCTTTAGTTATGTGAAAGTGAAACCTCAGTAAATTGAGATTTTACATTGGCTAGTAAGCAGAGTGAATGTGTAGAGGGCTTTATGGGTGTACAGAAAAAATGATTTCTTTGTCGTGCACATTGTCTCTTCTCTTTGACAATCATTATTGTACTCAAGTAAGCATATTGTCTCACATCAAAGCAAGCATTTAAGTTATGAAAAGATTTGACACAAAGAAATGATTATGAAAATAACATGAGAAATGTTATTGAGGGACAACTGTGATGTGACACTTCAGTTCAAGAAACTTGCTCTGTAGGAGGAAGAGGCAATTTCTGGTTAAAATGCTTTAACTCTTTCCCTATGGGCCAGCATTCCAAGTCTGACTGGAGCAATTCCTGGGCTTATGTGCCATACTGTATTGTGCATTTCTAAACAAAGATCGCCTTACTACACAATAGCTGTCCAAAATATACACTTATCGCACATGCTAGGACAAAACAAGCTTTACCAAGAATTCTAATTTTAAGGTTAAATTTTCCATTACAGTTGTCAAGGAATACCTTTGCGTCACAATGCAGGCTGCGTTGTACCAGCTGCCGCTAGGGAAGCGTGCGACGCAGTGTTCATTGTACCATAGGGAAAGAGTTAATAAAGCTCTTATATGCATACGTATTTAAACTTCAGTTTTGCATCGCATGAGTATTTATTATTTTTGTGTATGTAATTGTTTAAAATGTTAATGATGCTATCGGCATTACAGTCTATGTACAACCACAGAAATCGTGAATATGATATAATTGTATCATTTAGGCACTCAGTTTATATCCTGCATAATAAATTTCAGCTGAGTCTCTACACTTTCACAAATTATGAAGAATTGTCCAGTTTCCTCATGCAGTCAGTATCCCAGGTAAGTGAATTCCATGTGAACAGAACCTTTGCATCTTATGCTCACTGTTACGGATCTGGAAATGGGTAGTAGTGCCCTCTAGCTGTTATGAAGAGGGTCTTCTCAATGATGGAATTATGACTGCATTTTAAATCGAGAGGTATTTACTATTTAATCTTTCGTACCATGCCACACACTAAGAACAATCTGAATAAGTTTCATAAACAGACCTGCAGGGCCACAAATTTAATTACATTAAATTTCCTAACAATTTTGTCTAGATCTATTACATACTAAAAGACAACATCAGCAGCATCAAATGAAAATTCAATAATATGTCACTAGAAGTCTTCTCTAGATTCCTATAATGTTATGATCATTCTGACTCACTAACAATTTAATTACTAGTCATATATCTCTCAGATATAGTCTGCCTACTATCTATCAAGCAATATACTAATATCGTCTCTGGCGACGATGTCATCTCAGCTATTTGTACCTACCGCTTATAATGGATCAAGCTCGTCAATATAAACTGACGTAGCTAAGTCTATTGGATCTACTCTAGGATGGGCTGGCAATCCCCAGCCTCATCCAGACAAATCAATCCCAATTCACAGATGTGTATGCCAAACATTCATACTAGTGGCAAGTCAATATAAATCTTTGTCTTGCATTCTTGGGTAGCACTCCTAGCATATGCGGCAATCCTGTCCTACTGGATAAATTATGTTCAGTTCCTCGTTCGTTGTTGAATCATCAAAGGACAAACACTTACACTTGGTCCCTGGTATTAGGAAAACCAGGGAACAGTAGACAATAGCAGTGGGCATATCTCATTCAAGCATATGGCTTCATCTCAATGTCTATAGTGGACTAGACATGAATCAACAGTCTTATGATTCTTCAGGCAGAATCGTGCCGACGCCTGCACAGATTGGAATTTTCTGTATGGAGTAATGGACATAGGTATGGCTACGCTTTTATACTGTGCAGCCACCTGCAAATTACCGTCCAAATCCCTAGATTTGATTGGTGCATCCATGCGAGCTCATCTCGCAGTATTAATATATTCTACGTGGGAGTTGGTCACGGCCTTGTACTAAAAACAGACAAGGTCAAATTAAAATGTCAAAACAATTACTGAAATCTTTAAACCCTCGTGCTTTCTACATTTTATGTACGAATTTCTGAACGCGACTAAGCGTCTTAAACTATCTATCCTTATTCACCCCTTCTCTTCCCTTCTGAGTGTTCATCAAAATCACGGGGTCGAGAATTGCACTGTCACTCCTAACTTATCCATTTATTCTATCTCGCCCCACTTTCTTTCCATCTCTAAGAAAAAGTGTTTCAAAAACAAACTGTTCACGAGAACAGTTCAAGGACAAAATTACGCTGGTTATAATCAACGAGACCGTGAAAAATCAACTCCTTACAAGTCGTGACCCAGCACGGCATTTATATTACTTAAACCCTGACATCCCCCACCCCAGTGGAAATTTTAAGAAAAATTTACACGATAGGATCCAAGAAACCACAAAGTTATTGTGGTGGGGGCTTAAGTACTATTGTAGAAAAGACAGCCTTAAGCTTGAGAACAAAAATTTAACTAAGAACGTGCATATTGGATGGACAAAAAGCATACAATTATTGATGCCACGTTCTGTAGAATCTAGTCTATCGAAACATTCTCACTCCACACAATCAAACTTCTGATGAACATTTATAATTACAATGAGTATATCACTGTATACTGCTGGATTAAAGTATAACTACAATCAAACAATCAGGCCTTACTGAAGGAATAGGCTCATAATTATCTAGTCAACACACATAATTGCTGCTTATATACACATTCACAAACAATATATTGTTAATTAAAATACTGTGGTATCCAATGGCAGCAGTAGCTCTGGTAGCTTGGTTTGCCATGTCTCCATCTCATTGACCCGCTGACAAGGGCGTCAGGTTTGTCAGAAGTTCAGGTCACAGTCCGGAATGACGCTGGTGGAAAGAGGATATTCACAAAAAAGGATTGTAAAACTGGTTCATAAAATAGTGAACAAGATAATGTGAATCCATCCACCGTCCAGAATTGAGGGGGAAAAGTACTATCCAACCCCAATATAAGACAGACTCTGTAATAGAGTAATGAAATTGTGGGTCTGTCCTACAACGGATTTCCGTATAATGAAGCCGAAATAAAAACGGCGAAAAGTTAATTAGCTTAACGTTTACATTTCAAACTCGCGTGGTGCTGCCTTAAATGCAACAATAGTATAGAACTTTCTCAATTTAATAACAGTATGATTTAATTTATTTAATCTCCGTATCGAATCCGGTATAGATGAGATGGCACGAGGCGATAGCTAGTTAATTTAATGCGCTTTACGCAAGCCATGCACACGTCAAGTGTCACAGTCATCTCGGTATATAGTCATATCTGGCATTACGTTAGCTGGTCCACGGAACGCGGACAGCCTAAGACATAATCGGTTGTATAAAAAAAAACAACTCTTCTCCACAACTTAAAACGCGACCACGCAGTGTGTCCTCTGTTACCACTGCAAAATCTCTCTCAACGCGACGAATCAGTGTACTCTGTTAGCACTGGAAAAACTCTCAAAACGCGAAAATTCCCTTTCTTACCGGTCGGTCTTACACTGCCCGTCGGTCTTACACTGCCTGCGGCCTTACACTGCCCATAGGTCTTACACTGCATCTCCGCGTCTTACACTGCCTGCGGCCTTACACTGCCCTGAGGCCTTACACTGCCCTGTGGGGCTTACAATGCCTGTAAGAAGGTTCAACTCTCTCTCTCTCTCAATATACCACGTGTCTTTTATAATGACATTACCTCAATACTGATACGAACAAGTCCCATGAGACAATAAACTCTTTGCTCCTCGGGCGGCCACACAGCCGAAAATAACACCAATATTCACCACATATCCCTACTCAAAAAAAAAGTCACCTCCCTAAGCAGCCTAGTACTGCCCTCTCGGGGGCTCGTCAATATAAAGACGAGATCGGTTATACATAATGCTTAATAAGCTCCATAGAACAGGCAGCATGGTAACTGCACGGGTTCCAACAATTCAATAAAAATGCCTACTCAAGCAGTGTTGCTACTGTACAACATAGGAGGATTAATTACCCCTCACTGCTTATTAACCCAGATTACTCATGAACTCACTCACCGTGTCACAACACGTGAACGAATTCAGGTATGCAAGAAAAATTAAGTATAAACAAAAAAGGTAAATACGATATAACGAATGTATAAAAAAAAAAGGTACATTACAAACAAGACGCAAGACTTACGAGGAGACGAACGATAACAGACCCTACAAGTCCTAACTTATATTACAGAAAGTTTAAGAAAAAGACAGGAGAGACATCTTCCTAAAGAAATGTGAGGAAGCAAGAGGAACGCCACAATC
This sequence comes from Onchidella celtica, assembly GCA_963931925.1. NCBI lineage: Eukaryota > Metazoa > Mollusca > Gastropoda > Systellommatophora > Onchidiidae > Onchidella > Onchidella celtica. The sequence continues at coordinate 91,283,471 of OZ007567.1, read as the reverse complement.
TATACGAATAATGGATCCCTAATAGAACTATTCACAGAGAAGCAAATCCCCCCGAGTTATCAATAGCCACCAAGGCACTCCAATATCCTTCGTAATGGCAAAGAAGATATGCTATACTATGATCCCAACCAACCTCCCGCTCTTAAACTAAACATATAGTAAAGTAAAAAAAAGCCTGGAAACACTGAGAGCGGAAAGCACCTCGCCCTCCTCAAAACTGACAATCAGATGGTTCACTTAACTTTAATAGAGGAATTCAGATCGTGATGTCCTCAATCCATAGCTCGTTCCAAGTCCAAAAAAAGTGTCGTGTTTCTGTTAGAGGTTGATATCTAAGGTGAATGGTGTCCCTCGCCGGTGTCGTCGGGTCAATGGGATGATCAGCTCGTTATTTGAAATTGAAAGAAAAGTCATATTAATACAACTTAACTACAACCTAAAGTCAAAAAGGACCTGAAATCACAATGTTATAACAGTACAATATGAAATAATGGAATAAAATGCAATAGATGGATCTAAGGGTAAGTCTGTCAATAGGTTTTAAGAATAATTTATCTAAATGGCATGGCGTTCTTTAAGTTTTTTAGGGGGTCCCTCTCCAGTGTTACGGATCTGGAAATGGGTAGTAGTGCCCTCTAGCTGTTATGAAGAGGGTCTTCTCAATGATGGAATTATGACTGCATTTTAAATCGAGAGGTATTTACTATTTAATCTTTCGTACCATGCCACACACTAAGAACAATCTGAATAAGTTTCATAAACAGACCTGCAGGGCCACAAATTTAATTACATTAAATTTCCTAACAATTTTGTCTAGATCTATTACATACTAAAAGACAACATCAGCAGCATCAAATGAAAATTCAATAATATGTCACTAGAAGTCTTCTCTAGATTCCTATAATGTTATGATCATTCTGACTCACTAACAATTTAATTACTAGTCATATATCTCTCAGATATAGTCTGCCTACTATCTATCAAGCAATATACTAATATCGTCTCTGGCGACGATGTCATCTCAGCTATTTGTGCCTACCGCTTATAATGGATCAAGCTCATCAATATAAACTGACGTAGCTAAGTCTATTGGATCTACTCTAGGATGGGCTGGCAATCCCCAGCCTCATCCAGACAAATCAATCCCAATTCACAGATGTGTATGCCAAACATTCATACTAGTGGCAAGTCAATATAAATCTTTGTCTTGCATTCTTGGGTAGCACTCCTAGCATATGCGGCAATCCTGTCCTACTGGATAAATTATGTTCAGTTCCTCGTTCGTTGTTGAATCATCAAAGGACAAACACTTACACTTGGTCCCTGGTATTAGGAAAACCAGGGAACAGTAGACAATAGCAGTGGGCATATCTCATTCAAGCATATGGCTTCATCTCAATGTCTATAGTGGACTAGACATGAATCAACAGTCTTATGATTCTTCAGGCAGAATCGTGCCGACGCCTGCACAGATTGGAATTTTCTGTATGGAGTAATGGACATAGGTATGGCTACGCTTTTATACTGTGCAGCCACCTGCAAATTACCGTCCAAATCCCTAGATTTGATTGGTGCATCCATGCGAGCTCATCTCGCAGTATTAATATATTCTACGTGGGAGTTGGTCACGGCCTTGTACTAAAAACAGACAAGGTCAAATTAAAATGTCAAAACAATTACTGAAATCTTTAAACCCTCGTGCTTTCTACATTTTATGTACGAATTTCTGAACGCGACTAAGCGTCTTAAACTATCTATCCTCATTCACCCCTTCTCTTCCCTTCTAAGTGTTCATCAAAATCACGGGGTCGAGAATTGCACTGTCACTCCTAACTTATCCATTTATTCTATCTCGCCCCACTTTCTTTCCATCTCTAAGAAAAAGTGTTTCAAAAACAAACTGTTCACGAGAACAGTTCAAGGACAAAATTACGCTGGTTATAATCAACGAGACCGTGAAAAATCAACTCCTTACAAGTCGTGACCCAGCACGGCATTTATATTACTTAAACCCTGACACTCACCATTATCATCATAATCCAGTACTTCGTTATAAATTGCATTAATTATCCAGAGATGCCACTCTGCTTCATAAATATCTTGTTCAGGAAGATTTATTCCAGTTTATTGGGTTTTAAAGACCCCTGCTTATATATGTATAGTGTTTGTGATCTGTGATTGCAAAATGTGACATGTAATTTTTTCTTTTACCCTCAGTTTGAAATGGATGGCTGCCCTGGTGTCATCCTAACTATGTATTCTGCCATTTTATCCAGAAAACCACACCAGTAAGTGCTGTGAAAGACTTTATAATTGCTAATCTTTGTAATTTTGAATGTTTAATTGTCAGACTTTACAAATCTGAATGTTTTACTCTGTCTAACAACCTTGTGCATCTGGATATTTTTTCATGACAGCCGTCAGAATGTACAGGGACATCAAACAACTTGGCCTGAATTGTTACTGTGACTGCCAAAGGAATGTTCATAAACACAGGGAAAAAAAATAAAAACTTGAAACTTACCTGACAGAGGAATAAGAAACTGTAAATAAACAAAAACTGCTCTGTCACAACTGTTGTAAATGATAAATGATATCCAGGTGAAGGAGTTAAGCCAAAGGTCAGGTTTTATTAGCCAGAATGATGCGGGTAAACATGCATCATTAAGAGGCAAGAAGAAGAGAAGCCAACTATTTCATTTTCAATTATTTGTTGATATTTTCATGTGTGTTTGATGCATGATGTTGTTTCATAGGAAGCATTTTTATCCTTGTCCAGAGTCCGTGCTGATGCAGATGTACCAGAACAAAACACCTTAATAGGATCTCATGGTTACTGTACTCAGGTAAGTATAGGTACTAGGGTCTCATGGTTAATATATTTAAATGGTTATAGGTAACAGGGGGCCATCGTTATTTTACCCATTTGAATTTATGGTTATTGTACCTTTGTGATAAAATAACATACAGAAACTTAACTTGTGTACTAGTTCAAAATATATTACTAAATAATGACTTCCTGGCATTTCATATAAATATAATAATACCTTTGTTTTTCTTCTTGTCTTGTGGAAAATTTGTCATTGTCAGCAAATGTTATCACGGGAAATGTACTTCACTTCAGAGCCAAAGTTGATAAAATAAATTCTGATCGTTTTTTGTTTTCTCAGATATCAAATGTCATTGAACATTTTGACTAACCAAGTGGGCTGTGCACATTGTAGTTAACTTCACTAACAAATGGTTTTTAATATATTTTTCAGGAGTTGGTGAACCTTATGTTAACGGGGAAAGCAGTGTCCAATGTATTCAATGATATAATGCAGCTGGACTCTGGGGGAATTGGAGAGAGTATGATACTGAAGGGAATCTCAGGGAGATCTGAAATTGGACTTTTATCTCTGTTTGAACATTACAAATCTTGCCAGGTTAGTCCATGTCTTTACCTCAAGATATTCTGCTTTTATTATTTATGTCTGATGTGTGGCTGAATGTTGATTTATTGTTTAATTTTACATGAAAGGTATTTTATGTTCAGAAAAAAGCTTTGATCTTTGAAAATATTGTTTTTTTGCTTTCATGAGAATAACATAATTATAACAGCTGTCTGATTTTTGTTATTAAATATATTATATATCTTCTCTCTCTTTCTCTGCACATATACATACATTATACTGACATAACATATTTATTAATATTATTCATTATTAAAATATATTATTATTAATAAATATTCAAATATTATTTGTATTGTGAGTTGTGTACTGCGCCTACCTGGCTGCGTCACAATTTGCTGTGAGATAGAGAGAGAGAGTGAGCGAGACAGAAAGAGAGAAAGAAACAGTGTAGTTGAGAGCTTCGCCGGCGCTCCATTCTGCTCTGTGGGTGACAGGTTTCTTCTGTAAGCGCATAGAGCATTTTAAAAATGGATATGCGCTATATAAAATAATAATAATAATAACCTACACACGGATTCACACATGTCCTCATTCAGTGTTTTTCTGAGTGGTTACAGTTATAACTTATATGGGCAACATTGAGCATCATATCACACTTTTGTTAAGCTATTCAGAATAAAGACACTTTAAATGTATTTTGATACTGAGTGACATGTGAATATCTTTCTATCTACAGGTTGGAACATATTACAAAACCCCTAAGAATCCAATATGGGTTGTCTGCAGTGAGAGCCACTTCAGTGTTTTGTTTTCATCTCGCCGTGATTTAGTCAGCGATTGGAAAGCAGAGCGCAGATTTGATCTTATTTATTATGATGGTCTAGCCAGGCAGCAAGAGGAAATCAGGCTGACCATTTGTAAGTTTGTATGACAAATGTCTGACTTTTCTTCCTTACAACTAACATTAACTGGACTTTATATTCTACAAGGTATTTGTAAAGACTTCATGATTTGAATGTAGGAGACATGATATGCATGCATTGTAAATATTTTGATGAGCAGCATTTAAAAGCATATAAATGCATTATATTACTAATAATAGGGGCTGTGCAGTTTAAAGTCCGTTTTGAAGATGATTTGATTTGCATGCTTGTGGACTTCCAGAAGCATGTTTCTTGTTTTGAACAGTAGAGATTTTAAGGGAGAAGAAAGATGAGATCATAATACTTCCATGCGAGGACAGGAAGGATATCTTTCTGGACGGGAAAGTGAGATGTTTGATGTGATTGTTACTAGCTATCATTCATTAAAATTATATTTAGTATGCTGACAGTAACAGAACAGGTTAACAGCAAGGGATGTCAAAATACAGAAATGAATGTTTGGTACAAAATGGGGAATAAATTTGTAAAGTAAAATTGCCTGTCAGGTTGGGTAATTTTGAAAGCCAATTTAAGGACAGAGAGATTCTCTGCATTTATAAGTTTCTTGCCTTTATTGCTCTTAGATGAGAAATGGTTGGGTTTTGTTTTTTTGGAAGGGGGAGGGGGGATAAACAAATTATACTGGTTTCCGCATTCTATGTTTTTTCAAAAGTTTTTATGAAAGTTTAATTTTGGAATGCTCACAGAAATTAATTAAAATGTGGGATGAAATCCACAAAATTCAATCAGATAGGCAACATATAACTACACTAAATCAGTGTACATATTTTTACATGCCATTTTTCACAGAATATTTTTGATATGCTTATCATTCATATTTGCGTTCTTAGCTGTCATTTTAATGTGGTGTTTTTTAAATATTTGCATCAAAATTTATTTGTGGATATGACTACAAAATCTTCCATATGTTTCAGCTACTCTCAACTACTCATACAAACCTCCGTCAGAGGATGATTTGATTCCACCACTAGAGCACTGTATACGAACAAAGTAAGTTTTCTTTAAAAATTTGTGAACATTTTTTAACAAACACTCATGCTGTTCAGTTGAACACTTGTTCCACAGAGAAATAATGGACAAAGAGTGCTCCAATAAATTCTTTGTCCTCAGTCATTGTCTGGCCCCAATTCAATTTATATGAATAATTTTGCAGTTCACAAGAATAAAACTGATATGAATAAATTGAAAGCGGAGAGTCTGAAGTCTGTTTTAGCCAATTATCTTGGCTTTATTCAACATTCAACTGTAGTAGGATCAGAAGCATGATCCAGTTATAATCCTTCTACCGAGCAATGGCGCTAGGAAGGACGAAATCGTTTATTGCAACGTCTGTGACGTCATCTCCGCACAGTGGTATTCATTAGTGGTGCGTTATTGTTCAACACAAGCAGATAGCAGATAGTTAGACAAACAGATAAAACAAACAGTACATGACGAGCGATTAAAGTAACACAAAGCACATAAACATAGCAACATCACGACAAAAACTATTAAACATATTTTGAATGTGATTGAAACAATGCTATAGCATGTTTAAAATTTGCAGAGATTAGTGCAGATTGTAAGGAAATTTTCCTGACACTCTTTTACATTTGATGGGTAAGTGTCAGTGTGGGTCATTGAATATGTTTCACCATGTCCTGGGGAAAGATAGTGGCTCCTTTATTTTGTACCATTCTCCATCTTCTTCTGTTTTATTTACTCTTTCCATTAATGAACAAATAATGAATTTCTGAACTCTTTTACAAAAGGAATTCTCATATGCTGGAAATAGGCTTTTATGTTTTTTTAACCTAACTGCAGTCTTTACCAGTTCGTTTTGCCTTTTGAGCATTGGTTTTGAGATTCATATGCAAGTGCATTGATGGTCACTGTTTACCATATATGCATTGCTTTTTGTCTTCTAGGTGGCCAGATGCAGAGATTGACTGGAATGGATCAGAGCCAATATTGTAAGAGATTGCGTCATGGTCAGACAAACTGCTGTTAGAGATTTACCTACAGACAATTCCTTGTTGAAGTGAGGATGTGTTGTGCCAGATAATGAGAAAATGCACAACAGCTTGGTGGTAGCTTACTTGTTTTAAGTGATTTAAGATGTTACTTAATTCCCTAAGTCATGTGTTCTGCGTGGCTGAGATCTGACATTGTGATAGCCCGTTCACAGTTTATCAAGTCCCAGCGCAGTATTGGCACAATTGCCAGGACGAGTAGCAGGTTTGCATGGCAAAACTAACATGACTTGGACCCAAATTGTTTTTACCCACATGCTGAGTGAAGTGAACATGGATATTAAATGACTGTAAACCACTGAAAGTATATGTTGTTGAAAACCACTATATTTATTTAACAATAATACACATAGTTGAAAGTAGTTTAGTGCAATTGGTACTTACTTAGCTGTGATAATAACTCAATGATACATCCAGTCAGGATTATTTGTGCATTACATAATAACAGATTTTGCATCCTAAATGTATGCGTATTTTGAGTGTATACTTGGAGATCATCATTTTTCATTTTCTGAAATCAAAATTACCGTCCATCACCAATTTGAATAACACTGGTTGTGCGTGGTATTTTTATGTCCTCACTTCTAGGGGGCTCGCCACAGATCAGTCATTCCTAAAGATTGCTTGAGCTCTGTATCATGTATATGATCTGACGGAATGAATGAACCATACCTGTACTTCTCTGAATGAAAAGAAATTATGCTTATGTGAACCAACTCACTACTTTCATTGTTTAAATTATATGTTTTATCTCTGACACCATGAAACTCCCTATTTACAGGACAAAACAATGTGTTTTTTTTTTTTAGCTTAATGTGTATACATGGTTTACATTACATAAGAAGAATAAAAAAAAACACAGGATAATGCTTTCGGAGTGTGTTATTGTGTTATTTTATTATTTCATATGTTTGTGGTTGCAGTTGATGTAGATGCAGGTTTAATCATTTACAGAAAGGAATCTGTTAAATTGGCCTCATCTTGAACAATACCGTCATGTATGATGAAAGTTGAGAAAAGTTGAGAATTTTGCAAACCAGTCTCATCGTCTGGTAAAAGTATGCATACACCCAAATGCCATTCATACAAATGGAGTTGAGTTTGAAAAACTTATTCTGATCAAGTGTCATTTTTCTTGATCCCGAAAAGTTATTCTCACTGGGATTGTGAATTGAAGATTAAAAGTCTGCTTGTCAGTGAAATTAATCACCTGATGCTATAGCCATAGGCCTATTGCTGAAAAATGAAAATGGGTAATCACGAGTTCTGAAAAAATGTTCCTTTACCATCCTGTCACATGAACCAAGCTCTTAGGTTCTTGTCATCATAATGAATATCAGATCTGTCAATTAAATGATGACTTCAATTTATAATAAGAGATACCTCAAGGGGTACATATGCCCATGCCTTATAAAGTCAAACTGAAACTGTCCTTTACATTTTCTCTACAAAAGAGAGCACAAAATAATATAAAAGACTCAACACTTCACAGGTTGCACAGTGCCCTCTACGCAAATATGTCTGTAATGTGCATACTGTCATCAGGGTCTTGCACATTATTAATACTAGACTAGCCCTTATCGTCAAACCTGGCAGGGGATGTTCATAAAAAAGTTATTGCTACATCACTCCCAACATCCTTAATATAGGGCAGTCCTGTAAAGTAAGGGACAGTTGGCAGATCTGGAATACATGTATATATAATACAATAGATTAGAGTGACCTCATACTGGTATACAATCACAATCCCTAAAAACAAAATTGACGTTCATATTCAGTTCATATTAAGACTTCTGATGTGATCTGACCACCTGACTTTTGTCCCAAATCTGTGCACAAACAGTACAGGAAACAGAAGAGGATGCTTGGTAATGTTTGGTCAAACACTGCCGACACACAAAATGATGACAGGGTAAACTATAAGACACAGTTTCTGCCGTCAGTATAATTTTACATCTTGAACACAAATTGTTGTCAACAGCTCCTTGACTGCTATTGCTGCTACAAGATATATAGGTGGGAAGGCCACTCAAAATAGATGAAAGAGCACTGTTCAGGCTACTCTGCAACTGGCTTTCATGATTATGGATGGAATTTGAACTCGTACTTGAACTGCTTGAATCTTTGTTCACTTTACTTTCTAAATTGCCCACACGTTTATGTACATCAGCTGTAGCTCTCCCAGAAACATTCTGTACATTACGACAGGCTGAGTTACATTCCAACCTTGTGTCTGTCAGTGATAATTGGCCCGAATGAAGTGATTCTAATCTCTGTTTATTGCCATTGAGTTGATGGGCTTTGGCTTCTGATATTGATGCAACTTTGGCTGCTGAATGAGGAAATACCAGAGAAGATATCTCCACATTTTCACTTGTTTTCCTTTTCCCGAGCTGAAAAGTATCACCGGCCGCACCCACAGTTCTGGCAATCGTTGAAGTTGCCGCATCATTCTTGTGTTTCATAAGGAATTGGTCAATCCTAGCCTTTAGGGCACCATTCGGTAAAGGCCTACTAGTATTTGAGAACTCTACTCCTGTAAAAGGATCTCGAGGCTGTCTGCCATATGAAGCCTCTGCATTGAAAAATCTATCCAAGGTTGACATGTCCACGTTTTTCCCACACGGCAAAAGCATTGGAATGGCCATCACATCACATGTAAGAGGGTCAATGAACTCCTCAGGAATGTCAAGCGTTCCTTGCTCCTCTTGACTGTCACTGCTTAAATCAATTTTAGTTTTCTTACAATCCGAATGACCCTCCTGTTTTCTATCATTCATCACAGTAACTGGTTTTAAGAACTGAATGTATTTATTAATAACATCTTCTCTATTGTCTGTGGACACTGATGCGGCTGGTACACCCCATATATCAATGTTACTTACTGCTGCTGTTGATCCATGCTGAGTGCGTATGATGCGCAGTGTCAAATGACTGCAGGCAGCTGTGAGTTCCTTCCTAAAGTGACGCATGACCACCTTCTGTTCATAAACTGTCTCATCATGGGTTATGTCATGACCAACATGCGCCCCAAAATTTGGATTGTAAAAGCAAATGCGATTACTGCCAGTAAAGGACACTCTTGAGACAGGGTAAAAGATTGGAGGAGCAGGGGTATTTGTCATGGTCCCGGCAGTGGGGGCATTTGCTGGTTTACCTGTTGTTATATCATCTCCTTTTAAACGTTTGAATTTATGCCCTGTGTGATTTTTTTTTGCTACTGGTTTGGAAGCTGAATATAATTCAAACTGCGATGATTGCTGTTGTCCAACCAATGGAGAAACCAAAACACTATGTATCCAAATATTGCATGGAAACTCCAGTGTGATATTCACTGGAGGCTTTATAAAGTGCTCTGCCAGATATCCTTTTCTTCGAAGATGCCAATTTGTGCTGATAAGATTTGTGCATTCGTGACCATCTGTGCTGACTTTGTCACTGGTAACTTTCGTGCCGACAGCATCAAGGGCGAAATTGACCAACATTCTCTTGTCTGTGTTAAACCCTGTTAATGTGAAAACGGAAAACTTGAATTAACCATTGCTATTTTAAATTAGGGCATAACAATCACAAAAGCTGTTTTCTTGTTTTTTTCTCCAACATTCTCTCTGTTCAGCCAGAGTAAATGATACAAACGACACTCCAGTTTATTTTCCAACTGGCTAGTTATATGCCCTGACAATGACATTCAATGTAACCCACACACAGACATTTCTTTAAGTAATACAGATTTAATTCTGGTCAACGACAATCTCTGCTCTCCTCTTTCATCACATTATTAATTAACACACAAAAAAAGATTCTATTATCGTCCATGTTTCATTTTTAATTTAATATTTGAAGACCACAGGGGAAAGACAACAACAGTAATAAAATTGTGAAACAGAAAACTGATATTAAAGTTTGGAAATCCACATTTTCCCCCTTGCAGCTGAAATAGTGATTTTCTGATACTGTGTTACTGAAACTCTTTTTCCAAACTTTGGTTTCCCAAAGACAATGCTGATGTCCCAAGCTTTTTGTAGTAGTTGGAGTACAAGGTTGGTACATCAGCTTTTTCTCTGCATTGAGGATAAAAGGGAAAAGGCCACACTTATTCGCAGATCAGAATCTTATTCGCAGATGGATTATTAGTTTGTGATTTTTATTTAGGAAAAGCTCCTTAAGGGGACAAGCGGGTCCTGTCGAGTACTAAATTTCGACCAAAATATCGATTTTGAGCTTTTTGCATAATCGGAATGTTGAAAGTCTTTACTGTATAAAAACAGTTCAGTCGGCACTGAGAACGGTAATTTTATGTCCACAATGGCCTCATGATGTCCAAGAGACCCCTTTGTTGTGTGCACAGAATGTAGCTGATCGCTCCGTTTGTAAAGTACCGGTACTACATTTCTAGACATCTGGATCCACCGCAGAAACAAAAAGATGCCCAAAAAGTCCCGAAGAGTGCAACATTCTCAAAGAGCCTCCTGATCAAGATGGCAAATGTTTTTCTGAGTTTTTAGCGTTCGAAACTTTGAACGCGTTTTTCTCTGTTCGCAATTTTTCTCACATATTTGCTATCTACTCCATTTTTCAACATTTTTGCATGATTTTTTGCATGTGCATGCATCATTACAAACCAAACAAAAGTATGCATTTGTATTTCAGGTTTGTCTTACAAATTTTGTGCTAGAGGGTGTCAAAAATCGAACATTGGGTCATTTCGGAGGCACCTTAATTGATAAACTTTGAGAATCGATAAAAACAAATCTAATTCAGATATGCAAAAAAAAAATGCATACTTCTAAAGAGGGTCCAAAACACCTCTAGTATACTTATTTTCATGTTGATTCATCTATTTTTGGCGAAGCCTTTGCATTTTGAAATTGTTAGCACTCCTCGAGATCAAATTTCAAGATGGCGGCGTTGCCATGGTTAGAAAAAAATGAAATTTATTAGTTTCATCATTCACCCTCTAATTTGGACATATAAAACCTATAATAGTCAGTTAAAACCAGTAATTCCTTAGAATTTTAATTTTAGCCTTCAGGACCCGCTTGTCCCCTTAAAATGGCGTTCAGTCGCGCTATTGATGAAACTTTCACCAAAACATTTTTGATGGTGAGAGCTGTCTATGGGATACAAAATCGCCCAAGTACCATAACAAGCAGGCGAGAACCAAAGCCCTCTGAATTTTAGTGAGTGATAAAAGTCTAGGAGATCAGATTAACTTCACATACATACACTGAAAAGCTGAAATGAACAATTCCTTCGCTCAATGAGTGAGAAGCCAGTGGTAGCCACCCCAGCATCCATCCCAATCACATGACCAAAACAAACAATGCGCATCACTTCTCATTCAGAAAACAGACCAGTACATGTTTAAACAAACAGCGTGTTGAGGGGGAAATCGGAAAGCCAGAAGAGTTCGTCCTCCACTGCCAAGTTGGGGGTGTCGAGGCTCCGCAAGATTTGATTTTTTTTTGGTCACTTTTTTTCTGCGTTTTCCCCCCACTGATCATTGTTGCTTTGCTCCAGAGTTTAAAATTGTGACTAGGATTTTTAAAAAACTTTTTTAGATGAATTATTATTATTAGCCAATTTTGTCGGGTGTGAAATCACAGAGAAAGTCAGGCAGAGCAAATAAAAATGAATTCAACTTCCAGTGATACAAAAAAAGTAATAAAACAAAACATGACAAATAGATCCAGGTTACCGTGGAGAAAGATGAGCTGTTCAATTCACACTGACTAAAAGAAATCATTTACAGGTTTAAAATTTGATTTACATTTTTATTTCTGTCCCGTTCAGTGAAAAGGAATAAATAAAATGAACAGGAATAAAGTAATCTGGAGCACACTAGTAACACTGATCAATTTCCCCATGCCATCAATTTTGCAAAATCCTATAAAAAAATTTTTTCCCTAAAAATGAGCAATCCTAAGCTAAAAAAAAAAAATGCTCGGGCGTGGGATTGAACCTGAGACGGACCGGACCCATACAGTCTCCAACTGATAACTGCAGATGCTAGCAATTGTGGCATTGCAGACTGCGAAATGTGGGAGAACTTTTCCATAGTGGAATCACAAAATCAAGAAACCCCCCATCTGCAAATATGATCAGGATCTTATTCGCAGACGTCTGTGAATAAGCACTTCGAAGGGAAAATTACTTTTTGGAACTATGATTGTTCTTCCCCACTCATCTATTTATTACAATGACGATTTACCATACTATTGCCAGCCATACCTGAATAATGATACAATAAATTTGTGCAATTCCTTCAACCACTATAGGCCCTACCGTGTTTCAAATCTTTACTCGATTCTTTCATCAAACTCAACACTTGTTTTATCAGCATATCTATTACGTCAGTAGTACAGAGCATCAATCATTCATTCCATAACTTGCTCTAGCACACCATACTGAGATCAACGCTGAGGTATAATGCATGTAGATCTACACTGTACGTGATAATGAATGTAAATAAAAAGACTTCACAGTGGTAGTAACACAAGCTGTTGAGACTGAAAGGCTTTCCATATTTTGTGGTGCATAGGGCAGTCAATGGTAATACATGATGGGCGCCCCTCCCTTTGCAGTGCAGATATGTACATAAAGTTACTTGCACTACCCATAGAGACTTGTAGGTCTACCATTCAAACTATCGACGACTCCAGTATAGGTATAGATCCTAGCCTTTTCGGACTTCCAGCTCTCCCTTCTATTTCTAATCCATGACCCACAGGGACGATGGTAGCAATTTCTGGGTTTGACACTGACTGCTTATAAAGCATATAACTAGACTCTAGCTGCTGTGTGACATTTCACCACGATGACTTCAAGAGACGCTAGTAAATCAAAACACCTACTAGATCTAGCGCTAGTACTACTTGTCCACTCGAAATCCCATTTTGAAGAGCAGAGCAGTCGATTTGCCCAGCCGAAATTGCCTAGATTCTAGATCTAGATCTAGATCTAGAATCTAGGCAATTTCGGCTGGATTAGATCTAGAGTCTAGATCTAGTCTAGATGATCTAGATCTAGATCTCGTCCTAGGCTTGTCTTTCGCTGAAATTTTCATTCCAAGAGCGCCCCTCCCCACAATCTTCATAAGAAGGATTAAATTTAATTATTCCTAACCGTACAAAAGATCTATTCATACTACCAGGCCGTCCTTTGTCTTTGTCCATTAACTTCTTATACCGACACGGATATTATGACTTGATCTTCTTGAGTACTGTTTTCTGTCACACCGTTATAAACAAAGGGGAAATCACTCCCATTAACTTTGTCATTCATTCATTCTCGGCCGTGGGAAAATCAAAAACATCCGTATACCGCAGATTCGTGACCAAAACAAATAACAACGGAGAACACACTCTACATTAAACTAATTAAAGGCTTGTCTTCACATTTTCAAAGCTATAGCAGGTATTTCTCCCATTCGCCTTGACAACATCGTAGATCCAGAACTAGATCTAATAATCCAACCGTTTACATACTCAGTCTAGAATCTCTGAACGCTGACAGAAAAGTGCACTTTAGGTCTTTCAGCTGCATGGCAAGGCGAACGATTTCTTTCTATGCACAGCATGTCTAGAACGTAGAAGACCATCTACAGACTAAGGAGGGAATGTGTGTTAGAAGGCTTAAACGGATGGGTTTTGATACAGTGCACTTCTTGTTCCAGAATTCTGATGCCCTCATCGTATGGTCATCTTCCCCCCAGTAAATTTCAATAAATTTCAACTCACTCTAACAATAAAGTAAAAGGAAATACAGTCAGTGACAGTAGGCCTATACTACAATACTCAACAAATAGAAGAAAAATTTAACATTTTGCAAACAGGTCAGACGGTAAATCTATCGTTATATTATACATGTAATTCAGGTGATGTTAATGCATTAGACTGAAGGATCCTTTAGTTGGTAATGCCTCTTCAATGAAATGTAGTGGGCTCAGGTACAAGAAGATATGGACATGAGAATGCAAATTTGTGATGTGTGAGCGAGCAGTGAAATCATGGTTGCAGTAGGCTAATTTCTACGTCCAGATAAGAAGTCAAAGTAAATGGTTAGTGAAGGAATGTATCACCTAGGATCCAGCAAATTCAAATGAAACTAGCAAGAATCGAAATTCAGTGTTTATTCTACTTTTCAGAACTAGTAAATGGAGTGAAAAGGCTTGATTAATTCGGAAAAGGAAATTTATGGAAGACGAGGGCCCAGTATGCAAGAGAGCTTGTGGCAGGAGGTCAAGCAGACGAAATGTTCATTCAAATTCAAGAAACAGTGGAAGTACTGAAGCTGAACATAGTGTAAACAGCGACAGATATTTTGCAGGAAACCAGACAGGGGTAAGCATATATAGTCATCATTAATAGTTGTGGTCATAAAGCCGATTATTTATCATCCATCATGTGTACAATATTTTGTGTCAAAGCAGATTAATGATTGTACTGATGAAGAATCCTGAAGATAGATTGTGACATGCCACCAAATGGATGCAAAACTGTTGCAGCTTAACAGATATTACCAGCAGAGAAAAAAATAATGTTACAGTTTTTATTATTTGATTCTGGTATTTGATACTTCAGTTCTTTATTTAGTGTTAAATACTTTCAGTGAACATTTGTTTCCACCATTGAGTTTATGAGACAAGGTGATTGTAAAACTTTGTTCTTTTTCTCTGCAGGGCACATTTGGGCTGTCCGATTTTGACAAGTTTAATGACAGTGACCTCCTACTTGCAGAGCTTGAATTAGAGAATTTAGAATCTGTAGGCCTACCACTCACTGGTTTTGAGAAGCAGAAAAATGTATCTTCTCCTCCTAACATAAATGTTAGCTGTAGTGTGGATCAAAAAGACTGTAATAACTTTACTGGCAATTGTGATAGATTAAAACTTAACAGTTTTAATGAACCCAGTAAGCATCAGCCAGAGGTGAAGAAATTACAAAATGCATGCAAGAATCATGATCAGGTGTGCATTCAAACTTCTTCCACACCAAAAAGTAGAAATCACACTGGAATTAAGTGTGAAGGCTCAACTAAAAAACCTGAAGAAGAGGAAAGGTTGCTACAGTCGGTCATGTCAGGTGAACATGATTTATTTGATGATGACTTTCCCAGTTCACAAATAGAGGCATCTTGGTTATCAGAATCTGTACATAGTGCCAGAAATCTTGTTTGTGCTGGCCAGGATAACTTAGCGTCAGCATTATTCAAAGAGCATAATGTGAATCAGCTTAAAGAGCCTAATGTCAGCCTCCCAACAACTACAGCAAAGTGTTCTGAAGAGCAACGAGCTTCAAGCAGTGTGTTAATGTACAAGAAAGTACCTGTCAGTACATTGGTAAATGAAGTCTCACCAAACAGTATCAAATATTTTTCAGCAGATTTTCCTCAATCATACTCTTCTCCTGATGTGTGTCCTCCATCAATGGACAAGCAACATTTTTCTACTGATATTTCTCCAGAGATGCCACCAAGATGTGAAAGAAGTGCAATAATTAATACAATATCACTCAAGGACAGGGTAAAGTTACGATTACAGCAAAATGCAGGATCTGTTACGCCAAAGAGAGTTGAGGATGTTGAGGAAATGAGAAAAGTTGCTGTTGCTCAGGCACGTATTGATGCCTCTCAGATTCGGAAGGAGGGCACAAATGTGGACATTGGACCTTTCTTTGGCTTACCTGCCAAAGTCCAGCAAATGCTAGAAACAAACCGGGGCATTAGCAAACTTTATGGTACGGTATGATTTTGCTTCACTAATTAATTAGATGTGCAGACTGAGTCGAAAGTATAGATATTTTATTTAAAATCAGTTTTAAGTGATAAATACCAGTCATATGATTAATTAATTCAGAAAACACATGTAATTTAAATGTATGGGAGTGGGGGTGCTAAAAGTGTGGAAAATTATAGTAAATTATAACAGTTTCATGTGTCCAATGTGAAATCTGCCAATCAACATACAGTCATACATAAGTGTGAACAAATGTTACATTTTGTCTTTCAGGATAATTATAGGATGAGCCAATTTTAACAAAACTCCCTGCACTGTTAACAGTTTCTCTGTGGTATGGAGATAAGTAGATTTGAAGATATATGTATTGGATTCTGCTATGGAAGTTCTATCAATAATTTCTGATCAGTTGATATGATTATTATTATTACCTTCATTACAGATTGGCAGATTGAATGCTTACAACTGCCAGCTATCAAAGACCGGAAAAACTTGATTTATACATTGCCTACCAGCGGAGGCAAAACTTTGGTGGCTGAGGTACTCATCATGAGGGAATTATTATGTCATAAGAGAGATGCCTTGTTTGTACTGCCATTTGTGTCCATTGTTCAAGAAAAGGTAACCCTTTCATTGCCCACCGTAGAATTTTCTTTATAGTGTAGCTAATTCCATTCTTGCTAATTCAAAGCAATATGTAGTACATGTATGTTATTGAACTATTTTATTTTGCTTCTCCGAGGTGTCATTCTTGAATTATATGTTAAATGCAAGTTGTAATTTGTTTATGTGTTGTTCACGGTATAGCTTGACATAACATTTACAATTACATTGGTGTGTGGTGTATTCCATGATCAGTATACTTTTCTTAGTGATTTCCGTGATTGGAGCCGGCAAATCTTGTCTGTTTTATAATCTGCAGGTTCGTACAATCTCAGAATTTGCCACTGAATTGGGCTTTATTATAGAAGAATATGCAGGAAGCAAAGGCAGATTTCCACCCATCAAGAGACAACAGAAAAAATCTTTGTATATTGCAACAATTGAAAAGGCCCATTCTTTGATTAACAGTTTGATAGAGAATGAGAGAATGAAATCGTTGGGTCTTGTAGTGGTTGATGAGGTAAGTTTTTGAGTTAATTTGTCATGAAACATGTTTACAATACCAATTAAATAACAGTTCACTGCATTAATTTGATGATAACTCACAATATTCATAAGCAAATTTGATTTGTGTCAAAAAAATGATCATCAGGATAATTATAGTTTGTGTTTTGCCACTTCATGTTTATATTCATTTTGTTCTTCAGTCAGTAGCTAAAGTTTTTATATTGTAAGTTGCAGACCTCTTTTAGCCTTGCAATGCAAAATCACATTATCATTGATTACGATTTGTTTTATTGGGTAATTTGATGATTAAGGTTTTTTAAATAGAAAAAAGTAACTTCTTAGCAGAAATTGTAGTAGTATCACAATTTTTGCCATTGCTAATAATTTATACTAATTTATTTTTTCATCAAACTTTTTCAAAGTTTATGAGTATGTGTTCAGCTTGAAGTGGACAATTTTGAGACAAACTATTGAGCATGGAGTATTTGTCAAGGAAAAAATTTACATTGAAGTGCATCTCCATTGCAGCTACACATGATAGGAGAAGGTGGCTCTCGAGGTTCTACACTTGAGAATATGCTGCTGAAACTGATACTGTCAAAAAGTAAGAGCTTTATAACACATGAATTATAACAATCTGAGAAGGTACACAAGTTGAATGGGCACCAGTGGAAGCTGACAGTAATGTTAAATGTGAGGTTGTCATGGCATAAACAAAATAGTGTTACATGTATCTATACTAATAAAAGTGAAACCTTACGACAATTGCAGCGCGCCTTTCGCTACTCCATTGTTAATGCTGATTCAGTGGCCCTCAGATTTTATACAGCGCTTAGTATAGACTGTCGTCGTGTCCCCGGCACAGAAAATAAAAAAATAATTAATAACTCGCAGAACATTTGTATTAGTTTCTAGGTTGCGACACATTGGCGTTCGATCTATTTTTTCGGTAAATTAATGTAATTGAGATTGGTTCCGGTATAGACTGTATCACACTCACAAAACAACTTCCGGTTAGGACTGGTTTGAATGATGAGATTGAGGATTAGACTATCAAGTATGAAACTTTGTATGTGTGTTCTCAATGTGCCTAGACTGGGAAAAAGAAAGGGTCTGGAATTGGGAGATTGACGCTGCAGGGCCAAAAGTACAGGTTTGTGTTTTCAATATGCATAGGAAAATATTATAATATTTCTTTTCCATTAACACATGACGTTATCACTTCCTGCGATGTGCAAACAAACTAACCCGTGCGCAAATCATAGCCAGTTGACGGATGCTGGCGGGACGCGCAGGATACCAACGCGCAAAGAGAGGGCAGTAAAACGTATCTTAAAAACAAACAAACAAAAATAAAATAAAATAAAGCTACAGGAACAGGCAAAATGAAGCAGGTCCATAATAATCACCCAGAACTGAAACTAATAAATCGATTCATCCCGAGCAGGGCCGGGAACTCAGCTAGTTTGTATATACTTGCACAGCCTTTAGGGAGTGGATGGGTGTGTTGTGATCTACTTTTAACTTTAAATATATAAGTCCACTCTTGTAGGGCTGCTCATGTAACACCTTGCCCCCCACCCCCATTTTAATCATTAGTTGCAAAATTGCATGTTATTGCATTCTAGGCCAGAGCACTGTCAAGCATGTGAAGTAAATTTTGAATGATTTTTGTGATAGACTTGTCAAATATGATAACTGAAAATGTTTCAAGTTTCAGTATATGGAGTCTTACAACATGTGCATTGAGACTGAACCTTTGCTTGTGCAATGAATTTGACATTTTCAGATATAATTTTGCAGAATTGGAAACATGAATCATAATTCGTCTGTTCAATTCTGTTTAAACAGCGTTTCCAATATTCAGTGCATAATGTCAGTAATTTTTATCGCTTTGTACTCTTTTCATTCACCCCTAATTTTTTGTCATGTTGAAGGTGATACACAAGTTATTGGAATGAGCGCAACTCTCAGCAACATCAAGGACTTGCAAGTTTTCTTGAATGCTGAAGTTTACTTTAGTGATTTCAGACCTGTAAGTTATGTTTTCTTTGAGTTTTGTTTTACATTTATCTTTGAAATATGTTTGGATACTAAACACTGATAAATCCAGCCACATAAAGGGATGAGAATTAAAACTTCAGTGTTGGCAGTTTTTTGACAATCAGCAGAGATAAAATTAAAGAAACTGTCGCTTTTTGGCATCAAAGTCATCTAGAGGGATTGGGGGTTACCACTGAAATTTCTGTAGAGTCCATGGCCCTCAGTGTCTTTCTGAGTGATAATACTTTGTATGCAAACACAGTTTCTCTGTCACTTTTCACCCATATACAATTGCTACTTAATTGAGAAACTGCCTTTGGCAGCAACAACCAGAGAGATAACTAAACTGCAGGATTGTCTTTGGGCAGCATCCCATCCAGTTTTATTATATGGTTTTCAAGGGAAAGATTTAGTTGTGTTCAGATATTTCCTTCTTGACCAAGTTGTTTCAATGCATCATGTGCGGGAGTATATTTTTCCATCTTGTCACACTGTATTATAAATGTACTTAGCTTTTTTCGTTTGGTTTTACCTTATTTGAGACAGTGTTTATAACCACAGTGATTCGCATGTTAAGTTAAAATAAGATTATACTAATAGCAGTTAGACTTTGTCTGTAAACTTTGTTGGGCACAGTATAGATCTTATTGTGCTAAAGTGCCATAAGGTCTAAACTTATTCTTCAAAGATTGAGAAATCATATTTTGCTGTTTCACAACATGAGAAAGAAATTTTTCATGTACTTAGCTTTGTTCATGTTTATGACAGGTTTTACTGAAGGAATATGTGAAAATTGAGGACAATATCTTTAGCTTGAATCATGAGGCAGTGGATGAAGACAGCAAACTGGAGCATGAAAAGATTGTCACATTTCCAGTAAGTACTCTTGTTGTTTGGTCAGAAATATTAACATCAGACAGTCTAATCTATCATCATCATCTCTGGCATTGTTATTATTCTGAGTTATCAAACATAAATTCATCAGTTCTAATGGAATCATAAATTTTACTAGTGAAATCTTGTAGAATCTTTCCGCACAATTAAGAAGTTGATGGTGAGGAGAAACACTGGATTTGGACAAAAGTAAGTGCAGCTGTTTTGTATGAGGAGACAAGAAATTGCAGGACTATTTTTTTTCTTTGGTAACCACCATTATACTGACATAAAAATCTTTCAGATTACATAATATACAAATTTGAGTTACTGTAATGCAGTTTAAATTCATGTTTGCAATTCTATGAGAACTTTTTGTTTTTTTTAGCACTTTCCACTTAAATATATTTGGAGATGCTGTCCTAATTTTGAGGTATGAGAAATATTGGTCAAATGAGTCACTATAACATACTACAGATCTAAATTGCCTTGTATATATGTCATTCTCATAACAAATTTTCATGAAAATCACCTTAACCTGAATGAATGTATTGCAGTATTCACCAGATGTTCTCAAGCAAGACCCAGACCACCTGTGGGGTTTAGTCATGGAAGTTATCCCCCAGAACTCTTGCTTAATGTTTTGTCCTACAAAAAGGAATTGTGAAAATGTGGCTCAGTTGCTGAGTAAACTCATCTGCAAACATCAAAGGTGTGAGATGATTAATTTGAACTTTGCTAAATATTCAATGACTTTAAGGTTGAGACATTTGGAAGTTGGGGTGGGAAAACAAAAGTGAGTAGAAATTACAGCTTTGCGTTAAAACCAGATGTGTGGGTCCAGATGGAAATTAAAAAGAATTAGTTGCGATTGTTTGATATTTGAAACTGGTGGATCATTATGAGAACATACAGCAATGGGTACATATAGTAATATGTAAGCAAAATGAAAATAGTTAAAAGATATATTTGGAAGGCAAAAAAAAAAAAAAAATATTGTTGACATGGTAAACAACTGATGAATTTACTTTGGAAAAGAGGGGAAATTTAAAAGAAAAAAGAACTAATAATAATTTCACAGACATATTTCAATATCCAAAAGAAATAGCCACACTATCTCTTTATCCATACACACATAAAAACAATATCTGCAAAACAAAAGAAAGCAACAAATAATTTTTTGAAGAACTGCAGGCATTTATCTGTTTTTTGCTGACTGCAGGCATTTACTTCAAGTACATAAAGAGAAGAGGAGACAACTGCTGAAGGAGTTGCAGAGTGCAGGGGAAGGAAAGATTTGTCCAGTGTTGTCACTTACAGTCCACTGTGGAATTGCTTACCACCACAGTGGCCTGACCCTGGATGAAAGACGTTTAATTGAGGATGCCTATTCAGAGGGCACTCTATGCTTACTCACCTGCACATCCACACTGGCTGCAGGTGTGAATTTACCAGCCAAAAGGTTTGAAATGTTACTGTCACAAATCCCAGACTGGGAGATGTAATAAGTTATGACAGGACAACAATCACGAACGAACAAGTTTAACACTTAACAGAACAACCCATCAGACTCACACATTTATTAAACATAACTATACAGATAATAGCGCAATTACATACATTATATTATTGAATTTAACTGCCGTACAACGGCCTTATTCCCACATGCACTCTTCCTCGGATCCACAACCCGGTAGTTACTTCCTAAAGGCACTTCGGCCTCAGCCTCTCCCCTCAGGGTCTTAATAGCACATTAATAATTCACTGGCACCGCAGTCCCTCAATATCACCTTCCTATTGTCATACACCTTAGCATTCCACTCGCACCTCAGCAGGGCAATAACACATTATCATTTCAATAGCCCATCAACATGGCAATAGTACATTATCACATTCACGCTCATATCTACGTCCCTGTCCGTGGCCTGACTGCCACGACTTTATGTGCCTCTACTGTCCTGCACCGACAGCCTCACTCTTGGCCTATGTGTGGCCTCCGGCCCTATGCTCACCGAGGCGGCTCTTTGGCCCGTCCCCGACACCTCTACTGTCCTGCACCGACAGCCTCACTCTTGGCCTATGTGTGGCCTCCGGCCCTGTGCTCACCGAGGCGGCTCTTTGGCCCGTCCCCGACACCTACAAGAATAACATTACATTGGTATAATACCCTACCATTTCTATTCACTCCACCTCTCCTTACAACCCATGAAGCGTACACACAATAGTTCACATTTCACTCACCAAACATCTTACGGTAACACACCTCCATCGGAGTACACAATACTCACTCGTGCTACAAATCCATGAACTCACTTTCATCTATCGCTCATGGCGCACATTGCTATATCCAATATCAAGGACTTCCACATTCCTCACATATACTTATTTACATCATGGTAATAGACGAATATAATATAATACATCAATCATAATTATCAATCAACGTTCTACCTACCAGTCATCACTGGAAAAAACACTCTCATCCGTCTTCCGACGGCTCCCCTTATGTTCGCCCGCTGGGCTTTCTCTTGCGTCCGTTCAGTAGGACCTTCTAACTTGCAGTGATAGTAATACAGCGCTTTCGCCTCATTCAGACCCCCCACTCACATGCACGCTTTCCCCTTACTTGTCTACGTGCGTTAATTTTACTCTCCTCCTTTCCCCCCGTAATTATTAACTATCGCTCACTCCACTCGTGACATCATCCCCCACCCCAAAAAAATTAATGCAATTAATTTCAAATCGCATCAAGATGACTGTCAACGAGTGAGCGTGAGCAATACCTACATAAAAATGACCTACCAATGCCCCGGAATCAGGGGAAAATATGGGGATCAATATGCCCTGCATTATGCATATATGTATCACATCATCAATAGCTAACTAAACACACTACCTCATACAGAATCAAAAACCAATCAACCTATCAACCATTCTTCCTATCATATTTATAATGTCAATATTTTAAAGTCGACTCATTCACACAGGTCCTGTCAATGTTCCTGTCCTCCGATGTATAAGCTCCTGAACTCTTCCCCTAGGCTCGACTAAGGTAGTCGGCGATATGATTGCTGGTTCCTGGAATTGGTTGAATAACGAAGGTATACGGCTGCAAAGCCAATGCCCATCCAGACAAGCGTGGGCTGGACGAACGATTCTTTGACAAAAACGTTAGTGGCTTGTGGTCTGTCTGGATACAGAATTCTCGTCCCATGAGATAACGTCCTAATTTCTGGACGGACCACACAATGGCAAGACACTCCCGCTCTATCACAGAATACTTTCTTTCTCTCTGCAATAACTTCCTACTGACATAACATACAGGATGGAGACATTCGTTCTTCTCCTGTAGAAGACAAGCGCCGACACCAGAGTCCAACGCATCCGTTCTGAGGATAAAATTAGATCGAAAATCGGGTAATATCAGAATGGGTGACGATGATAATGCTGTCACCAAATTATCAAATGCTGTCTGACATTCAGACGTCCACTGGACCTTATCGGGTTGTCCCTTCTTAGTAAGGTCAGTAAGAGAAGATGACAAGGAGGAAAAATTTGGAATGAACTTTCTGTAATAATTTAAAATTCCCACTAAGCTTCTGACTTGTTTCTTTGTTTTAGGGATTTGCAACCCTACTAATTTGTCAATTTTTGTTACTTCAGGTCTCTGAACACCTCTACCCACGATATGTCCTAAGAACACTATCTCTGGACATGCCAAATCCATCTTTGCGGGTTTAGCAGTTAACCCAAAATGACGTAATCGTTTAAAAATTACTGTTAGTGTCTGAATATGATCAGACCATGTCGACGTATGACATGCTATATCGTCAAAGAATGACACGACATTAGGTATGTCCTTCAACACCAGTATGAGAATACAGATACTCTGGTCTCTCATGAAATCTCTGCAGCCTATCAACATGGAAAACCTTAACTGATCCATCAATGTGGATACGTAATCTACCTTCGAAACAACTCGCTCAATAACATAAGGACCTTTCCATGTCATCAATAACTTATTATGGTCCGTAGGTAACAACAATAGGACCTTGTCTCCTGGCTTAAAAATTCTCAATTTGGAACCTCTATCTTTATAGTCTTTTGCTCTTTTCGAAGCGATACTAGAAGCTTCTTCTGCTATAGTGTGCGCTGAAGATAATCTTTCTCTTAAATCAACAAGGTACTGAAACGCCGAAATCTGCTCATCGTCTCCCGATGATGGCGACGTCATCATGTCCCGAAGAACATCAGTTGGGCCCCTAGGACTACGACCATACATCATTTCAAATGGCGAGAATCCTGTTGACTCCTGCCGTACCTCTCTGTACGCGAATAATACTGCAGGGATATATCTATCCCAATCTTTAGGGCGATCAGCAGCTACCTTACGCAGCATCGACTTTAACGTCGAGTTCAATCTCTCGCACATGCCATTAGCCTGCGGATGATAAGGGGTGGTAGTGATGGGTTGTATGCTGAGTAAGCGAAACAATTCCTTCATCATCTCCGAAGTAAATTGCGCGCCCCTATCAGACAAAATTTGTTCTGGTATTCCTACCCTAGCGAAAATTGCAAACAACGCTTCCGCGACTGCCTCAGACGTTATGGTCCGCAGAGGAACCGCCTCTGGCCATCTCGTAGCATTACATATGACCGTTAAGAAAAATCGATTCCCCCTATCGGTCGCTGGGTGAATGGGGCCAACAAGGTCTATCGAAACCTTTTTAAACGGTTCCGAGACCGTGGGGATCTTTTGAAGAGGAGCCTGGGGTGTACGACCCTTATGCGTCGTCTTTTGGCACGCACTGCATGTCTTACAATACACTTGTACATCTCTGTGGATCGATGGCCAGTAAAAATTTTTAAGAACCCTTTCTTTGGTTCTAGCTATCCCCATATGACCCGCTAATGGGACATCATGTGCCAAATGCAATACTGTTGCGATCAGCAACGCTGGCACAACGACCTGCTTTAAAATGGAGGCCACCGTTACATACTTACGGAACAGAATGCCCGCCTGAACAACAAAGGAAGACGAGCCGTTTTTATATTTCCTCGTTTTCTCGGTTCGCGCTTCCCCAAAAACATGGGTTTAATGATGGATCCTCCCTTTGTAATCTCGCCAAGCGCTCTGGCGTGATATCTAGGTTGACCGCTGGCGTTGCCAAAGGTCTAATTTTACCCTTATCACCTACCTGTCGACGTGTCTTGACTGCGGCACAAAAGTCAATACCTTTTGATTGCGACCACGCCTGCACATTCTCGTCGGAAGGGGAAACTACCCGTGATACATTCCCAATGATGAGCTGGGCGCCTGGAAAACAACCAACGACTGCTTCAACTTCCCCGCTAAGGAAAGGTGTATCTATCACTATTCTTGCCATGGGTAATTTCTCAATGGCCCCTGAAAATTGGATGCACGGGACAGTCTCACCTGTAAGCTGTGAATCCCGAATGCAGTCCCTATGCACTCCCACAACGGTAGATCCTGTATCTCGTAAAACCGAGACCGGTTCGTCCCCAACAAACCCCGGATAAACCCTAAGACCACCTCCTGTATGACATGAATTTATAACGGGAATCTTTCTCCCACAAGGTAAAACACCGGAAGATAATAACTTCTCACAACTGGGACACTTAGAATACTGTCCGCCTCCGTTGTCCGATGTAACACACGCAGCCGCATGATGAAATTTATTAGGGGAACATGGACTGGAGCTACTGTCCACGTTCGCCGCTATCCTACCTGCAGGGCAATTCACGCTGATGTGATCTGCTCTTCCGCAGTTCCAACACTTCGCGGCCCTACACTCGCGTGAAAAGTGACCCACGCGTCCGCAAGTCCAACACTCCGCTCCCTGTGCTGCACTAGGCCTGGCTCCCCGTGACCCATCGCGACCGGAACTAAAGTCCCTATGCCGTCGGTCATCGGCAAAGGTCACAAATCGCCCCCGGCCATTACCGCGACCTAGCCCTCCTGCTCGGTCAAACTTACCGGATCCATATGCAGGTGATTGGTGATAGCCCCTACGCTGCCCCTGGGCTTGCCCACTATAGGCACCACGCTGACGCGACCTGTCTTTATGTCCTGTCGGCGACCCCTCGACAACGGCGACGTACCCAGCATCTTGGACGTACGCCCTCGCCACTGGTTTGGACGGATGCGCCGTACGGTATGCTTCCGCCAACTTAGACGCCTCCTGCACCGTCGCGGGTTCGTTTTCTTTCAGGAAAGCCACCAGATCTTTATGGCACGACGCGTACAGCTGGTCCCGGATCATTAGGTCTTTTAATTTAGCAAAATCCGCGCCAACATGCGCCAAGTCTACCCAGTTCGCGAAATATTCCGTCAGTCTCGCGACGAAGGCAGCAAAGTCCTCCCTGGTATCCGCACGTGCTCGCCTAAACTGCTCCCGGAAATATTCCTCCGTATGTGCAAATCGGCGAAGCAGCAAAGCCTTTAGCTTATCGTAATCTTGCACGTCTTCGCGCTGTAGCTCTTTAAAGTACGTTAACGCTCGCCCCTGCAATAAGGACGCCAGGTACGTGGACCATAATTGCTTATTGTCCCCCCATTGCAGTTGTGCGTTCAGTTCGAACCTGTAAAGGAAGGCGTCTATGTCGTCCTTCCGGTCGTCGAACGTAGGGAGCTTAATCCTAACACCACCTTTATTGTGTACCTGCCGCTCAACTGTTTCCGTTGGCGTATTCTTTTTGATTTCCAACTCCGCGATCTTTACTTGCGCCTCTATCTCCTTTAACCTTATCTCCCTTTCCTGCTCCTTATCCTGTCTCTCCTGTTGCTGAGCTTCCATCTCCCTTAACTTTAACTCCCTCTCCTGAGCCTTAGCCTCTCTTTCTTGTTGCCGCTCTTGAGCGTCTTTTTCTGTCTGCCGCTCTTGAGCCTCTTTTTCTTGCTCTCTATCTTTAGCACGCTCATCGCGCAACTCTGCCTGCTGCTCTTTAATCCAGCCGCGTAGCTCCTCTCCCTCCAGGCCAAGTTCCTTACCCAACTTCATTAGTTGTTGGAGTTCCGCCATTTCACAGATTTATGGTTACGGTATATATTATGAAAACGGCTAACCTGTCGGTATGATCACTAACGACACGACCAGAGACCTGAAATTATGTCACTACAATAACAACCGCTATTTTCAAATGCAATTCAGAAAATTACCTACAGAACATTTTATAACATACTATCTCTAACTAATTCTACGTTCATAAAATGTATTGCACTATTAAATAACAAAAAGAGAAAAGAAAAGACAAAAATGAAGAAATTCAGAAGAAGGACCACAAGGACATCAAAGACAACGAACCAGACTAGGACAAAGCTTCTAAAAAAAACTATAATGGAAAAAAATGCAACCTAACTACGCCGATTACACTACAAGGTACGAACAAGAACAGAGTCTGAAAGAAAAGAACGTATCTACAGATAGGTAGAAAGAGGGACAAGAGAATACGTCTTCCTGCAGAACAGAGAAGATATCGACGCTACAACTAAACACTAACAAAGCCCTACAGAATTTTCACCGTGATGAACGAAGTTCCAAGTTTATCACACCTTTTTTTTAAAGGATAAACTAGGTTCAACACAGCAAACGAAAACAGCAAAAACAGAGAAAAAGACAGATTAAAGGAACAGCCCACAATCCAGGGCACAAAAATTTTGACTTTTACTTAACTTTTCTGACTATAACCTCTCCCCTTGTCTCGGAGCTCTGGCTGCTTGACCTCTACAGGCTGGCACACACACTCTGCAGAAATTTAAGTACACATTAATACATATTC
Source organism: Onchidella celtica (assembly GCA_963931925.1). Lineage (NCBI taxonomy): Eukaryota > Metazoa > Mollusca > Gastropoda > Systellommatophora > Onchidiidae > Onchidella > Onchidella celtica. The sequence continues at coordinate 91,255,555 of OZ007567.1, read as the reverse complement.
ATCAAAATACATGCATCAATACATATTCATAAATATACATAAATTATACCATCATGAAATTTCCATTCATCCCACGAACAAAGACAGCACAAATTCCTACCACAAGATAAGTATTACGTGGACAAAAACTAAAGTAACAAATGCCCACTGAAAAATCCCTACTAACTAACTACAACTAAATATTACGAAAATGGACGAGTCACAACGGACGAGCCCCCAATGTCACAAATCCCAGACTGGGAGATGTAATAAGTTATGACAGGACAACAATCACGAACGAACAAGTTTAACACTTAACAGAACAACCCATCAGACTCACACATTTATTAAACATAACTATACAGATAATAGCGCAATTACATACATTATATTATTGAATTTAACTGCCGTACAACGGCCTTATTCCCACATGCACTCTTCCTCGGATCCACAACCCGGTAGTTACTTCCTAAAGGCACTTCGGCCTCAGCCTCTCCCCTCAGGGTCTTAATAGCACATTAATAATTCACTGGCACCGCAGTCCCTCAATATCACCTTCCTATTGTCATACACCTTAGCATTCCACTCGCACCTCAGCAGGGCAATAACACATTATCATTTCAATAGCCCATCAACATGGCAATAGTACATTATCACATTCACGCTCATATCTACGTCCCTGTCCGTGGCCTGACTGCCACGACTTTATGTGCCTCTACTGTCCTGCACCGACAGCCTCACTCTTGGCCTATGTGTGGCCTCCGGCCCTATGCTGGCCTATCCCCTGTGCTCACCGAGGCGGCTCTTTGGCCCGTCCCCGACACCTACAAGAATAACATTACATTGGTATAATACCCTACCATTTCTATTCACTCCACCTCTCCTTACAACCCATGAAGCGTACACACAATAGTTCACATTTCACTCACCAAACATCTTACGGTAACACACCTCCATCGGAGTACACTGTCACAAATCCCAGACTGGGAGATGTAATAAGTTATGACAGGACAACAATCACGAACAAACAAGTTAACACTTAACAGAACAATCCATCAGACTCACACATTTATTAAACATAATTATACATATAATAGCGCAATTACATATATTATATTATTGAAATGACTGCCGTACAACGGCCTTATTCTCACACACACTCTCCCTCGGATCCACAATCCGGTAGTTACTCCTAAAGGCACTTCGGCCTCAGCCTCTCCCCTCAGGGTCTTAATAGTACATTAATGATTCACTGGCACCGCAGTCTCTCAATATCACCTTCCTATTGTCATACACCTTAGCACTCCCCTAGCACCTCCGCAGGGCAATAACACATTATTATTTCCATGGCCATCAACATGGCAACAACATAATATCAGTTCACTAGCCTATCAACATGGCAACAACATAGTATCTCATTCACTCTCATATCTACGTCCCTGCCCGTGGCCTGACTGCCACGACTTTATGTGCCTCTACTGTCCTGCACTGACAGCCTCACTTCTGGCCTATGTGTGGCCTCCGGCCCTATGCTGGCCTATCCCCTGTGCTCATCGAGGTGGCTCTGCGGCCCGTCCCCGACACCTACAAGAATAACATTACATTGGTATAATACCCTACCATTTCTATTCACTCCACCTCTCCTTACAATCCATGAAGCGTACACACACTAGTTCACCTTTCACTCACCACACATCTTACGGTAACACACCTCCATCGGAGTACACACTACTCACTCGCGCTACAAATCCATGAACTCACTTTCATCTATCGCTCATGGCGCACATTGCTATATCCAACACCACGGACCTCCACATTCCTCACATATACTTATTTACATCATGGTAATAGACGAATATAATATAATACATCAATCATAATAATCAATCAACGTTCTACATACCAGTCATAACTGGAAAGACTCTCACTAGTCTTCTCGACTGCCCCCTTTATGTCTGCCCGATGGGCTATTATTCACAGATCCGCTCCCTAGGACCTTCTAACTTGCAGTGATAGTTATACAGCGCTTTCGCCTCCTTCAGACCCCCCACTCATGACATGCACGACTTTTCTTCCCTGTCTCCGTGCGTTAATTTTACTCTCCTCCTTTCCCCCCGTAATTATTAACCATCGCTCACTCCACTCGTGACATCATCCCCCACCCCAAAAAAATTAATGCAATTAATTTCAAATCGCATCAAGATGACTGTCAACGAGTGAGCGTGAGCAATACCTACACTAGAAAAATGACCTAGCAGTTCCCCTAGTATATAGAATACCGAAATCAGGGGAAAATATGGGGATCAATATGGCCTGCAATATGCATATATGTGTCACATCATGAATAGCTAACTAATCACAATACTTAATACAGAATCCAAAAAACCACTCAACCTATCAACCATTCTTCATATCATATTTATAATGTCAATATTTTAAAGTCGACTCATTCACAGAGATCCTGTCAATGTTCCTGTCCTCCGATGTATAAGCTCCCGAAATCTTGCCCTAGGCTCGACTAAGGTAGTCGGCGATATGATTGCTGGTTCCTGGAATTGGTTGAATAACGAAGGTGTACGGCTGTAAAGCCAATGCCCATCTAGACAAGCGTGGGCTGGACGAACGATTCTTCGACAAAAATGTCAGTGGCTTGTGGTCTGTCTGGATACAAAATTCTCGTCCCATGAGATAACGTCCTAGTTTCTGGACGGACCAGACAATGGCAAGACACTCACGCTCTATCACAGAATACTTTCTTTCTCTCTGCAATAACTTCCTACTGACATAACATACAGGATGGAGACATTCGTTCTTCTCCTGTAGAAGACAAGCGCCGACACCAGAGTCCGACGCATCCGTTCTGAGGATAAAATTAGATCGAAAATCGGGTAATATCAGAATGGGTGACGATGATAATGCTGTCACCAAATTATCAAATGATGTCTGACATTCAGACGTCCACTGGACCTTATCGGGTTGTCCCTTCTTAGTAAGGTCAGTAAGAGAAGATGACAAGGAGGAAAAATTTGGAATGAACTTTCTGTAATAATTTAAAATTCCCACTAAGCTTCTGACTTGTTTCTTTGTTTTAGGGATTTGCAACCCTACTAACTTGTCAATTTTTGTTTCTTCCGGTCTCTGAACACCTCTACCCACAATATGTCCTAAGAATATTATCTCTGGACATGCCAAATCCATCTTTGCGGGTTTAGCAGTTAGCCCAAACTGGCGTAATCGTTGAAAAATTACTGTTAGTGTCTGAATATGATCAGACCATGTCGACGTATGGCATGCTATATCGTCAAAGAATGACACGACATTAGGTATGTCCTTCAACACCAATCTCATTAATCGTGCAAACGTCGCTGGCGCGTTTACCAACCCAAATGGCATGACCTTAAATTGGAATAATCCAATGGGCGTTTGGAACGCCGTGTATTGTTTAGACTCCTCAGTAAGCGGGATTTCCCAATACCCTTTCGTTAAATCTATCTTGGAAAACCACGTGGACCCGGCCAATGAAGCTATTAGTTCCTCCTGAAACGGAATAGGCTCCCTATCGCCTACCGTAATAGTGTTCAATCTTCGAAAATCAATACAGAACCGCACCGATCCATCAAGTTTCTTCACGAGGACGATGGGTGATGAATACGGCGATGTTGATGGTTCTATCACATCTAACTTCAACATTGACTCAACTTCCTTTATGACCCTATCCCTCGAAGAAAAAGGCAACGGATACGGTCTAAGAAATACTGGCTTATCCGAAGTCAACTTTATTTGGTGCTGGATCACCGTAGTGCGACCCGGCAAATCCGTAACAACATCCGGAAATGACGCTAACAGGGTCTCAAGTTCCCTACTCCTTGAACTCGTAAGGTCAGGGTTAATTTTTACGTCCCTGTAACCTTGTGTCGGAGTTAACTCCGGCAATTGAATTTGTAACTCCTCCTGCGCCTCGGTGTCGCTTACGTCACAGTCCAACTGGTCTACGACCCCCGTACAAGCAGTAGAGAAGACAGTCTCCTCTGGTCTTGTCTGTGCACACAGATACTGTGGTCTCTCATAAAATCTCTGTAGCATATTAACATGGAAAACCTTACTCGCTCCATCAATGTGGATAGCGTAATCTACCTTTGAAACAACTCGCTCAATAACATAAGGGCCTTTCCATGTCATCAATAACTTATTATGGTCCGTAGGTAACAACAACAGAACCTTGTCTCCTGGCTTAAAAATTCTCAGTTTGGACCCTCTATCTTTATAGTCTTTTGCTCTTTTCGAAGCGATACCAGAAGCTTCTTGTGCTATAGTGCGCGCTGAAGATAGTCTTTCTCTTAAATCAACAAGGTACTGAAACCTTTTTAAACGGTTCCGAAACCGTGGGGATCTTCTGAAGAGGGGCCTGGGGTGTACGACCCTTATGCGTCGTCTTTTGGCACGCACTGCACGTCTTACAATAGACCTGCACATCTCTGTGGATCGATGGCCAGTAAAAATTTTTAAGAACCCTTTCTTTGGTTCTAGCTATCCCCATATGACCCGCTAATGGGACATCATGTGCCAAATGCAACACTGTTGCGATCAGCAACGCTGGCACCACGACCTGCTTTAAAATGGAGGACACCGTTACATACTTACGGAACAGAATGCCCGCCTGAACAAAAAAAGAAGATGACCCGTTCTTATATCTCCTCGTTTTCTCGGTTCGCGCTTCCCCAAAACATGGGTTTAATGATGGGTCCTCCCTTTGTAATCTCGCCAAGCGCTCTGGCGTGATATCTAGGTTGACCGCTGGCGTAGCCAAAGGTCTAATCTTGTCTTTATCGGCTACCCGTCGGCGTGTTTCGACCGCGGCGCAAAAGTCAATACCTTTTGATTGCGACCATGCTTGCACGTTCTCATCGGAAGGGGAAACTACCCGTGATACATTCCCAATGATGAGCTGGGCGCCTGGAAAACAACCAACGACTGCTTCGACTTCCCCGCTAAGGAAAGGTGTATCTATCATTATTCTTGCCATGGGTAATTTCTCAATGGCCCCCGAAAATTGGATGCACGGGACAGTCTCACCTGTAAGCTGTGAATCCCGAATGCAGTCTCTATGCACTCCCACAACGGTAGATCCCGTATCTCGTAAAACCGAGACCGGTTCGTCCCCAACAAACCCCGGATAAACCCTAAGACCACCTCCTGTATGACATGAATTTATAACGGGGATCTTTCTCCCACAAGGTAAAACACCGGAAGATAATAACTTCTCACAACTGGGACACTTAGAATACTGTCCGCCTCCGTTGTCCGATGTAACACACGCAGCCGCATGGTGAAATTTATTTGGGGAACATGGACTGGAGCTACTGTCCACGTTCGCCGCTATCCTACCTGCAGGGCAGTTCACGCTGATGTGATCTGCTCTTCCGCAGTTCCAACACTTCGCGGCCCTACACTCGCGCGAAAAGTGACCCACGCGTCCGCAAGTCCAACACTCCGCTCCCTGTGCTGTATTAGGCCTGGGTCCCCGTGACCCATCGCGACCCGAACTAGAGTCCCTATGCCGTCGGTTATCGGCAAAGGTTACAACTCGCCCCCGGCCACTACCGCGACCTAGCCCTCCTGCTCGGTCAAACTTACCGGATCCATATGCCGGTGATTGGTGATAGCCCCTACGCTGCCCCTGGGCTTGCCCGCTATAGGCACCACGCTGACGCGACCTGTCCCTAAGTCCTGCAGGCGACCCCTCGACAACGGCGACGTACCCAGCATCTTGGACGTACGCCCTGGCGACTGGTTTGGACGGATGCGCCGTACGGTATGCCTCCGCCAACTTAGACGCCTCCTGCACCGTCGCGCATTCGTTCTCTTTCAGGAAAGCCACCAGATCCTTGTGGCACGACGCGTACAGCTGGTCACGGATCATTAAGTCTTTCAGTTTAGCAAAATCCGTGCCCACATGCGCCAAGTCTACCCAGTTCGCGAAATACTCCGTCAGTCTCGCGACGAAGGCAGCAAAGTCCTCCCTGGTATCTGCACGTGCTCGCCTAAACTGCTCCCGGAAATATTCCTCGGTACGCGCAAATCGGCGAAGCAGCAAAGCCTTCAGCTTATCGTAATCTTGCACGTCTTCGCGCTGTAGCTCTTTAAAGTAAGTTAACGCTCGCCCCTGCAATAGCGATGCCAGGTAGGTGGCCCATAATTCCTTATTTTCCCCCCATTGCAATTGTGCGTTCAGTTCGAACCTGTAAAGGAAGGCGTCTATGTCGTCCTTCCGGTCGTCGAACGTAGGGAGCTTAATCCTAACACCACCTTTATTGTGTACCTGCCGCTCAACTGTTTCTGTTGGCGCATTCTTTTTGATTTCCAACTCGGCGATCTTTACTTGCGCCTCTATCTCCTTTAACTTTAATTCCCTTTCCTGTTGCTGAGCCTCTAACTCCTTCAACTTAAACTCCCTCTCCTGCTCCTGAGCCTTAGCCTCTCTTTCCTGTTGCTTAAACTCCCTTTCCTGTTCCTTATCCTTAGCCTCTCTTTCCTGTTGCTTAACCTTAGCCTCTCTTTCCTCCTCCTGAGCCTTAGCCTCTTTTTCTCGCTCTCTATCCTTAGCGCGCTCATCGCGCAAATCCGCCTGCTGTTCTTTAATCCAGCCGCGTAGCTCCTCTCCCTCCAGGCCAAGTTCCTTACCCAACTTCATTAGTTGTTGGAGTTCCGCCATTTCACAGATTTATGGTTATGGTATATATTTTAAAAAAAACGGCTAACCTGTCGGTATGATAACTAACGACACGACCAGAGACCTGAGATCACACCAGATATAACAATAACCGGTTCAGAATATAATTCAGAAATTTACCTTTACAGCAAAACTAATTCTATATCTATAAAATGTATGCACTATTAATTATAAAAGAAAATAGAAACGACAAGAATGAAGAAATATAGTAGAAGGACCACAAGTACGTCAAGGACAACGAACCAGACTAGGACAAAGCTGTAAAAAAGAAAATATAATGGAAAAAAAAAATGCAACCTAACTACGCCGATTACACAACAAGGTACGAACAAGAACAGAGTCTGAAAAAAAAGAACGTATCTATAGATAGGTAGAAAGGGGGACAAGAGAATACGTCTTCCTAAAACAACGAGGAAGATAGAACGCTACAACTAAACAAAAATACAGGTCCCTACAGAACTGTTCACTGTGATGAACGAAGTTCCTAGATTAGCCCACCTCCCGAAGAGGACAAACTACGCTCACCACAGCAAACCCGCGCCACCGCCCGTATAACCTATAACGACAACAACAGCAAAAACAGGGAAAAAGACAGATTAAAGGAACAGCCCACAATCCAGGGCACAAAAATTTTGACTTTCACTTAACTTTTGAAATTTTGAGTAAAACTCCTCCCTTTAATCGGAGCTCTGGCTGCTCGTCTCCTCAGGCTGCACGCACACACTCTGGAAAGTTTAAATACAAATTAATACCTATTCATAGCAATACATGCATCAATATACATTCATTATTATACATAAATCATATCATGAAATGTCCATTCATCCAACGAACAAGACAGCACAATTACCTACTAACTAACTACAACTAAATATTACGAAAATGGACGAGTCACAATGGACGAGCCCCCAATGTCACAACGGACGAGCCCCCAATGTCACAACGGACGAGCCCCCAATGTCACAAATCCCAGACTGGGAGATGTAATAAGTTATGACAGGACAACAATCACGAACAAACAAGTTAACACTTAACAGAACAATCCATCAGACTCACACATTTATTAAACATAATTATACATATAATAGCGCAATTACATATATTATATTATTGAAATGACTGCCGTACAACGGCCTTATTCTCACACACACTCTCCCTCGGATCCACAATCCGGTAGTTACTCCTAAAGGCACTTCGGCCTCAGCCTCTCCCCTCAGGGTCTTAATAGTACATTAATGATTCACTGGCACCGCAGTCTCTCAATATCACCTTCCTATTGTCATACACCTTAGCACTCCCCTAGCACCTCCGCAGGGCAATAACACATTATTATTTCCATGGCCATCAACATGGCAACAACATAATATCAGTTCACTAGCCTATCAACATGGCAACAACATAGTATCTCATTCACTCTCATATCTACGTCCCTGCCCGTGGCCTGACTGCCACGACTTTATGTGCCTCTACTGTCCTGCACTGACAGCCTCACTTCTGGCCTATGTGTGGCCTCCGGCCCTATGCTGGCCTATCCCCTGTGCTCATCGAGGTGGCTCTGCGGCCCGTCCCCGACACCTACAAGAATAACATTACATTGGTATAATACCCTACCATTTCTATTCACTCCACCTCTCCTTACAATCCATGAAGCGTACACACACTAGTTCACCTTTCACTCACCACACATCTTACGGTAACACACCTCCATCGGAGTACACACTACTCACTCGCGCTACAAATCCATGAACTCACTTTCATCTATCGCTCATGGCGCACATTGCTATATCCAACACCACGGACCTCCACATTCCTCACATATACTTATTTACATCATGGTAATAGACGAATATAATATAATACATCAATCATAATAATCAATCAACGTTCTACATACCAGTCATAACTGGAAAGACTCTCACTAGTCTTCTCGACTGCCCCCTTTATGTCTGCCCGATGGGCTATTATTCACAGATCCGCTCCCTAGGACCTTCTAACTTGCAGTGATAGTTATACAGCGCTTTCGCCTCCTTCAGACCCCCCACTCATGACATGCACGACTTTTCTTCCCTGTCTCCGTGCGTTAATTTTACTCTCCTCCTTTCCCCCCGTAATTATTAACCATCGCTCACTCCACTCGTGACATACACAATACTCACTCGTGCTACAAATCCATGAACTCACTTTCATCTATCGCTCATGGCGCACATTGCTATATCCAATATCAAGGACTTCCACATTCCTCACATATACTTATTTACATCATGGTAATAGACGAATATAATATAATACATCAATCATAATTATCAATCAACGTTCTACCTACCAGTCATCACTGGAAAAAACACTCTCATCCGTCTTCCGACGGCTCCCCTTATGTTCGCCCGCTGGGCTTTCTCTTGCGTCCGTTCAGTAGGACCTTCTAACTTGCAGTGATAGTAATACAGCGCTTTCGCCTCATTCAGACCCCCCACTCACATGCACGCTTTCCCCTTACTTGTCTACGTGCGTTAATTTTACTCTCTTCCTTTCCCCCCGTAATTATTAACTATCGCTCACTCCACTCGTGACAGTTACAATATATTATGCTGATGTTGCATTTTGGCTCAACTGTCTTTCAGTAGCAACTGGTGATTTGTAATATTGAGATAAAATTCATTATTCTCTTCTCCAGACCATTGTAAACAGAGTGTAGTTTAGAAAGTTTATAATTTCATTTAAGTAAATATAAAAGACATCTGTAGACTGCAATAGAGTTACAATGGTTGTCCAAGTTGGGTCTGTCTGTGATGCTTGATTTAAAATGGGGCAGATTTTCAGATATTTTCATCTTACTTAAGAATTTAAGCTCTCTCATCTTGAAATCTAAATATTTAAATTAATTTTCTCTTGAGAGTCACAATGATTGCACTCTAGATTTGGTACAGATAAAATTCTTAATATGTGAAATGTGATATATCCATAACCAGGGTGATTCTAAAGAGTCCCTATGTGGGCATGAGCCTTATGCAGTACAGTCAGTACAAACAGATGACAGGGAGAGCAGGAAGAGCTGGCATTGACTCTTCAGGTGAAAGTTTCCTCATTGTCAAGACACAGGACAGGATGAAAGTAAGTAACTTTGCAGCTGCCAGGTGAATAAACATCCACACATTTAACATGCACTAAAGAATGATTTGGCAGTCAGAATTTCACCCCAGATGACCTGGTTTAGCCTTTGTCACACAAATTTATCATGTGACAGAGATAGTAGATAAGTCATCAGGCACTCCTGGCAGTCTTGGAATCTTTTCTGCAGTGTAAAATCACTCCTTAGACTAAAATGTCGTATTTAATAAACAATTTTCACTTGTTTTCCTTTTTTTTTAAATCTTACCTTATTTATTTTTGTTGATGAATAAGTGATGATTTAAGACTTGGATGTACATAAAGTTCTACATCAAGTTCCCAGAAGTGCTATGGAGAAATCCTGCATTTCTATGAAAAGAAATCTTAAACTCGTAACGATGACCAGGGAAAAATGCAGTGTACTGAAATTGTTTTAAATTCCTGCTTGAATCAATCTCAGGTCAAAGAGATGCTAAGTGGCCCGAAAAATTACTGTCACAGCAGCTTGGCTTACAATGAAGGAAAAGGGGTTCGATCCTTGTTGCTGTCTGCCATAGGACTGAAGGTAAAGCTGCTAAGTGCTATATCAGAGAATATTTTCATGTATGAAAATGCTGTTCTTGGCACAAATATTCTGCCTTGGAGAAAAATATTTATGTAGGGTGAATAGGAACGCACATATCACATTTCATAACACAGCAGAAGACAAGCGGGCCTGCAGAAAAGAATGTTACAAACCTTACAGCTCTGAGACCACCCATAGATTAGACCATTGTGGTAATAATAATAATAAATTACATTTATATAGCGCATTTCCAATAAATGCTCAATGCGCTTTACAAGTAATAAAAACTCATTCCTCTCTCTCCCACACTCCCTCTCCCCACCCCCCTCTCTCTCTCTTCCCATCACATTCTCACTCCTTCTATCACATGCTCTCTCCCCTCAGGTAAGTCAAGAAAAATAAGCCTGCTGGAACAAAAAATGCACTGACTCTGGCAAAGCAGAGAGTCAAAAGAGCTAGGTTTCAATATTTCATAATTATCCCTGATTGACGGACAAACAAAAAAATATGATCAGTCAGGTACTTTTAAAGCAATTTAAAGAATTTATAAGGGAAACGTGACAGTTTTAACCTTATAATAACCATTAATGTAGAATTAAATGTAGGAAATTATGAAAGTACCCCTGCTCTTTAAAGCTATACCATCATCTTTCTACTCTGATGCCATGACCACTTCTCCTTTTTGTTTTAATTTCAGTTGGTCACATCCACTGAGTCAGCCTTTGAACTGTTGAAGAGGTCATTGCTTCAGATCCATGCGCCAGCCTTGAATATTGATGTGATGTCTATGACAAAAGACAGTCTGGAACAGCTTATGCAGCATGGCCTGGTCGTACAGACTAAATCCACAGAGGAAGACAACTCCAATTTGGCATTCACACTACAGTTATCTTGTCTGGGAAAAGCCACATTCAAAGGTAAAATGAAAAGGGGATTGGCTGTAAGAATACTCCCTTGTTTGTGGATGGCAGCGAGTATGGAAAATATTTAATATGTGTGTGCATTTCAATTTGTTTTTGAATTTCCAAATATCATTCCATTGTTTTGAAATGTACAGTATTATTTATAGTGAAATGCTGTGCCAAATAATCATTTTGAAATTATTTACAGGTAATTTACTAATTTTTATGGAGCTCTGAAATGTCAAGGAGATCTTACCAAGAATCCTTATCAGATTTGTCAAATTATTTTGTTTTGCATATAATTTTTGTCACTTTATTTGCATATGTATGAAATTTGCTAGCTCACTTTTCTTGTGACACGGCTGTTAATAAGACACTGAAAGCGCTACTTTAGTTGCCTGCTGTAGCCTCCAGCTGACCCCCCGTGAATATCTATCTGCCACGGTCACTACCGGCGAGGCGCTCACTGGCCTTGCCTGTGTAACGCGATTCTATTAATTTCTGCATATCTTTGCGTGCCGATATCTCCCGATCAAACAATGCTAGACCCCCCATCCGAGATGCCATTTTAAAGCCTGACCTTTTACCGACAGGCCGATATAACTTTCCCCCATCTGAGTTTATATGTGTTAATTATTTCGAAGGATTTATTCAGTGTATGTTTCTATTCATTCGAAAATCAGTTTTCACTATTATATTAATTTGGATTTAAATATCTCGGCAGTTCAGCCCATGTTTTCTACAGTTATTTGTTATTCCAGTCGGAAAATGGATACTCAATAAAATGTGCACGTTTGACGTTTGAGCCGTACACGTGTGATTTTATATGATTTTTTAAAACTTGACCGGCATTGGCAAGTGTGTTGCTGAAGACGCCATCACGCTATTTTTTTACATCATTGTGAAGGTAGATTTTCTTTATTTTATCTGAATAACAGTATTCAGAATGAAAGGTCACACAGAAGACTCGCATATTAAATATCTTCATGAACTGTGCAGAACATGTGGTGGAAGAACTAACAAAAAAACAAAAACTTCGGAAAAGGAAAGCATACAAAATAATACAGACCTTACTTCATACGTTGTCAAGAGAACACAGGAACGCACAAACAAACAAAGCATATTAGAAACAGCACTTGTTTTGAGGGAAAATTTCAATCATTTAAATGACACATACAAGGACGTTCACAATCAAATATCGCACGCAAAACCAGTGGCACTAGACACCATCCCACATATTCAAGCATGCAATACAAGGTACATGGCAACATACAGGAAACTTTTCAAGAACAAAGTCATTCCCAAACAACACATTCTGGATGAACACTGTGTCCCTTGGATACAGAAATATGGATTTGGCATGGCTTTTCATGGTGAGCAAGCAGGAGGGGGTGGGGAGCCAGACCTCCCAAGTCTCCCTGTTTTTATGACAAACCCCCGCCCTCCCCATTTTCCTTTGAAATCTCCCCGTTTCCAGGAAAAAAAGAGAAAAAAAAATTAAGTCAAGTTTTTGCCGACCACACCAAAAATTACTGATTATTATGCTTTTTCATAGTGCGGCTTGGCCGATACAGTTGTATGTATTTTTCTTTGAGCAGTGGGGGACGTGCCCACTCGGTTAGGGGGTAGGGAGGGTTGGGTAGGAAGTAACGTGGGGGGCACCTGCATAGCGGTAATGCCCATTCAGAGGTTTTCCCGGAGAACAGTTTCGAGACTAGTAGGCGCTGGCATGTCTAGGGAAGTGTCACACTACTTACTTTGATGCCCACCAGAGATGTTACATGACGATTGTGTGCCATAACCCAGTGCGAGTGGGGGAGTGAAGGTGGTATGGAGAAGGCCTGCTTACCTGGGTCAGACGTCTATTGCCGTGTATTGAATACGCCAGAGCATGTTTGATTTTTTTTTTTTAAATCGGGGTTTTCCGAACACGGCACTTCTAGAAGCAAGTGATGGCCAGCTGACTGTCCGCTTACCTGGGTCAGATGTCTATTGCGTATTGGAGACGCCAGCCCATTTTTTTATTTAAAAAAAATAATCGTTTTTTTCGGAATATGGAAAGGAAGGGGAGGTCTGCGGGAGCTCATCCACGCATCTGTGGCCAAATTAGAGAGACGAGTGGCAGCCATTCGAAACTGTGAAACACAGTTAAAAACTGTCATTAAGTCGCAGCATTTGCAAATCTCTCCAGAACTCTTGGCCTCTGCACCACCCATTAAACGGAGGAAAATGAAGTAGACCAATAAATTCTACATAAAGGGAGTGTACAGCTGTATTTTTTATGTGTAATATGTCAAGTGCAGGATCGCCGTAAATTTGAGCCTATGGAAAATTTAACATTACATTCTATCCTACATAACTCTGAATTGAAGAACTTCTCAATGATGCAGTCAAGTAAGTAAAGAAATGTTACATAATCTTATTATTGTGTGTTAATTTCTTCTCGCTAGTGGGAGGAGATCATGTTAAATTTTAAGTTTAAAAATTATGACCTCTGACGCATTTGTTAAATTACTATTCATCTTTGTAGCTGTTTATCTCTGTGACGGTATTTGGTACAGATGTATAATTTCGTTTACGCATGTATGATATGTCAATTATTTAGCATGTATGTATTAAAGTGTAGTCGATGAAATAGTTTGAGCGCAGTGTTTGCGTCTGTTACTCGAAAAATACAACATAACAAAAGCGCTCCGCGGGAAAGGGAATCCCCCGTGAACACAGGTGGCTGACCCCGTTGACTTGGGTCGTGACCAGGTCACGATACGGAGAGCGGACCGGGCCGCTCGGCAACTAGATTACTGCTTGTTAACAGCCGTGGTGAGACATTGATTGTAATTGTCACATATTCAAAGTTACTAAAACTGCACTGTAACTGAAATGGAAAGTAATAAATGCACACAAAATAAAGACCCTGTAAAGTTAACTTAACATTCCATGAGTGTACATCTCAGCATTGCAATCTGGATACCTTTACATGTATTTGCTTGGACAGAGTTGAAATCAAGTTCAAAACACATATTGAAGAACTTGGATAACTAGAATGAAAACTGTAAGGTGACCTGAAACGGAAACTGTATCTTACTGTTATTTTGATTTACCTCTAGATTAAAGATTTTCATTGTTCTCATCAAATGGAAGTTTTTTTGTTTTTTTTTCTTAGAAGTCAGAAATATTTTCCCAAATACTGAGAGAACCCTCAGTTGGCTGTGAAACTTTTTTGATAATTCTCTTAGAATTTGTGCCTGCATGCCCATCACTGGGTTGTAAGTTTGCCATTGTTTGTTTGTTTTCCAACTTTTTTGTCTCAGGATTCCAAGTGTTAGTGTTCCAGTGGCTCACTATAGCTGTGTAGTTAAATTTACATGTCGTTTCAGTTTGGGAGCTTCCTGCTTTTGACTGAAAGGCCATTTACATTCCTGCTATCAAACGGCTGTTTTCATTTCTTAATCTGGTGGAATCAGAATGTTTGATTCATTTTTCAGGCTCAGTTGATCACACTTACAGTAGCCAGCTGTATAAAGACTTGAAGGCTGCAGAGGAATCCCTGAATCTGGCCTCTCATTTACATTTACTTTTCCTGGTGACTCCATATGATACATCAACTGATATAGTGCCTGACTGGAGGATTTATTTCAATGAGGTCAGATACACCTGAGAAAGCAGTCATATGTTACTTGTTAGATTTGGGCCCTTCCACTTAGAGCATATCAGACATATATTTCGAAGTCTGTTTCAATGCATTCTCATTTTACTTTACAGTGAATGTCCATTTATGTTATTTTAAAGTGCAGAAGAAATAAACAAATGATGGATTTGACACAAAGAACAGTGTAAACAAATAATTAAATACAAAGAATTGTAAACAAACAACAAAAATTGAGGCACAGTATAAACAACTTGTTGTCCATCTGATATATTTGCATATCAACAATGTTTTGATTTTGTGGAATAGCATTTCAAAGTCGTGGTCACATTTGTTATTATTGGATGGGGCAAAAATGTTTCTGTTTATAACTTCAAAACTATTAAAGATATGGATACCTCACATGGTAAATGTCGCCATGAGCAATGGTAAAGTGGTCACCACCCAAAATCACCAACATTATTGATATGCCACCACATGAGATGGGTGATGAAATGACAAACTACATGTACAAAGACCATTGTAAGTTGATGGTGAAATATACAAGGTCAGGATAAAAAATGGTTATGAACAACAAACAGTATAAAACATGTTCTAAAGAAAAAGACATTGAACAAAATATTACATAATATGTATCGCAAGAATGTGGTATGTGAGATAAAGATTTATTTTATTACTAGTGCTAGATAAAAGTATGAATTCAAAAACTGAGCATTTCATGTACTCACAAAGTTTTTCAGTCCTGCGCATTGCAGATCTAATGTTCATCTTTATTTTGGCAGCTGTGCAAATTGTCTGAAAGAGAGCTGAAAGCTGTGGAAATCATTGGTGTTCAAGAAAGTTATGTCGGTTTAAAGGCTGCTGGACGATCTACCAGGAGGGTACTATACTATTTTTCTTTAGAGTCCATTTGCAGTTTAACATGCCTGTAATGAGGAAGTACATTGACTGCTGTATTCCCCTGTCATTTTTAGTAACCTGGGGTAGTTTAGGAATATAAATTCAAAATACAGGTCTAAATCAGTAAATTCTCTGCATCATTCAGCTGATACACTTTTTCTCAAACTAAGTAGAGATGAAATTATGTTTGATTAATAGGGACTATATGCTAGATATATCAAATTTCTTAGCCTGTGTCCCCCATTAATTTTGTTCCTGTTATACTGAATATGGTTTCTGTCATCAGAAAATTTGTGAACTGACAGTCAAGAGATTTTATCTGACTTTGATGCTCTGGTCTCTGTGGAATCAGAAGTCTGTGTGGCAAATTGCAGACACTTTTTCTGTGTCTCGTGGCTTTTTGCAAAATCTTCTGTCCCAATCAGCAGCATTTGCATCATGTGTTTACCATTTCTGTCAGGTGAGAGGGTGTTTCTCTTGCGGTAATGAAACCAGATCATTATCAGGTTCTTTGATCATATTGAGAAGTTGAAGTACTGTTGTAACTTAGTAATCCAAGAGACAGTGTGTGTTGCAGCAGGTTGTTGCCATGAAATTAAATCCTCTTACTGGTACATTTGTAAGGCCACTTGGTTTTTTTTTCCGCTCTCGACTACTTTACATATTGCACAGAGTATTTTACGGGTATCTGGCAGCCTGAAAGCAATGAAAGTAGAACAGTTTCATGCTGGCTGATGGAACAATAACATTGTATTATCCAGATGGGGATCTACTAGCTAAGGAGTAAATACATTCTTGGGTACTGTGGGAAATTTAAGAACTTCAGAGAGAAAGAAACAATTACTGGAGCATTCTGGATATTCAGATGTTGACAGATGTCATAACAATATAATGAATTCAACATCGTGCATTATGAGAAGACCCTAACACCATCAAATTCTTAGGAAATGACAGGCATTCATGACTCATGATTTCATGAATTATAGTAAAGCATTGTTTTTGCGAATGTGACATTATATCACTCAAGTCATACAAGAACAATGTAAAATATCAACTGACATGATTATAAGTTTATGCTTTACTTGTTTTACATGGCAAAATGAAATAAAGTGTTATACTCAAGACCACTTCTCTGCCCTGAAGATAGCAGACAAGATTCCTCCCCCTCTTCAAGTTACAGTAGATTACTTTCTGAACCTGAGAGTGAAACACACACAAAAAACATCATTATGCATGTTATTTGCTTATTCTGAGCAGGAGCTTGAAGAGTTCTGGGCATTTCAAGATCTTCTTGGTAACTTCATCAAGCGACTGGCCTATTGTGTGACAATGGAACTTATACCTCTGATGGAGATTCCAGGTGTCAGATTGGTAAGTTAACATCCCATGTAAATATTTGAATGACATGTGAATTATTTTCAAACAGTCACTGAGTCAGTGGACATGAGAGACAACAGAAATGATACTTAAGACCAAAAAAAAAATCAAATTTAAAATAATTCAGAGTGATAAATGCATGCAATGTCGGATGGTATTTGAAGGTTCTATAAATCAAGAGAGCTGGGTGCGGTTTGTTGCATGACAGTCTGTCGAACACAATTTGTGAGGTGACAAAGAGTATGTGATACAAAACAGATCATTCTTCAACTGAATCAGTACCTGAGTTCCACACTGCTGGAAGAAATCTTATACCAGGAATTTGATCATTCTGTTTCAGGCCAGAGCCAAGCAGTTGTATGCTGCTGGCTTCAGTACATTAGCAGTGATAGCAGGGACTGATGAAACCACATTAGTTAGAAGTATAGAACATCTATCAAGGCGTGCAGCAAAACAAATCATCTCTGCAGCTAAGGTAGGACACTATTTGAGTGCAAGCCAATGTACAGATTGCCTGTATGACTCCAGCCTCTGCAAAGTTGACACCTGTCAATTGTTTGGATGGTACACAGTTCGTGTCATTAAACTTCAAGACAAACTGTCTCAGTTTGAAAGGAAAAGATGATCCATATTGTCGGTCAGCTGTTGGAACCTTGTTAAAACTAACCTTTGAAACTCCTGTTAGGGGACCGCAGCATTTTACATGGAAAGCTATAGCTGAGCAATGAACATGTATTATATACAGGGTGTCCCAGAAGGCGCGCACCATTCTGGTGTTAAAAAGACACCTTTATTGATTTTATAAACATCTTTATTGATAATAATCATAACAAATGCTCAAATTGAGCACCCTCTGCAATAAAACACACATCAGTTCCCTTCATCAAACTGTCTTTCACACTGCTGAGGGTATCAGGGGTGATCTTTTGGCACTCGGTTGTCATTGCATCCTTCAAATCATCAAGAGTATGTAGACGGTTCTGGTACACAACAGATTTGAGATGTCCCCAAAGGAAATAGTCAAGTGGAGTAAGATCTGGATGATGAGAATTGGTGCATGTTTTATTGCAGAGGGTGCTCAGTTTGAGCATTTGTTATGGTTATTATCAATAAAGGTGTTTATGAAACACTAAAGGTGTCTTTTTAAAACCAGGATCGTGCGCAACTTCTGGGACACTCTGTATTATTATATGGAACATCTCCAAATTCTTGAAGCAAATTAATAATAAATAAGTTATGTTAAGTTCTGTGAAAATTGATGTGTTTTACTCCTGAATAGCTTTTAGAAAAAATATTTTTGCATTCAGTTTTATAATCGTAAATCGTAAAGAGCAGGCCGAACAGGCCGCTGCCCGGGCAAAATTAAATAAAATTCATCCCTACCATCCCTCCCCCCCCCTCATCTTCCCCCCCCCCCCCCCCCCACCACCACCACCACCAAAAAAAAAAAAAGAACCGCCGACCGGTGCTGCACTGTGGCGACGATGTGCCTGCTCCAGTTGTAACTGGGGTGCAATGGCACAAAGGCAAATTTCCCACATGGGATTAAAGAGTTATACAAATACAAATAATAGGTAGCCCAAACTGATTTTTATATTTTATCTTATCTCACCAGTTCTTGTCAAATCTGATGGAGCTTGCTTTTCTAAGAATTTTGATACCAATTTTATTATTCTGGCTTAAAGGGTTTGAAAGTTATGGCATTTTCAAAGTGAAAAAACACCTTGAATTTGTTACCATTAGCAAATTGCACGATAGTCTAACTTTGACCCCTCATAAAAAAACGTTTTTTGAGCCATGTCATTGAAAATTCTCTGTTTCCATGGCAAGGGGGTGTACATTATGCTCATTTTTTTTTTGAGGGGTGCAAACATAATACAAGTATCTCATTTTACTTTTTTTTAGACATCAAACTTCATCCAACATCAGTTGTTTGTGAACTCTTACAAGGGAAACAAAAGTAATGTTTTGTTGTTTTTTTTTAATTGAAAAGGAGGCCAATCGTTTCACCAGTGTCTTAGCACTGTGTGTCGGGAATAGGTGATGAAATCAAACATTGATTGGGTCCGTAAAAGGAGTCGGTGCTTTGTGCTGAAACATGCCCGATGTCTGACTTTGGCCTACCCTTATAATACAAAGGCTGAGGTTCATTTGCATATAATTTTGATCCTGATCTATTGAAGTTTCCACCAGTTTCTCGGTCAACAAACTTTTCAACAAATGATTTTTAAAGGAATTTCAACTTAAAACAGGATGAAAAATACATTGAATTAAAACTCATTTATTTGGCTTTCTGTTTAAATTATTTTCAAACACGTGCGTTACATCAGCACGACACCACTCTGCCATCCTTTGCTATGAGGGGTCAAAAATGGCAAGACTATGTCTTGTTCAAGCAGTAAAAACCCACAGCTACACACATTAAACAATACAAAAGATAGTATATTTTGACAGAGGAAGAATTGAAATTTATTTTGATATAGGATACATGCCGCTCTACATAAACACACAGCAGCAGTAGCCTTGTAAATTTAATGTAATGTTGGCCTAAAATTATGTCAAAAACGGGATTTCACCCCTTTAGCGGGGCAGTTTGGACTACCTATCTATAGTATCTGCTTTATTCATTGGCATAATATCTTGAGAAGGTGATTTTATTAACCTTTTCTATAAGTTCAGATCATGCAGGTTAAAAGCTTTTGTATCTGTATGGGAAACGTAAATGAATTTGCCATGCTGTATTTGGTATTTTCGTGTTTTCGACAGAATATTCTAGAAGAGAGAACGGCTGCTCTCCTGGAGGATGTGGAGGCTCTCGTCTCTATTCCTGTGGCATCCACAGTGTGAACATTGTCATTCATCACACAGTCCAAAAGTTTTGTGCCCTTTGTTTTAGTTCCTTGTATGGAAGTTGTATTATATATTTATTGTGTGTTTGTTATTGTGAGCATTTATCATGTCAAGACACCAGTTTAATATAATGAAAGAAAACTCAAATGGAATAAAAATACAGTGTAGTTATGGATACTCAAACTGGTCGAGTTGGTCATTCTAAATGTTTTCATTCTTTCTTTCTACTGTAGTATTTGCAAGGAATGAATGTAGTTTAAGTCTTTATGAAACTTCTACTCATTCTGAGATGTAAATCTTACGTGAATATTGATGATCTTAGGCAACAAACTGTCCAATTTTCAAAAATCCCATTTTACAGGAAGAAGAAAAAACTGATTAAATACAAAAAGTACACATGTAGACATTTTACTGTACAATGTATTTTTCTGTAATTAAATTGTGTTGAATAGTAAGAATAAATTATATTTTTAAATACAATGTAGAAAGATGTGTTCTCCTGATTCCACCAAAACAAAAACAAAACAAAAAAACAAAAAAAATTAATTTGCAAAATTTCAGAGCTGAGCAGATTCCAGCTCAGACCATTTATATGAATGTTAAGAGTAATTATTTGGGCACCTCGCAGCTTCAGAGTGGGGTAAGATAATGCATTTGAAAAGGATGTTACTAGATACTGAAATTTCCTGCCTTTTGGAAGAAAAATAAAAGAGAAACAACTGATTTTCCATTGTATGAATGTGGAAAGATCTAGCATGTCCATTGTCTATACTCTGCAAGAAGCAGACAGTGCTTTGTGCACATACGAAGAGACACAGCTTGGAGTATTGCTCACTTCATATTTATCATTCATTTTCCTGCTAAAAAAAAAGTGAACACATGCGCCGGTGTCAGCACAGTTTAGTACTGAAGAATTTTTTTTTTCTTAATAATTTGTTCTAATTGCTTTTTCTTACAAAGCAAATTTAAAATCAGGCCACACTCTAACAAATTACGTGTATTAATCTGTTCTATAAGGTATAGTGTGAAATATGAGTCCATGCAAAATTTCAAGAAAATCCAACTTGACATTTTACAAGGAAATTGATGTTGGTCCATCTTCTTCGGAAAAAGACATCATAGCACATTATTTTGTAAATTCTTCACTTGCCAAGCATAGAGATATAAATTTGACAATTTAGGAAGGGCAGATGTAACGCCTAGTGTCTGTGCAGCCATACTGTATATTGCATTGAGGAGACAGATTTGCACCATACGCATGTGTGGGTAAGAAAGTGCCTTTTAAAGTCACTATACAGTTTATAATGCTAATAATAATAACTTCGCATTATAGAAAAAAAAGAGGGAAACGCAGTTACATATCGTCCCCGCGGAATGACAAAGATCTAGCTCCACTTTTTGGCTGAACTGAATTTCACACTAGGCACTACCTCTACGGGCCTTCTCCATTGTGTGTCAAAGTATCAAGCAGATTCGGTGTGTAATTTGTAAGTACATGTGTACATGTATTACTAAAAAAAATATTTAAAAAATTAGCTCTGAACGCTATGATCACATGAAGCTTCAATCTTCCATTTCTCAAAAGTTGACAGAAGGGAATAAGAACCTTGTCATTGTAAGGGGACAATGTCTTAGCGCTGTATTCTAGGAAGCTTAGGATTGTCATGTTAAGGGACGGATACAATGCAGAGTTTTTTTACTTGACTGGTGCTTTAACCGAAACATCCGCAATTTCTTCAATCCTGTTATTGGTGACAAACTTTTAATTCGTTATTGACATTTTAACTGGACAAGGGCCACGTAGATGTGCAGTATTCTTGGGCATGGGCTCTCGGACTAAAATATTGGATGGAACTTCATGTACATGTGTAATCTGATTCATTCCGAACTGAGCAATCCTCGCTATGATGGGAGTTCAAGCGACCTTCGCCTCTCCGCTCAGCTCTGTGGAGACTGCGGTGGTACTGTTTAGACTTGGACTAAACAAGCATGTCCGACGCTATATACATGTATGTCCTGCTTGGCCCAGTGTATTGAATATTATTATTATGGGAAGGTAGAGCTCACCAGATACGTGACTGTATTATTGTATTGTGTAGTTCGGGGGAAAATCAGTTAGGGCAACCTCTTCTCCGTCATACAGATGCCTTGCTTGCTCAGGGTTATGGATATCATGCGCCTGTGTCGGCAGGTTTATTGGCAAGTCTGGCTATGCAGTGATATTGATCTATCGATCCTTCTGTTTCAGCCGATAATAAAACACTGTCCTGTATTTTTCTCGTATTTTTTTTTCTATGCCCTACCTTGCTCCAGCCGCACCGAATTTTCTAGTTAGTACTTCTTTACTAAAGATTTGCATCCGGAGGCGAACAGTTGCTGGTGGGGGTGGGGGGGGGGGAGGTGGGGGGACAAGGGATGGGGCAGCAGAGAGAAAACAACGATAATAAAATGACTTAGTCCCTGACATACACATCAAACTCTAGTAAGCTTCTGTGGGTATGAAACTCGCGCCCAGTGTAAAATTCTACTAAAAATTCCTTTTTAGTTTAAAAAAAAATTATCATTATTATTACTAGCTAAAGTGCCGTGGTCATATTGGCACAACGAAATTTTTTATGATACTTTTCCATTCTACACGATGAAAATGCGTTGTTTTTTTTTACTTATTATTTGGCGGCTAAAAAAAAAAGTCGTAAACAATCGCATTAAAGAGTGGATTTTTCCAAATGGATGCTCTGTCAAAAATTGGCGGAGTTCATAAAGTTTCATAATTTTTGGTCACGTTGTCACGAAACCCTAAGTGCTTACAATTACATGTTAACCTCCAGCTCCATTATAGTATGATTATTATGTATTTCTTGTTTACTCCAGGATTTTCCCTTGCTTTGTAAGCTGTTTGCCAAAGTGTTAACAAAGTGAACAATTTCAAGGTGGGTCGTTCAGTTTCATAGTAATACAGTAGTGGATAATTACTCATTTCGGTCCTAAAATTAGTACGCTGTACACAACCACTTGCTCGTAGATTAGGTCTTTTCACGGGGCAACACTGGCTGAATCAGATGCCATTTTTCAGGGACACTACGATCTATTCATGTGCTATTGACAAATGGCCGCAATGATTGTAACTGAAAATGAGCCCTCGTTTTAGTGCTGTAAAGTCACCAGCTGGAACATAATAAATGGGAGATAATGGGAATAATTAACACACACGAGCTGGATCAATCCGCAGTGGGCAGATTGCGGCAAGTGACAGGCTAGAGCATGCGGATCCGTGCATCGGTGGTCCGGATATCGACAGATGAGCGTGTATGCTTTAACTCATTCGCTACGGAAAGCGGAATACTCGGCTTGAGAGGACACCGATTTTCCAACACTTAATATCTAAGCCAACTATTCGAAATACAGAATCCTATCTTGGTTCATTGATTTTCCGTTACTTTGATGTATAATAATTATGTGATATTTTGTGTTCACACTGATGAAAGAAAAAACATCTTTGAATCACCCCTAAATTTCAAACTGGATAATGCTGCGAGTTCCCGTCCACAGCCACAAAAGTTACCATATATGTAGGCTTCATTCCACGTTATGACTTCTCCTCAATAGAAATACGCCGTAGATGCCTTTGTCATCTGCTATCAATTAATAAACTAAATGTATTTAAATTTGGAATGTTCCTAACATGATACAAACACATTTTCTCAGTTCACACACGCAGTTCGGTAACTCCGGTACAGATTGGTCCCACTCACACTCAAGCTCATCTCATGATCAGCCGTCAGTCTGATCTGATTAGTATGCAGCTGGCTGTTTTAGAACCTGATAAAAATTCATTCTTAATTGTACCGAGCAACTGCATTTTTCACCTAACTCATACTGATACAGTGTCTCCATGCGAAGACTGAGTGAGAACTCACCAGAGTGGGGAAGGCAGGGATGGTGGTGTGACTGAGGTTCAGCCTCAAGATAGAAACCGAGACAGATTACTGAGACGGACCATTCCTTCTTTCACTATGTCCACACGTTGCGCGCGTATATACACGGTGAGTACTGCTCACAGAGCTCTGTGGTACTAGTCTTTTTCGTTCAATTATGAAAGGGTGTGGTGCGAATTGTTGCATTGTTAACATGGATGATGGGCGCGCAAGTCGACAGACGGAATTTGGCGCATTGAGGCGTCTTGATATCTTGTGTCTTGGATAGAGTATTGGCCAAATAGAAAGTTTTCTGTTTCTCACACAGTCTACACATTTTGAAACTGAGTCAGTGGCTTTTCTTGCTTAGGTAATCCGTTGAACATGTATTTATATGAGCGTGTCGTTTTGGATTGCTTTATTACACAGAATCCCAGAAATACGCATAATATACTACTTGTATTTTACCATTAAAGACCGAATTAACACTGAGAGTTAGGTGTGATCGACCCGCTCCTGTTTTAGAGGTCCGTTTTAACTCCCTTCATGCTTACCAACGAACCAACAATCTACCATTTCCCTGTGACAATTTAACAAAAGCTCATTCACGAACTGTCAAAGCTTGTTTTGGGTATAATAATACATGTGTACTATACACCGTTTTCTAGACTGTATACTCTATACATCATTTGACGAAAGGCCACGATCAATTCAGCATGACTTGCACAGCTTCCCATGAGGTGGTCTGACCACTGCAGTTTTTACCTTCTACCTGTATGTTGACCTGCTGGATTTCGGGTCACGTCATTATCCCAGAGAGGGGCGGATGGCCCTCAAGCATTCCCCGGGACCCAGGAGGTTGCACACAGAAAACTGAGTGACATTTGCCTCCCCTATATCCCCCTAGCCGGCCAATCATGGCTCTTTAAATATTTGATCTGTTCTCCTCTGCATAGACTCAGATGTTACACATTGCAAACGTAGACAAACACTCGCGGCACACTATAGTCCTGAACAAAACAAATTTTAATAGCAAGCCGTCCTACAAAAAATTAATACAGCCATTAAGATTTTTAACACAAACAATCACACGATTTCGAGAAAAAAGAGTTACGTATGAAAACTATGATCCGTGATTGCAGGACTGGAGGGAAAATATATCAGAAATGTTGTCACTGTCAGTTAGTTCTAGATTTGCTCTTTTCATCAAGCGTCTTAAATCTTGTAGGGCCACGTTAAAAAAGCATTGGTAAGCCATAGCAACGGCTTTTGTACATTGACTTCAATGATTTGTACGATTATTTTAATATCGTTGGTGTCTGATGGTGTCCGCCGAATTAGGATGTGCCAAAGTTTTACAAGGGAAGCAAAAAAAAAAAAAAAAATCAATCTTACACATCCTATTTGCTCTTTATTTTATGATATTTGCTATCTGGTCAGCCCAGTCAGCTATAATTATACTAACAGCAGATTCCAATGGAGCAGTTGTAGAGAAGTTTATTATAATTACAGTGTCTATAATATATTTTTTTAAATTTTCGATCGAATTTAGCAGTTACACCTTTGTCATCCGGCAAGGACGCTGTGCAACCATTCGTCGACACTTTTTACGACGCACACAGAAAAGAGAATGAAAATAACCCCTGCACGAAGTCGACACAAAAACATTTATTTCAAATGCTGTCAGTGCCAAAAATATCATGGGCCCCAATGAACAAAAAACCTTTCACATGGCACAGTTAATGAACTCGCTGATAGTGATAGATGTTTTGATACGCTGCAATTTGTTACAAAATACGATTGTCCAACAGTTCACAGCATCTATTAAAATTTCTTGGATTTAACTTCATTGGACAGCATCACCCGATTTCATACCAATAACTTAATCATGGCCATTATTGATCGTATGGAGTTTGGAATGGATCTGTTTATACATATGAATGAAAGAATGTCATAATTTCACATGAATGAATGAAAAAGTCCTTGACAGTAATGAGAACGAGTGCAATTAAGTACTCATGATGATTCATAAAAGGCCCGTGTAAACAAATCACTCGTCACTTGAGCCCGCTTGTTGTCTCGGGTGTGCGTTCGTGTTTGATTTCTGTCAGTGTCACATGACACTGCGCGTGTTCTTCATCCTTGTCCAGTATCTGACTGTTCTGGCTCGTCCGGGTGGATGGGAAAAAACAAAACAAAAATGAAACCAATTTCCGGTAGCGGAAGTCCGGAGTGAACTGAAAGGTTCCAAAAATTCCAAACCCCCAGATGGTGTAAAACCAAAATAATATGGCTTGTACATGATCTGCGTAAAAAAAAAAAAAATTAATTAATTTACTCAAAAGTTCAAGTGCCAAGACCTGGCAAAATCTCCAGCTCCGTTCGTATAAACATTCGATATTTCTTTAATTTGAAGGCTTTCAAAGAACATGGTAAAGCATGGTAAGAGAAGATAGGGGAGGGTGGGGGGGGGGGGGGGGCTCTTTGGGCAATGTGGCTAAAATATGTGACAAAAATTTTTATATTTTTGTGATCTATCTGTGGACAATTTCCGGATTAAAAAAAAACTTTCATGGGGGCATTTTCCAAACGAAAAGATTATTGTGGCCAACCAGGCATACTCAATCTTACTTTTTTTTCTTTCTTAGCCTAACTTTCCGGAAAATTTCAAAGTGCAAGCAGTAGCCTACTGGCTGTAAAATTATCTACAAGTCAGTCCGTAAATATTAACACATTGAGTCACTTTAAGTAAGTCTCATTTATTATTCGAGACCTGCGCTTCTTGGACTTCAAGCTGCTGTGGAATTTCCCAAACTGGAGGTTACTTGGAGGTTAGACGGCCTCCTTGTCCCATGTCCGTTAGCTCTTCCATCTGGTGTAAGAAGTCCGTGGCTGCGGATCTTTTATCTGCCACCAGATCTTCGCACAAAATGTCATCCTGTACTTGAATCAGCTGTTGCCGAAACAGTTCTACTATGTGTATGGAGCTGATGTATTATCATTATCAGGCTCTGTCTGAAAACCATTATATTTATTTGTAGATTATACATAAATTATCAAACGTCACGTTCATTATTGGTGGAAATACATACTCGTGTTATGTATAAACTATAATACATGTATCACATGTTGGTGGACAGTACATATAAGTATTCATATTACATATGTAATTATATCGCATACATCATATAGTACATTACATTTCACTAATATTACATTCATTATGGTTTGTCTGTTAATACATAATATGAAGTACCACATTCAGTGACGCTAGCGAGGAATAGATGAACACAAACGTTGAAATTTCTGCGAAACTTCAGTAATTTCCGATCAAGAACTGAAAAAAGAAAAGTTGGTCACGTAATGTCAAAAACCACGCAGATATTCGGAGCGGGAGACAACCCCTGCCCGAACTGGTACGGCAAGGGAGATAGATTGGTATAGAAAGGGAGACAATTAACATTACTTTTGCAGGACTAGTTGGGGCGGGACGACTTTCGGAGGATAATCACCACCTAAATGTTTTCTTTAAACTGCCTGCCGCTATGTTTTCACTTTCTCATATTTATTTATTTTTATTCTACCCTGGCTCTGGTTTCGGCGTTTACTAAGAATTTCTTGCAACAAATAAAAGACCCAATGATACAAATAGAAAAAAACTGCGTTAGTCATTTTGTTAACCTACAACGTCTCCGAACGTACACGTAGCTAAAAATTAGGAAACGACATCTGCGGAGTTGGTGCAGTTCATGCACTAAACGTTTACATATTGCATTTACTTTTAGAGTGCTGGACAGCCTCTTGTACTGAAGAGAAGACATGACAGGAAACACTGGCTGAACGCAGATTCAACGAGGATCACACTAAACTGATGTCGGTTCGATCGATTGACTTGCGCTTTTTCCCGAAACATTCAAAATTTGCCGATTTCAAAGAAATAAATCTTATTATTTCCATAGCATCTTGTCCGTTTTGGTTTTGTTTACACATGTATATAATTACAATTTCAGTGGCGGACCTACATTTTACTGACCCTGAAGCTTGAACTGTTATGGGGCCCCTTCACAACCAGCAACAATAGGGCAACATTCGAAATTTACTCATTCAAAAAACTTTCATCAGGGCCCCTCCGAGAGTACGGGGCCTGAAGCTTAAGCGTCATTGGTTTCATTGTAGATCCGCCACTGCATAATTTATTCTGACAAATTTATTGCTAAGGCCACCTGATGGTGTCTTCCTGTAATTTTCTCTTAAATTCTTGTTCTTCGGACCTGACTGAAAAGAGTAGTTTACAAAATTGTGCATCATCACAACTTTTCACAGCATCATTTTTTTTTTTTTTTTGATTTCACTGTTTAAATACCAAACTTTCCTGACATCCTTAATTTCCCCTCTCTTATCTTAGCTTATCCAGGCAGCTGTCTACATAATGAATCATCAATAGCCGTATGCATGAACTTGGTGTAAATCCGCCCGTTTTGCACCACGGTGCAGGCTTAGTAGTGCGTACGGCCACCTAGATGTAGATGTAAACTCAAATTTAGTCAGTAAGCATGAACTAGAGTTATACCTACCTTTTCCTACGCATCAGCTGCCGCTTACACTGTAACAAAAATTGACATTGCGTATGCACAGAATTTGTATCGGCCAATCCCTGCCATGAGAAAACAACACCCATCAAAACAGAACTAAGAGATCGAGGGTGAGTAGAAATTTAATTTTTTTTTCCTTGGTCCTTGAAGTCACGCGTTGGAATAAAATATTAGTTACTTCCTTTCTTTCTTTCTAGCAGACTACACTTTCTCAAGCTAGTTACGCATTTCGTAACTGATTTAGTCATCATGGGAGAAACTGTAAGGTTACGAACCCTTTACACCTGGGTGTAGGCCTGCGCAAAATTCATGCATACCGGGCAGCGGTTTGCACCCACGCGTAAGGCCTACACCACCGTGTAACCTGTTACGCACAGTTCAGGCATACGGCCACAGATCCTCGTGTTTGCATTATCCTTGATTAACAAAGAGCACAATTTTGCCGCACTGAGGGGCTAAGAAAAAGTTTGAGCTGATTTAAAATGAAACCGTCATTAAGGCTGGGGCCTGGAACCGAATTTGTATTGTGTAGGGAGAACCTCCTTGGCCTTCACAAATTTAGATTATCGAACATATAAACCAGTGGCCGTATTCATGAACTGTACGTAACTGGTTAGACGGTAGTATAGGCCTTAGGCGTCGGTACAAAACGCTACCGGTTATGCATGAACTTTGAGTTTACACCAAGGTGGCCGTACGCACTACTAAGCCTGCACCATGGTGCAAAACGGGCGGATTTACACCAAGTTCATGCATACGGCCAGACTATTGATAAGAGAGCGGTGTTAAACTTATGAATGAACGTGATCTGTAACGGGCACTTACATTTTGGCCTTGATTGTCAAATTTTAAAAAATACAAAATAATTTGGGAATTTCACATAAACGCAGCAGTGTACAATGAAAATAATAATAATGCACTGATGTACTGGAAAATGTGATATTATCTCGTGCGTTCAAGCCAAGCTTAAAGATGATAAATTCTGGAATTTCCACCAACAACCATGATGTTGTTAATGCCCGACAGTCTGTATTCGATTCTCAAGGAATAAGGCAAGATGTATCATTTCTAACTCATGCTGTCATTCATTTTGTTTCTTAACGTAGTCAGAATAAAAACTGAATGGAACTACGTGTAGTTTGTCGGTATGGCTGTAAAATGACAGGATGGATCACAAAGCACTGACACAGTTACCGTTCCTGACTCTCAGTAAATTCGGACTGCTCAGGCCAATCTCCTGTGGCGTGGACGAGATGAGCCCTAGCGCCTCAGGGTTAGGGCTCGACCGCCGTGTGTAGTCCGTGTAGATGGAATAAGGAGGCTGGTGTCCACTACACAGCTTGACCAGGTCACGCCGGAAGCTTGTGTTAAGGATCCCGTAGATCAGGGGATTAATACATACAGAGCTGAAGGCGATCATCAAACAGATAGCGTGTACCAGCGGAAAGTCAATACCAGTCAACACATAAGGGTTAATGGTGGCCAGTGCACTGATGAAGTGCAAGGGAAACCAGGCCACACCAAATGACACTGCCATACTAGATAAGAGAAGAATGTTTTTTCTATGTCTTCGTCTTTTTCGCCGAATGTTTACGTCATCGGCCATATTGCTATGTAGTCTGGAGCGCAGGAATCGACCAATGAGAAAATGAAGAACTATGATGGCTATGAGAGGAGATAAGTACTGAAGAAGTAAAAGGAGTACGGTGTAGGTGGTGATGGCAACTTCCGATTCCCATTGTTCTAAACAGAGTGAATAGATCACGTTACCATTGTAGCTTTTCACGTGTTCGATGTCGTGTACTACAGCCAAGGGTACAGATATGGCAACAGACACCAGCCAAATCCAGATGACACAAACGTAGACACAAGGTTTAAACCTGACCTGGTGGTTATTGTACATAATGGAACTGTATCTGTCAACTGCCAGGGCCACTAAGGTGAAGGTGGACACAAAAACGTACACCGTTTGTAGGCAAGGCACCAGTTTACACAGCGTCTCTCCGAGCACCCAGTCTTTCAGCACGAGCCTGACAATTGTCAGCGGTTTACACACTGCGCATGTCAGAATATCACTTCCGGCCAGGTTCAGAATATACCAATTCCTGGACGACTGACCGCAACCTTTCCGTGCGATGATGTAAAATACCAGAGAGTTACCCATTAAACCCAACACAATAATGAAAATGAAGGCAGTGATGATGGAAATTTCAGCTTGTTTAGACAACCAGCGGTTATCATCCCGAAAGTCCTCATACACTCGCATGAAGTCTTCAACAGTGAAGTTGAAATGCCCGGGCACATCCAGAAGTTCGAACATGGCGGTCATATTCATGTCGATATCGTAGGCGGCCATGTTTGACAATTTGACTAGCAATCCCAATGTTTACTGGCATACAGCGTACGTTTACATAAATTTTCAGGAATGAAGCTTGTCTATTTAAATTCAAAATCACAAACACACTGATGACAGGTTAACCACCACTCTTGACAGTCGAATGGGTTTTCAAGACCACTCCCATGTCTCCGGAGATGTGAAGGTTCAGGACACAATGAATGAGGAGATCTGGACAGTCTGTTTCATCTATTTAGTTAGTCGAGGATGTTCATCTTCTGGCCGAATCTCCAACGTTAGTGAAGCAGTCTGTATCTGTGAAAAAGGTAAAGTAATACACAATTAGCTCCCTCAAAGATCCCAATTGATTTTGTGAATTGTATTCTTCCCCGTAGAATGACCAAGTTCTATCTCCACTTTCTGGCTGAACTGAGTTACACACTACACACTATTTCTACAGGCCTTCTCTATGGTGTGTAAGGATTACTAAAAAAAAAAAAAAAAAGACGTATTATCAAAAACTATAAGCACATGAAATTTCGATCGTCATTTTCTCAAGAGTTGATGGAAGGGAGTTAGAACCTCGTCATTCTAAAGGGGCGTATCGTGTTTTTGAAAACATCCATATTTCATTGATGCTATCCATTGAGCGATTTTTATTTTTTTTTTAAATCTCAGCTTATTTTATATAGTGGGGTACCTGTATTTCCAAAGTGCCAAATGCAGAAAGTTTTGTTGTTGTCACTGTTGTTGTTGTTGTTGATGATGATGATGCTGATGATGACGATGATGATGCTGATGATAATGATGATGATGATGATCTCAAAGAGTCAAAGTTGAAATCTCAGGAGTATTGAAAAATCTAGGCTCGTATTTCAATTCTGATCTCTCTATAGTAACTCATATTACTAAAGACTGCCAAGCTGCTCATTTCCATCTCAAAACTATGGCAAAAAATAAGAAATTTAATAAGTGAAAATACGACACTGGAGCTGTGTTTTCATGTGTACGGAAACGGCAATGGAAATGCCAGAAATCCATCAAGTGGTAAAAAGAAAAAAGTGTTTCCATCTGTACGGAAACGGCGTTCCCGTACAAATAAAAATACTCGTTGTGTCTCACTACCAGTACTTGAAGGGTTTTTGACGTTTCTGTTGCAGGTTTCCGTTGCAGTTTCCGTTTCCGTAAACATGGAAACACAGCTTAAGTCTTGTACATGCATTCATTATCAGCAGGCTTGAATACTGTAACTGGCTGTCACTAAGAATTCTGAAATATACCCCACACCGTTTTCAGAAAATTCAAATTTTATAGATCTGCCAGATTAATAATACGATCGGACCCATCATTAGACATTCTCCCAATTCCTAAGTCATTGGCTACCCGTCAAGGAAGGGACAGACTTCAAGATTTTGTGCTTTATTTTTATATGCCTGAACGGGCTGGCCCCAAAATATTTTTCACAACTAGTGGAATCATTCCAACCATCACGCATTTTAAGATCAATGGACGAGAAACTTTTTAAAACAGCGTCAGACTGACGCTTTCTGAAAACGTTTTTCTTCTATTGATAGGCCTAAATTGTGGAACAACATTAGCACAGACACCAGACAGAGTGAGAAGATCATCACATTTAAAAACAGACTCAAAACTGAATTGTTTAGGATTTGTTGTCTTTGAAATTGAATAATGTCCCTATGGTCTCAGAAGTTAGAGGATGGGAGTCGATTAAGTTTTTGTTAATGTGTGTGAATGGGAGCATGGTGAATTGATTTTATGTTAATCCTGTTTCTAATTTAGTTCAGCGCTTTAGAGCACGTCGTTTTTTTGTGGGTTTGAGCGCTTTACAAGCTAATTATTGCATATTACTTTACATCTCTTTCCTTTCTCCCACCCCCACCCCCCCCCAACCCCACCCCCAGAAACATGGTATATTGTACACTGACAACGAATGCATTTTAATATGTTTGGGCTATCTGGCGCTGAGCGCGGCAGATAAAGCATGTAACACATTTACTTTCGTCTCGTCTTGATCTGAACACACAACATGGACGGCAAAATAAAAAGGGGGAGGGGGAGGAAGGCGTAGAGAGCGTTTTTTGAAAAAAGGAGAAGGTGGGAAGAAAAACAAAAGAAAAAACACAGAGGAAAACCGGATAAGGTCGAAATCACATCACACCACGTGACACCACTTTAATTTCCCAAGGTATGAACAGTTAGAACAGTTAGTTAACAATGTTAGAACAGCTTCACTGGCTCCCAATTCACAAAAGAATTCAATACAAAAGTTTCAACTCTTGCCCATCAAGCACTACATGACACCATGCCTCAATACATTCAAGACCTGTTAACCCCCATACTCTCCATCACGGCATCTCAGATCATCCTCTGAAAACCTTTTAAAAATCCCCCATGTCAACTGTAGATCCTTTGGAGAAAGATCTTTTAATTACCAAGCCCCGACTGAATGGAACGCATTACCATCTGAAATTCGGAAAGTTGACAGTTATGAATCATTTAAAAGAAAACTAAAAACCTATTTGTTTTCTCGCTAGATAATATCTAGTGTCAGCTGGCAGTCAAGCAAATTCATTCATAACGAATCACATAGTAATGTTGGCGTATTTATATCTGTGAGTGTGTCATATACACGTGTAATATACGTGCATGTGCTGTTATTGTTGATATTATTAAGGGTGTGATTGGATGTCACCTTGTTTGGTTGATTATTAGTTAGAGATGTGATTGTATTGATGTGAAGTCTGTGAGACTGCCTCTGCGGTGATACGGACGATAAACCCATCTTTATCTTTATCTTTATCTCAGTCAATGATGACGCAGAGATTATAGCACATGATGCCACACTAATGATGTCATTTCGGTTTGTCTCGAGTACCACATGATCGTGACTGAGAAAGTTCCAGAATGCCTGAGCCAGTGGATTTATCCATATTGAGCTATTGATCAAGCGATTTAAAGATTTAAAAAAAAATTCCCTGAAAAATCTCATTCATTGACAAACGCCATCGAATCCCAAAGTACAAGATGTTAGCAACACATCAGATCCTAGCATGAAGTTTTCCTGGCCACTTCGGTATTGATGATACTTTAGCTAGAGTGCAAACATTTCATGGAAAAAATCAAAGGGTTTTCCTCTCCAGGATATCAGTTTGTGAAATGAAAAAAAAATAGTCTGCAGGATAATGTAGTTGTTCTGTATCGGCGTCTCTTTTACCATCTTTTAGACTAGACTAGTCTAGATGCTCTGTGTGAATGGTCACATTGTGCATTAATTTAATCTATATAAAAAAACAAATAAATTTATCCATCCTTATTGAATTTACTTGATAACAACACGCAGCAATCTCGGCATTTACATTAACCAACGTTTTTCTGCTGATTCCTTTCAGTCTAAAAATAAAATTGCTTTTGTCTTCCACTATTTGCAGAAGTGGCGACTGACTTGTAAAATAAAATAAAACTAAAATGACGCTTTTCAACTGTTGGTGTCACATTTTGAGAAAAGTAAGTTGACCGTAACCCTATTGACACCCAATATCTGTGTATACGTCCATCTGTGCAGATTGGCTCGTGAGTATCTCAATCTGAGACTTTTATCGAACTTGGGGGGGGGGGGGGGGGAACTCTCAGAGTCCAAGTTTCTTTTTTTGGAGGGGGGATAACTCTCCGAGTCCAGCAGCCTATTATCTGAAATATGTCAACTGGTACCTAATGTCCTACTTTTGAAATACATGTATAGTTTTTTATGTACTATTCACAAATAATTTTTCGCGATAAATATACTTACATTTTGTATCAGACCATTCTGAATCAGTTCTGTGCCTTTCAGAAGGTTAGTCAGAATGTGGCAAAAAGAAAAAAAAAGTGGCATCACGTAGCAAAATCTTGCCAATTATCGACGGATGTGCCGCGCTCCGAAAACCTAAGTCTGGAACTGGCAGCTAAGTACTTGTATTGGTATAACATTTTACGCTTTTTTTTTTTTTTTGTTTAATGCTGTTACTTGCTCAATTTTCTATCCTGTTACATTTTTTTTCTTGATGAAGATCAATCGATCGAAAGCTTGATTTGTCTTTCCTTTTCTCTTTGCGTTTTATTGCAGCATACTGTATTATTGCTTACCAGAGACTTTGCTCTATGCGATTTTTTGTTTTTCTTTTTGCCCTATTTTGACTTTACTTTAAGCCTTACTGCGACCCCACAGATTTTCTCTCTGTCTGTGTGTGTATTTCATAGCATTCAGAAGTTTAGGAGGAATCAACCTGCGTCTAGATGGTTAACTATTTCTGTTTTTGGTCCAAACAACCTGCCTTGAGATAATGATATGTTTCCCGTGTGCCTAGAGGCCATGGCCAGATCTAAACTGATCTATTCAATCCACTCAATGCTAAAGCCTGCTAGGACAATTAAGTTATCTACGCATGGTTCCACATACTGGCAGGTCCAACACGCCCAACCGAGGGTGGAAACAAAAACAATTAATTGTGAATGGTTAATATCTGAAGTCGGGTCGGTGATCGCTTCCCTGCCTGGATGATAACGATTCATCATTGTATCGTTCTCCTGATTCTACCGCCCATAGAGACAAGAGGCATAACTTACGGCTAGCGCCTGGCGTTGGACAAACAGATGGATGAAGCATTGCCTGGGAAAGATGAGCTCCTCTGTCACCTTTGATGATCCCTGAGAAGTTACTGCCCTTCATCGACCTTTCCCCTTCCACAAAGACCAAGTAGATAAATGGGTATCTGAATCGGATTTGAGCGCGAGAGGGCAAAAAGGATTCAGGGTGATCTCGGAATGGGGTAAATAAATTTTCAAGCCTATGCCACAGCCTGGAAGTTGACTGAGGTTATGGTACATAATAGCCTAATAGCATCTGGAAGTCTTTGAATCAACTAACCGACGAGTCTGTCTATCTCATCCCATCCCGCATCTTCAACGCCCCACTTCTGCTTATTCCTTCCATCTCAGGGAATACAATAATAATAATATTAATTTTTTTTTTTTAAAGGAGAGGACCATGTGACATTGGGAACTTTGTTTCGTGACCACGCACATGGCTCCCTGTTAGCGTTCATGCAGTCTACGTCAGTCGTAAATAGACGATAAAGATAACATTGAAATGAAACGTTCTTGCTTCTGATGTTTGCATGAATTTAATGTGACTGCGTCCTGGATACGATTACTAAAAAGAGCTGTATAAAATCTGAAGGTTATTCATTTGCTATACATGTATAATTAGCGAAAGGGTAGGACAAGACGCGCTGAAGTGTAGTAAATATTCCTCTTTTATCAAGTGTCAACTCCCCCCCCCCCCCCAACCACCACCATACACACACCCTTAGTTTTATTGACCCACGCAGGAGATCATACACATACCAACACCTAAACAGACACAGAGTCATTTACAAACGCATATATATATGTATATACATCAAGAAAGTCAGCCAGCTGGAAATAAGTGAACTAACTAGGAAAGCTAAGGACAGGATTGGGTGGAGGAGATTTTGTCGTGACATCCACTGTAGCAGCTAACATCGATGACGATGAAGCCGACAGGTGACAGGTGACATTCTTATATATTTATTATATAAAGAGCCAGGATGTATTCTTCACTGGCGCCTGCCACACTGCGCCGTGGATCCAGTTTTATAGCGCAACCTTCCCCTATCATCCAAAACCAGAACTTGTCTTCCATGACTTGCTCACGCGCGGATCGCTCGCGATAAAACTGAATCTCCATAATCACCCCAGTATCTCTTTTTGCCCATGTACGATGTCTCTTAGATAGCGTGTCAAGGATGGGATGGAGGAAGGGGGGAGGGGGCAGTTTAAGAGAAATTCAATGACTGAATATTGCGGAAATTTGTATTTGTTGACAGTCTGTAGCGGCTGATATTTTCAGTGAATACTCGCAGCCAGGTACTCTGACTGAAACCGAAAGCTTTGTTTTTTTGTAACAGAAACAAACAGCTCCATAAACTACGGAAAAACACCGAACTCGATGCTTCAACAGAAACAGCTCGATATTCCGAGAAAAACATAACCTCAATTCTGTAATGGAAACGCAGATCTCTATGTTTTCATTATTGGAAGGCGCGATTTAATAACTATTACAAAAGGAACACAGCACTCAGGATTCCTCTGGCAATATAAAACTGCCATGGAAATAAAACTGAGGAAAAGCAAGCGTTTTTCCACGTTTATCGTGCTTTCTGCTCCCAGAAACAATAAACAGGAATTAAAATGTAAATTTATTTCACTTGACCGTTCTGTGGGAAAATGGAAAGATTTTCAGAAATAAATGTATAAGCAACAAATACTGTGGTAGAGTCTGAGAGGACACGAGATTAACGTTGACAAACAACATGGGAAGCGGGAAAACGGGATTCAGTGTCAAATCCTGGCTAGTCGCAGTTCATTATTGTAAGGCTGAAGCAGGTCAAGGGAGGATTTATTTCTGTCTGTTCTTTGCGTTTTGGAGGCATCGACTGGACAACGACATGAAAATGCTCTATGACAAGCCCTAGCTGCTAAATATATTAATAGTTTACAACGAAGGTTTGACTACCAAAATGATAGATATTCTATGTACTTGTGAGTGGAAATATTGTTTTAAAGGAAATAAAATTTAAGAGAGAGAGAGAGAGAGAGACGAAAGGATGGGGGAAGGGATAGAGAGAGGGAGAGAGACGAGAGGATGGGGGAGGGGAGGGGAGGGGGCGAATGTCATAAGGGACGAAAAAGGAGAGAATTTCCCAACAAAACTTTTTTTTGTTTATATCTTAAGCCTTGGAGGCAAACACTGTCTAGAATGAAGTGTGCCCGATTTTTCAACAACATTTTTTTTTTTTGGGTCGTTGTTTTCAGCAATTTGGCTTTTTCTTGACCAAAGAATGCGTCTGGGTCAGTAGTCATCATGACGAAATGCGCGGCCACGACAAAGTACAGAACGATGAACTGGACATCCCCAAATCCGGCGTCCGCATACGCAACTGATTAAATCTGACCAATCAATGGCAAGAGCAGCAGCAAGGTTATCTCCCCATCATGTCTCATCCAGCTAAAAATGTTCTGTCTCATTCTTCCCTTTTCTTTTCCCCTTTATTTCTTCTCCTTGGCTTCGATTTGCAAGTATTTCTCAGCAATGACTATCTTGATCATGTCACCCGTTTCCTTCCCTCCCCCTAGCACATCTTCCCAAGCCCCAGCGACCACATACATTATACATTCCTCACCGCAGGTCCACTAACTCGGGTCTCAGTGCGGTCCATGACTGCAGTAATGATTTCACGTGCTTTGGTCTTTATAAAAAGGACGTGCATCTGTTTTTACCATTTCTCCGCAGCAGTTTGGTCTCATTCTTTTAGTCTCACTTTCCTCTCTCTCTCTCTCTCTCTCTCTCTCTCTCTCTCTCTCTCTCTCTCTCTCTCTCTCTCGGTCGCTCTCTCTTTTTCTCTCTCAGTGTTTCATTCTTTCTCTCTATTCCTCCCTCTCTCTTTCCATCTCGCTGTCTTTCTCTCTCTCTTTCTCTCTCTCTCAATCATATGTCCATCTCATATTTCCTTTACTTCCTCTGTCCATCCCATGTCTCGCTCTCTCCCCCCTCTTTCTCTCTGATATCTCCTCCTCTCTTTGCTAATATTTCTGTCTTATTTCTCTGTCTGTCTCTCTCTCTCCCTCCCCCTCTCTCTCTCTCTCTCTCTCTCTCTCTGTGTTATTATGGTTCGTATGAAATTTATCAGCCTGTCCCTCTGATATGATAATAAATATGTCCATGCATATTTCACTTTTCTCTCTCTCTCTCTGATGTGTCCATCCCTCCTCATGCTACACCCCCTGTCTCTTTGTGTGTCCTGCCACTCTCTGTTATTACCCCAGACCTCGGTTTCCTCTTTCATTAGAGTTGACAGCACACATTTCTGCCAGCCCCCCCCCCCTCCCTCAAAGCTGCTGCTTAACTTACGACTGAAGTGTCTCTAGGGAAGGGTTTTAGATAATGAAACTGATGATAGGAATTGAGGCATCAAAGCAGAGTAAGGCTAGAACGGTGCTTCTTGACATTATATGATCTGTTTCCACTTGAGATTCATGTCTCACGCGTTATTTTTTTCCCCATATAATAATCCAGTCTGTTAATTTTCCAAAAAACGACTTACATGTTAATGGACGGCCAAACGTCTTAGCATTTTGACAGAATAAGTTTATGCATGGATTTGCACATTAGCGCTGCTTTTGTCGTTGTTTCTGCTTAATTTGTTTACCAGCTGAAGTAACGAAAGCGTGCCTTATTGAACGGCCCAGGTTTGCTCTCCCCTCCTTGCTCTCAGACTTTCAAAGTCCTATCAAGTGCGTTTCTTCATCAGACAGACATGTAAAAGCCACTGACTGAGATCGTCTTTACATGAACATCTCAACCCCTCTTCCCATCTCAACCCCTCTTCCCATCTCAACCCCTCTTCCCATCTCAACCCCTCTTCCCATCTCAACCCCTCTTCCCATCTCAACCCCTCTTCCCATCTCAACCCCTCTTCCCATCTCAACCCCTCTTCCCATCTCAACCCCTCTTCCCATCTCAACCCCTCTTCCCATCTCAACCCCTCTTCCCATCTCAACCCCTCTTCCCATCTCAACCCCTCTTCCCATCTCAACCCCTCTTCCCATCTCAACCCCTCTTCCCTTCCCTCCTCCCTCCCCACTACCCTCCAATCCCCAAAATTCCTGCTAGATGAAGAACCACTGGACTAGAATTTTAGAGGTTAGAAAAGGAATTACTTCATCATTAGAAAGCAAAAATACAACCAGGGTGGAGGGGGGGGGGGGTGTGTGTGTTTGATGAACACGTTTATATTTGTTTGAGTTAGGGTTTAACGGCGCGCCGGCACGACAACGGCCACATTGAGCCTTCATCGGTTGTTGTTTTGTTGCTGTTGTTGTTTTTTATCTTAATGCTTTGTTATTTTGTTTCAGTATACTGTACAGTGTGTGGAATGCAGCAGTTTTCTACACTTGCAGCTTCAAGTCACAACACATTGATGATTTCATGAGGTAATTTATCTCATGCTTTCCATAACACACATCCCCCTCCCGCCATTCCCAAAGACAAAAAGAATTCGTCTATGCTATTTATACCCCTTAGACAATGGTGGCGCCAGCAAACGTGCCATGACACACTCTGTGATCTAAACCAGAAAGACACAATCTCAATTTGGCATAATTGCCAGTGGGGTGTCAAACATCTGACATTCCGTTGTGGTCTCTTTTTGTTGGCCTCAATATTAATCAATAGTTTTGCTTTATGAAAATGAGGCTGAAGGGTGTTGAATATTCTGGGAAAAATCAACAAATAAACACCTGTGTAATTTTTAGGTGTCAAAGTATTATTTGGTGTTATTTTCAAAAGTGTACTTCATAGCAAGAAGTGTACTTGCACTGGGTCCTGGCCAGAGTCTGTAGAGCAGTGGTTTTCACCTTTTTTGTCCCACGCCCCATGCTCACTTCAATTTTGCCAAAGAATGTGCGTCCTACTATGCTCGGTCAAAGTTAGTATACAGTATATACAAAAAGATTTTTTTAAAAACACACATAAATATTTATACAATAGCTAGGTTGCCCATTACCATTAACGTCCTGCATGATGTTTTAATCCAAGCTAAAAATCACCAAAAAAAAATAATTTTTTAAATCACCAACACGACATAAAATATATGTTTATCTACAGTTAAGTTGAAATACACCATGAAAATTGGAATTATGATTTCTGTGAAAAATCCCTACGCTCCATTCTGAGGTCCTACGCCCCATCAAACTATTGCCATTTCCCACCTTGAGATACACTGCTGTAGGGGAAAAGGAGTATTTGAGAGCCAGAACTTTAAGTTCAGTGAGCACAATTCATCAGACCAGAGTAAATTATGGAGTAAGCAGGTCAGTTCACCGAGTAAACATTGTGGGGGAGCTCCAAAACCATGACAGCAGATGTCCCGAACTTTGTCCAATTTTTGTCCTACTTCCTTTGATATTGCCTGTGTTGTTATAGGTAAAGTTAACATCCTGTAAATGGTCTCATCTTTACCCGAATCAATAATTGTTACATTTGTGCACTACTTTTTTGTCATTGATGGCCCATGTTGTTATAGGTTAGCATTCTGTAAAAAAAGTCTCACCTTTACTTGCACCAGTCATTGCATATCATATTAGAAAGAATTGTAACATTTCTTCCTTCGTAACTGACCAATAGGGAAAGTAAATAACAGATCGGACTTAAGAAAATGTCAGGCAGTGAATCAAGAGGCTAAAATCAATTTTATACAACATTTGGTACGTATTCCATAAAAGTCTAAATTAAACGCTGAAAAAAAAAAGTCAAATTTTTAAATTAAGAGACGTCAGTTGGAATATAATGTTATAAAATATTTTATAATGATAGCGGTGTCTGTTTTCACGATATAATGTGAAGGGTTAGGGTTAGTAATAACGTAATAATAATGATTTTGATAGTAATAATGATCAAGATATCAATAACTACAATAACAATATATTACGGAGTGTCTATTTTCACCACATTACAAATATAGTTATGGTAATAAAACCCAACCGGTAACTCTCCGAAACTCCGAAGCGTAGAACTGATATCAAATTTGCACATGGGAATGATGTAATTCCTAGTATATCCCCTGGTTACGACATCACACCGACGTCGAACCGATGCAGGGAACCCGCCCCTGTAGCAATCCTATCAATCCTACGGAAATCTAAATCGGATTGACATAGGATTGCTGGCTGGTTGGTTGCCCCCCAAACAAATCAAACATTGTTTATTCATTTTATTTTAAATTCCTTGAATCGTGTCAGAAACTACTTTACAGATTTCCTTCTGCGGCTCTTAACGAAAATGTGTGATAAGGTCGAGCAATCAAATTCTTGCCTTTAAACTTAAAATTGCCATAAGATGTTAGGAGCCTCACGCAGAATGCTAGGAAATTGGCAGACCCGGAAATATTCAAGCCAATCATTCTGACAGTGCCAGGCGCCATGTTGCCTTCTTGGTTATTGATTTGAGCTGCAGGAAGGTTTTGATTGGCGGTCAAGTTGTTTGTTCGAATCTTCTGTTTGTCCTGTACTGTGTTGAAGGATTGTGCACGGAACTAACGAACTTAAGGCCGTCAGCATGGCGTCATTTCTAAGTGGATGTAAATGCAATTTGTTGGCATAGGCAAGAATTGTAACATCCAAATCGTTATTTGTGAGGTGGGCGAGATAATCAAGGTGAAAAATAAGCAGAACAAAGTTAACACTAAATAACGACAACAGTTAAAACTACAGTATTAACAGAAAATAGGGCGTAGAAAGAAAATAACAAAACCAACAGAACATTTAAACTATGGCTGTTGTTACTCGTACGTATGCACCCCAGGCGTTTTGCCCTGGTAGTGCGTACG
This sequence comes from Onchidella celtica, assembly GCA_963931925.1. Taxonomy (NCBI): domain Eukaryota; kingdom Metazoa; phylum Mollusca; class Gastropoda; order Systellommatophora; family Onchidiidae; genus Onchidella; species Onchidella celtica. The sequence continues at coordinate 91,213,195 of OZ007567.1, read as the reverse complement.
TTTAAGCACCTATCCCTAATCCCGTCCTTATCCTCAACCCTAAATCTTATGGAATCCCGACCCCCCCCCCCTACTCTTTCAACAAAACAGGAGGAAAACAAAAAGAAGATCTGAAAGAATAATTAATTACGGCTGTTGTTAAAAGTATTTCGAGAGGAGCTGTCCAGCTCTGAAGACATAAAAGGCTTTAAAATACGTACCCCTAGGGCAAAAAAATTGGGGGTCGGGCGTACTTGTAACAACATTCCTGAACTATTGTTCATTCAGCGCGATATGAGCGACACAGAGAGAGAGAGAGAGAGAGAGAGAGAGAGAGAGAGAGAGAGAGAGAGAGAGAGAGAGAGAGAGCGAGAGAGAGAGAGAGGAGCAGACAGACGGTCAGAGACAGTACAGGGAGAGAAAGCGAGAGAGACAGACAAACAGGGACAGGGAGAGTCAAAGAGGGTGAGTGAGAGAGAAAGACAGAGAGAGAGAGAGAGAGAGAGAGAGGCGCAATGGAAGTTAGAATAAAATACATTGAGAGAAACGGAAACAGCATTAGCAGAAAGAGCAGCAGGAGACATAGGATAAGCCCAGAGATAGACAGAATGGAAGAGAACGTGATTAACTAAGTTAGACAGAATGCTTGGGACAGAGGGCGGAAGAGATCGAGTGTGCACGTCAGAGAGAGAGAAGGGGGGAGGGGAAGAGAGAAAAGAAAGAGGGCGCGAGTGAGAGAAGATTAGCAAAGAAATACAGATTCAATGAGACAAAGGCGAGAAAATAAACAGAATGAAAGGGGTGTACTAGGGTGGGGATGGGGGAAATTAATCAAGAGGGACAGAACGCGTGAAACAAGATACAGCCAAGACAAAATGAAAGAATAAGAGTGACAGAAAGGTCAACCTGGAAAAAGTCACGAAAACGGGAGAAAATTTTTAAAAAATGGAAACAGACAATGCCCGCAAAGAAAGGCCAACACGAGCTATAAAGTTTTAACATTTAGATCAAAGACGAGAAGACAGTCGAGATCTGTAAAAGTAGAAGTGGGCTATAAATAGCTGGTGTTTTGTTCCTTCGCGAACAGCGTTCTGCGTGAACAGTGTGAGGGTTCGATGACTGTGAAATTGTCGCCTCCAAACGTTGGTACCATCATGCAGGTGCTTTGTCTGGACATTGATTTCTTGCGTGTGTGTATATATATGTGTGTGCTGGTGGTGGGTGGGTGGGTGGATGTGGCGTGCGTGCTGTGTACGAGAGAAGAGAGAGAGAGAGACAGGGAGATAGACCAGACAGACAAAACAGACAGACAGGCAGACTGAGACAGGGACTCCGTGCATGTGTGTGTGTGTTTGTGGGTGGGTGGATGCTTGCATGCATGCGAGAGACAGAGAGAGAGAGAGAGGGGGGGGGGAGAAAACAGAGGGAGAGAGACAGAGATTCCATGCAAGTATTTATGTTTTCTAATACCTTTCTCAGATAGATTCTAGAAAACCAGATCTGCCCATATTTTCCTCACACTTGGGTTGTCCTTTCTTGTGGGAAATCGCACCAGATTGAAGTGTGTCAAATACAATCTCACATGCGAATGAGTGCGCTAGACATGTTGTATCTGTCACGGAAAAGTACATCGAACAGAATGCTTTTAACAGAAGTCAGATAACAGTAAAAGGATACGTGTCAAATGTAAAACTAAAACCATGAACAAAGTCTACCCAAAGACGGATCGGTAACGAAGAGCTTTGATGGCCAAATTTGTTGCGTTTTGTATCTCGGACCAAATCGGTATGCTTCAGATGCAGTACCAGTATCTATTTAAAAAAAAAAAAAAAGAAAGAAAGAACGGAAATATCGTTCAGCGTTATATTTTTATATTTTCTTGTGTGGAACTTACTGGACCTCGAGACAGAGAATACCGAGTCGGACCATTCTTTCTTTCACTATATGTCCACAACCTGTGCGCGTATAAACAAGGTGAGTACTACTCACAGAGCTCTGTGGTACTAGTCTCTTTCGTTCAGTTATGAAGGGGGTGTGGTGCGAATTGTTGCACTGTTGACATGGATGGAACGCGCACAAGCCGGCGGACGGAAAATGATGAATTGGTCCGTCTCGATAACCTGTGTCTCGGATATCCTGTGTCTCGGATATCCTGTGTCTCGGGTGGACCTAGAGAATCTGAATGATTTTTTTAAAAAACATTTCCAATACAAAGATACAGTATATTTTTTAGACGCATGAAGCTCTGTCCTTCTAGCGAGGCCATCGGGCTATTGAGATTGGTAACGCTTTGTGAAGAATCGGATTTTTAAAAAGTTGCGAAGGAAATCAATCGACACACGTTGTTTTCTTTTCTCTCTAATCACTTTTTGGAACAATTTGTCCACAAACTGGCTTAGTAAAAAACTAATTTATTCTAACATTTTTCATCTCCAAAGGTTTCAAGACTGTACTTTCAGCCGTTTTGGTTTTCTTCCAAAAGTTAGGATGTAGCCCTCAGGTTACCAAATTATAATACGAGTGGTATGTGTGCATACAAATATAATTATGTGTGTATGTGTTGGCCTTGGGGATGAGGAAGCACCGTTGAGGATGAAGATTGTAATTTTGATGTAATAGAATATTTGAGTCGCCTGAGGACAAGAATTCAAAATTTTTCCATAAATTCATACTAGAGGCCAAATTCATTATAGGTTGCTCGAATTGGTGATCTGATTAAGTCTCATTGATACTGTTCTTGCATTGATTTATTCCTATAGTTCTCCCAGAACGACCTATTCTCATATTCTGAGCGCAGAATAAAAGCAGTCGATCCTCATCTACTGGGGGAAATTACGAGTGTATCCTAGCATGTCAATGTATTTGTTGAAGCTCTCAGAATGGGCCGACAGGCAAGATCTACTACTGCAGTACCATAGAGTGCTTGGGTTAGGTTATTGCTAAGAGCAGAAAATTATGTAGATAGACATAGTTCGCTGTGGAGAATTGGAAACTGCTGGGTGGTCTGTCTGGATACAGACATAATTATAGGGTCAGTCTTTTGAAAGAGATAATGACTAGTGAGGAATACCAAATAGGTCAGTCTAATGAAAGAGATCAAATGTGAAGATGATAATCATGATGGGGATGGTGGCGACGATGAAAATGGTGGTAATGATGAGAAGGATGATGGTGATTATGATAATAATAATGACGATTATAATGATGTGTCTGATGGTGGTGGTGATGATAGTAATAGTGATGATAATGAAAATGATGGTGATGATGATGGCAGTGGTGGAGGTGATGATGGTGTTGGTGGTGGTGGGGAAGGTGATGATGATAATGATGATGGTCATGATGATGATGGTTACGATGGAACTGTAAACCTAAGGGTCAATCCGGTTGGTACTAATTCTAAACATTATTATTTTCCCTACAAGTTACTGCCTCGAAATCTTACTAAACACGTTTTATGTTCTCACTCATCTACAGTTTTCTGGCTTTGGGTCCTGCCCACTTACGGTCCTCTGCGACTTCGCCAATGAAACGACCAATCGTTTTAGTATTATTAAAAATTTAAGTGTACCACATTTCGTTAAGTCAACCCACATATTTATGGTATGAACCAGCGGCCACTTTGGAAGTTGCAAACTGCTCCTCGCACGTACATCCAGCCTGGTACTTGATCAGGCCATTTTATGATAACATACGAGACGTATCATTCTAAATGCCAATATATATAATTTCTCCGTGTGTTTATCAAACATTCCGTGTGATCGTGCTGTATAATCATGCCCGTATCTTGGATTCTGTCAGCTGTTCGGCGTTATGACCTTTAAATTACATATTTTCCTGTCAGTTTTCAGTGTCCGTAAGTCATCTCTATGGATAAAGAAAAATGCTTATACTTGGCATTATCATGGCAACATCAGGACGGTACATTAAACATCATCACAAACCGGCTGTGGACATTTGATAGATACAATTATTATAAGAGAAGATTAGACATACCATATAGTTTGAAGGGGACATTTGATACTGAAGCGAAGAAAACATTTTATATACAATGCGTTTTTGAAAGGGAAATATGATCTATACAACGGACTAAATTTGACAGATGTGTTTTGAAGTGGAAATCCGATAGTTTTAATACAGTTTGAAAAGGACATGCCATGGAGAAAGACTGACAGGGTATAATAACAAGAACCAAATAAGGCTGGTTTCCGTGGCAACATCACATTCACAGATAAAGGATTCCCTTGCTTTCAGACAGAAACTAGCAGTAAAAAAATGGGATGGCGATTTATATCACAGCTCCACCACGAAAAGCAAAGAGCGAGGTTTACATTTTTCTCTTAGTTTGATTTTTACGGCACGTCCGCCCAGAAATGGCTGTAATTGCCGCCAGCAAGATTCGCCCAACAGGAATCTTATCGTTACACCATAAAAACGTTCGTGGTTTCTTACAAACGAAAAAAAAAGAGCTTTCGATTAGAATGCAAAATATAAAGTTTTAGGAACATAGAAAACGTTGAAGCCGTGATCACCAAACAGATGGGTGCCTGTGAAATTGAAAAATTTAGTATGTAAATGAATGGAAAATATCTCAGAAGAGACGAAGAAAACGTTTTAGGAATTTACAAAACGCTGAAGCCATTTACACTATAGAAACGGTTGCCAAACGTCGATGAACTCTGAGTATCTAAACATGATTACAGGGAAACCTTTCTCAACCGAAAATCTTTTGATCAGCTGAATCACGGAGTTGTCATATTAATGAGTGGAGGATCCAGAACAGGTACGCGGGACGAACACGCCCGTTTGAACACAAAGAAGGATACCTATCAGTTACACAGGAGAGAGACAGCTTAGGCCCAGCATTGGTTGGCTCACTTCAGAGACAGAAAAAAAAAACAAATAATCTTAAGTTCCGATCATGAAACTTTTGATCTGCAACCGAGGCTGTGCCGCTCTCTCCAACTGATCAGACTCAAGCTAATCAACCAGTCATCCGGTAGATAAAAACACAAAAAAAAAGAAAGGGGGGGGGGGGGAGAGAAAAGAGAAGAAATCGAAAAAAGCAATTTCTCAGGACGTCTTTGCTTGCTACACTGAGGATCAAATAATGGCAGATCTATCTGAGGGATCACTCGGAAACTTATCCCACTGAACTACATGACACTTCTACAATAGGATTAAATCTATCTCCTTGAAGATTCAAATGTTATTACAGTCACTGTGATGCTTCGTTATTTCCATGGCTGAAAATGCTTCTCTGTATCTCCGACAGATCAAAATACACTAGACTAAACCGCTTCACGAATTGTATGAGACAAAGTGTATGAGGGGAGTCTTGCCATCTAACGGGGGATGTCAGTGATTTTTATGTTCACAAAAATGCGACTTAGACTTGGTTTCGCGCACTAACCTCAGGACTGTCCTCAGTAATTTTTTCAGTGTTAAATCAGGGATTTATCACTGGTGCATCAGTTAGCTAAATTTCACCGTCTCACCAATGACAAGAATTCAAGGATTGTTATTGCGTAGTGATCAGTGGAAACAACATTTTTAAAATATCAACCTCCATTAAGTTTATGTACGTCCTAAACTTCGAGAATTCTCCACTTTTTTTTTCTTTTTTTCTTAACGTCCGGCATATAATACTTCAAATAGAAAATAAAAGCTGAAAGAAATGGTGGTGACCACCCGTTGCCAATCCACTACTGATTATGCAATGACACAAAGAAGTCAAAACTTTTTCATTAACACTGTCATCATCGTCTATGATAGTGAGATGCTGAAGTGCAGAAAGGTAGCATCCTGTAACACAGATGTAAGCTGGCTTACGTCAAAATCTTTTATCTAACGCTAATGGATCTCAGCTAAACGCTTAGTGGGAAATGGCGCAGGTCAGCAGAAATGGGTTCATTTATATTTAATACATGCAAGCAGAATAACCTAGCCTCTGCCAGGGCATACCAAAATGTTAATATGTCCTCGGCATCTGATTCCTGTTATTCTGTACAGTGATAATTTATGCTGCAACGGAAAAGGCTGGCATACTCCCGAGAGATGACACCGTCCTACAAAATACGGACAGCAAAACTAGGAGTGCTAAAACTTGAACGCTATAGAAGAAGTAACAGATGGTTTTCAACTTCGACACTTGTCCTCCCTGAGCAAGGTAAAATATGTAACCAGAACTTCATTCGTCAGTTGCAAAGTACATTTTAAAAAAATGGATTTAGGATAAAAACCGCTTGATTGTAGGTTTTGCAGTTTCTCGGAGTGAGTTTTGCATTTTCTCTTATTTATATAGATGTTTATACTTATATTTCTATTCAATAGATTAGATAGATACCCTCTTTCTTTTTATATAGAGATTGGAGAGGGGGTGGGGGGGATCTTCAGCTGTAAAACGATTATTTCGACCCAACATCTTGTCCGACAGACCCGTTACCGAAACGTTGTCTGTTCTATGTGCAAAGGTAAGCATTCGAGCATTCATAATCAACCAATCAGCTCAGTCTCGAATGTTCGATTATTTTTTCCTTGCTCTTTACAATATGTTTTCCTGCCAGCAGCTGTATGAAGACAGCAGTTTGAACCGGCTCTCTGATTACGACTAAACCCGTGGCAGATGAATAGTTTTTTGTGCTTGGCGTACAAATTTCCCGACCAAGGATCTGGATTCTATGCTTCATGATCAAACAAATGGCTGAAACTTTTATCTCATCTCGTGGCCTCTGGGAACGGAACTGGAGCCAATCAGTGCGTGGATCCGGAAACCCTCAAGGCTAGTTTGAGATCACAATGTCTGAGCCAGACAGCCGTTCCTCCAGCCAAGTAATTGGAATAATGAACAAAAATCAACTTTTAGAACTGAAGGATGGAAGTCAAACCTACTGTTTCTTTCAAGCTGTGCAAAATTCGTTTGCAAGCATTCATTTCTACGCCAAACTTTGACGTGTCAACCTAACTGCTGTCACCAAATACGACTGAACTGCTAAAAAAAAAAAAAACCTATTGTGAGCATTAATTATTACATGAGCGCTAAATTCTAGTATATTAAAATCAAAATTTTTACATATCGAACATAGAAAAAAGATATTACGAGCACAAAAAAACAACAAATTGAAATATAATTACCAATTGTTTTTATTTGGAACATGACAATGTAATGCCTCAAACACTGCGAAACTCAGCAACACTTTAAGCCGATGAATTGCCAACACTCTGCAATCGTATTACTCACATAACAAAATAAAATCCAGATACAGTTGTTTTTTTTTAATCTGTCACACAATCAGATAGTTTTCTGAATAGCATCTATGACAGAACCGACGCCATACAGCCTTAATAATTGAACCAAGGGGAGACAACCGACGCGGTCTAGACACAACTGGGACAGTTTCCGGGGTAGAGATTCAGCCATTTCCGGCCCACAAAGAACACACAGACTCAAAAAAAAAAAAAAGGAAAAAGTCCAAATTATAAATGATATAACATATGAATTACTGAAAGCACCCAGACGTGCCGAGGTCGTTCCTGCTATCTTTTCCCCCCACATACACGTCATCATTGAATTATGGATCAATATAACTGTCTCCCACGTGAAAACGTCTGGATCTGACATTCAGGGCTCTGCACCATCTCTCACGGCCACACAATATAATCACCCTGAATGTGCTTAGTCAAGGACGTGCAAAATAATCTTCATTCAGTTGGACCATAACTGGTCTCCAATCCGGTAAAGTTACAGTAGAATCCCACAGCATCAAGTTGTACGGATAAAACGATCAGCCTCAGTTCATACCGTCCACAGAGCCACAGAACGGTCAATACTAGTCCTTGGGTTACAGTACAAAACCCAAATTGCTCAGTCCACAAAATCAGTACTCACCATTCAGTCCAGGCCTGCCATGCTTCAGAAACACGCAAGTGATAGACAATCGCCCCTTGAACCCCCCAAAAATCCCAAACGTGGTATCAAACATTATACAATGTCTCAGTGTATCTTTCGAGACAAAGGTCTTAAAGTCGTGGGCTTATTACTGTGATGGTCTCTTGCACGTACTATGCAAGTCCAGAAATAATATCTTCACAGATGGAAGAAAAAACTGACGAAATGTGGAAAAGGCGAAACTGAGATAGACGGTCTGATCACAGTGTATTTTTTTTTTCTGTTGTTAATATTTCTATTACTTTCTATGGCAAGATAATTTAACACATGAAGCAAAATGATGTCCCCCAAATCGAAGTCTCTGGGCTTAAGTTATGCTGGGCAGCAACATGTGCAGTATTGTTAGGACTCGGAGCCCCACAAACACATGTCAAATGTACAATACGAACCACGGATGTCCATATTCCGTGCTGCCCCTATGCAAGTCACGATCGCCAGAAATCGAAACCTCTTGTAGATCAGACCTGGTTGTTAAACAAAGCATTCCCTATAGCAGATCCTGGTGTCAGCGTCAAACATCTCAGACCTATCAGTGTGTCATGCGTTAATCAATTTGTGACGTTATTTTCTACGTTCATATGGACATTATAACCTCGGAATTTATGCCTCTCGCAAATACTGAACCATAAATGTATACACATAATGTATTTGTCCTTGTGGGGAATTGGTAACTCACAGAAATACTAAATTTGAAATGTACAACTAGTGGTCATGATATCTGGACTTATAAGGAATTGATAACTTTGCAAAATAAGAAATTATGTGACTTGCTGCGCTCGGGAAATATAAATCGGGACTCGCAGATAGTGGTCGTACTGTCTTAGTATTCTACAAATATTTCATATTCTACATTTTCTTTTATTGTTCAATTGTTTTATCTGTTCAATTTTCCATCTTTTTTTTTATGTTTTGTTTTCCAGACGAATTTTTAAATGGAAATATTGATTTGTTTTCCCTTTTTCTTTGCATTTTATTGTATCGAGGCTGTGCTACATACAACTTTTCCTTTTTGTCATATTTTGACTTTGCTTTAAGTCTTGCTGCGACCCGATAGTTTTTCCTGTAGTTTTTATAATGTACGTTATTATGCCATATTTGTTCCCTTAAGCAATTAAAGGTTCTCAGAATTATTGAATAAAATAATCTACCCACAGTATTATCTTCCCATAAATATCTATAAGGAATGTATCTCTCTGAAATACTAAAAAAAAAAAAAAATCCTGACATGATGTCATTTTTCATAATAAATATATAAATAATTCAAACGCAACGTCATCTTTCATATTTAAAAAAATTAGCTCTCGGAAATACTGGATAAAAAATCCATACACAATGTCATCTTTCATATAAATATTTATGAGGAATTTATCTCTCTGAAACACTGGATAAAAAAATCCATTCACAATGTCATCTTTCATGTAAATATTCAGAAAGAATTTATCTCTGTAACACTGAATAAAAAATTCTGACACGATGTCATTTTTCATAATAAAAATTTATATACATAAAGAATTTATATGACTCTCTGAAACACTGAATGGGAAATGTTTAAATGGCGTCATGTCCTAAGTTGATAAAGAATTTGGAACGTTCGCAAATAGTCAGTCAGAAATATACATCATGACGACTTCCACCACTGAAGTTAATTCGTTGCTGCTTTTTTTTTTTTTTGCGGGGGGGGGGGGGGGGGGATAGGGGGGGGAGGGGGGGAGGGAGGATGAAACATCTGATTATTCTCGTAAGGAGACTGCTCAGTGACTGACCACCTAGTATATTGACTATGAAGGCAGAAAAGATCCGAACCAAAAAAAAAAAAATATCTTTGCTTCCAGTGTCCTGGCCCTTGGCGACCATCCCTTAACCTGTGGCGTATCAAATCTTGGCCAGCCAAATGGACAAGACACACAGATGCAGTCAATCTAAAGTGGCCTGTCCCAGAGGATTTCTACCCCGGGTCCCCGCCCATCTCCAGTCCACCCATCCCCAACCCTGGTAGACGGGCCAGAAATCGTAATAAGGCGGATGTCCCCCCAACTAGCAGGGGCAGGTGATCGCTATGGCCAGCAGGGAAGGGAGATAATTGGAAACCTCATTGTCTCCATTCAGTCCGGCTACAAATTACCTCCCTCGCGTACCATTCAGATTCTTTCCATTCTCACTGTAGGTCTTCTCAGCTCCATATTGTACTTCCAGCTTTACACTCAATTTGCTCTGTCTTTCTGTATGTCAGTCTGAATCTATCTATCTATCTATCTATCTATCTACCTACCTACCTACCTACCTACCTACCTACCTACCTACCTACCTACCTACCTACCTACCTACCTACCTACCTACCTACCTACCTACCCACCCACCCGCCTATCTATCTATCTATCTATCTATCTATCTATCTATCTATCTATCTATCTATCTAAACTGGATCTGTCTGTCGGTATATCTACGTACTCTCCTACAATATCCGTGTAATGAGTGACAGGACTTTTCTCTGGCTATATAACTTGCAGATCCGTCTTCATTAAAACTGCATCAGTGAGTGAGTCGCTCTGGCTCGGGTACCCAGAGCTAATGACAACATGAGACAACAGATCCTGTGGCGAAGTTATAACTAGGGTAGCATGTGGGGAGGGGGGTGAGGTTGTGGTTGGTTGTCACATGCAGTGGGTTCTCGACCACAGAACTGCGCACATTCATGCCGTTTATACAACTCACCCAAGACATCAAGGTCAGCGCACGTCATGCAGTGCTGGACCTAATAGCCATGGTTAGACTTTGTTCCACAAGATTAGAGATTCGTAGTTTAGGAATCGCGACCTTACTTTTTGTTTGTCCCAACTCCACTTTTTGCACGACTGAGAAATTCGGCGTTAAACATTTGCGGCTTTTGTATTATGGTAAGGAATTGGAATAAAGCAGAACTGTGAGACAGCTTGATAAGTGCCACAACCCATTTTAAACAAGTGTAAAAGTGTGCATTTGTTAAACCTAGTCTACATACTAAAAGACCTCCAATTTTTCAGAAAATGGAGATAGAACAAGCAGGAATTAAGGTAGCGAAATTTGAAAGCAAATTCATTATTTCATCTAAAACTGTACCTTTGCAACTAGTCACATTATCTCAAGAACAAATAGTAACTAGCAGAACTAAATGTGGCTGATTGTTCGGGTATTAATCAGAAGAGGAGAAGAAAAGAAAATATCAGGTTATATTATTACGTTTCCTGAACTGCTGGGAAGAGAGACATGAAATCCTCAGCTAGATTCGATCAAACTTAAAGTTTTAGTGGGTTGTTTCAAAACTTTGCTTGCTTGTGATCTACCCGTGATTTTATGAGTGAAAAATTAAATGTGGTCGGAGACTCTCAGAATGTTTCAGTGAGGGTAAGAGACATGAACAGAAGTAAAGAGTGGGCGCGTGACATGAACAGAATTAGAGTCTTGAGTGGATGACAGGATTCAGAAGTCTGAAATGAGTGATATGATAGACAGAATTAGAGTGAGTCTGAGTGACATGAACAGAAATAGAGTCTGAGTTGGTGACGTGGACAGATTTGGAGCCTACTTGATTGTCATTGACGAAACTGTAAGTCTGAAATGAGTAACGACGGACGGAATTAGAGTTTAGGTGATCGATTTGAATAGAATTAGAGAGTGTGTAAGTGATATGAACAGAAAAGAACTGTAGGAGAGTGCTATGAACACAATTAGAGTACAGTGTATTATTAAGTGACCTAAAGAAAAAGTAGAGTCTTGGTGAGTTGCGCCAGCAGGATTAGAGTATAGGTAAGTGACAATAATATGGTAGGTCTGTATGAATGATCCGTGCAAAATGTAGAGTTCGTTTGAGTGCAGGAAATAAATTTATGACCTGAGCGAGTGACGTAAACGAAAGTAGAATCTAAGTGTGTCAGATGGACAAAGTTTCGTCTAGATGAGGGGGAAAAAATCAGTCCGAAAATCGTATCCGCATTTTCTTCAACTTTCCCGGCCGAGATAATCGATCAATAAATGGCCGGAAATGTTTGGACGTGCTTCACTCCAGTAGAAATCTCATTTGTATCGCAGAAAATGTCAAGGCTAGAATACATGTAGTTGAGCCAGTTCTACATGTCTCCAGGCTAAATGTGGAGATCTGGTGAACTGGAGAATTGCAAGAATTTTGTCTTCATTCGGTCATTTCTTGTGTACGTTTTGTTTACTCGTTCTGTCCAAGGCTTCGGTTGAAACGTCAAGAAACCGACGCTAAGAAAACATAGATAAAAAAGATACTGAAAAATTCTATAACAACCTCCCCTTTTTTCCTCAAACCATTTCTCTGCCTTTTTATCTTTTTTTCCTTGTTTAAATTATGGCATCTTTTTCAGATATGTAAGACAAATGTAAGACCAATACTATTCTACCTATATCTGTTTATTTATTTATTTATTTATTTATTTATTTATTTGTTGTTGCTGTTGTTGCAGAGATTATTACTGGATAAATATGCTGTAGACAGATCTTTGTTCCCACACCGACAAAATAGATATAAATGATATTAATATTTTTTAAACATGCTTTTGAAAGACCTATCTGATTCAGATACATGTACTTTCATGCAACGCACGAGGACACACACTGCAGTGACTGTAACTTTACCGCACTGCATCCCCGCCCCTCCCCCAAGCTAACATGCAATTTCCAGTTCTGTTTAGGTTCTTTGTGTATGTGATGTTATGTGTCAACAAAATATTATTTTCAGAAAAGGCTGTTGTTATATGTACGTATGCACCCCAAGCATTTTGAACTAGGGGCGCCTATACGTATATATACGTACTATCCCTAATCCCGTCCTTATCCTTAACCCTAAATCTGATCGATTCCCTTGACCCACCGATTCAACTATACATTTGGGGAACATGTCAAAGCTAAACACACACCCCCCCCCCCCCCAGTCTTGAATTTTATGATAATTTTATCAATATTGAGCTGAATTGGGCCTGAATTAAATAACCCTTTTATCAGTAATGGATGAAAACAGTATCATTTGCTAATTACCTGTTTTCCAACAATGGAAACAAAGCACCCTACTGGTTAATGGCCTGTTTATTGACAATGAGCTTAAGCATTCATTTTTGTACAGATCAGTTATCAACATTAAGAGAAAATGTAACTGTTAAATTTAAGTGCATAGCATTATGGGAAGTTGGTTTTCACATCTTGGAAACAAATTTTACTTCGCCTCTATCATGTCGGTGTGGGAACAAAGATGCTGTTTCCAACATATTTATCGAGAAATCATCTCTGCCACAACAACAACAACAACAAATAAATCGATGTATTATTAAATAAATAAATGAAATAAGTAGAATAGTATTTGTCTTATAAGACAGAAAAAGATGCCGTAGTCTACGCAAGGAAAAAAATAAGAAAAGGAAAAAGAACCGTTAGGGAAAAAAAGGGGAAGGGGGGGGGGGGGAAGGGAGATTGTTTTAGAACTTTGCAAAGATTATAATTACATAAATGTTATACTTTTCAACCAAAGTCTTGGAAAGGACGAGTAAATAAAACGTACGTAAGAAATATACGCATGAAGATAAAACTCGCAATTCTCAAGGTTCCTCCACTAAAAATGATCTTAAGTCCAAAGCTTCGATTCACCCACCAATAATGAGAAATAATATGCAGGTATCTTGAAGCACAATGATGAAGTACATGCAAGTTCATCCTGGACTGCCCCTCGGTCAGTTCTGACAATTTGTTCAGAAAGTACTTCACATAACAACACACAATTTACTACCAGGACTATCTTGACCCTCACAAGTTCTCAACTCGTCAGCTCATCCACCCATCCCTTGCCCCTCCCTCATCCAATATACATACCACACTGCAGCCCCCCGTCCCTTGTGTCAACTGGTCTATTTTTGGCTTTTCACGCCCTTGTCCCCGGGGATATCCCCGGCTCTCGATCATTACATCACTTATCCGTGATACCAGCGACTTAACGCTGAAACGTGCATTACGTCACACCGTTATGACGTCAGTAATGACAGGGGGTGAGGAAAGTCACCCTCCACCAACCCAGCGTGCATGTTCTGGTGCTATACTAAAGAACTCACTGTGTGTAAAAGGGGTGGGGGTGGGAAGGGTGAAGCAAACAAGGAATTAGAGCTGAGTAGACAATGGTGGTTTATGTGTATTAGTGGTTGTATAATTGTGTTGATGATAAAGGTGGTTGTTCAAAGAAAACGGCGAGGCCACCAGAAGTGTATGTGACTAATTAGTGCTCAGAAACGCGTAGTGGGAGTGAAAGGAAGAGGAAAAGCGATTAAGTTGGGGATCGAACCCGCGACCACTGCTACGGCACCAACCGCCTTGCCAAAAAAAAACAACAACTACTGGCTTAACCGCTTGGCCATACTGTCTCTTAGAAAAACAAAAAAATGCAGCCGAACTATCAAACGGTATCTATAACTGACTTGAGTATTCGTTCGCTGGGACCAAGCCCACGCAGCAGAGGTCTGGGGGTTCAATTGCCACCTTGATCACGTGTTTTTTTTTGGGGTTTTTCTTTCACTCCAGCTAGCTTCGCTGTTCTGAGCGCTAGATGGGCACATACACTTCTGGCAACCTAACGTTTTCTCTGAATTATTCTCTTAGGCCTCTGTTTCCCCCAAGCTTCCGCTTCCCTTTCTAAAAGGTGGCAGTAACTGTATGGTGGTAGTTATAATAATGTGGCCGCAGTGGTGAGTCGGTGTGGGGTGGTAGAGGTAATAGTCTGGAGGTAGCTGTATGATGGTGGTGGTGCGCTGGTGGGCAGTGGTAGAGGTGTTAGTATGGTGATCTGATAGCAGTGTGATTGTGGAAGTTGTGAAGTGACAAAATGGGCCCATGGTGGCAGGCAGGAGATTTGTTATCGTTGTTGTTGTTGTTGTTGTTGATGTTGTTGTTAATGATGTTGTAGCTGTTGCTGTTGATGTTGTTGCTGCTTCTATTATTATTGTTGCGGTTGTTGTCGTTTTTCATGATGCAGAGACAGGGAAAAGGACAAATTCCGCGCTTTGTAATTTCATAACTTTTTTGATACACTTCTTGGAGGGAACGAATGTTTTGACCATGATTTTGCTACAATTCTACATGACATCAATGTAGTCTGTCTCCAGGGGACCTGAAAATCATTGTCTTTTCTGTATGAAGGGTCTCCAATATCTCCAAAATGGCTAGAAATGGAAATCTGATTGATTTTCTTATTCTTTGCACTGTCTTTATTGATACTTTCTCCTGTCGAGATAACATTACTGGAGTGTGGCAGGAACAGTAGCGGAGACCGCTCTCTCTGTCTCTCTCTCTCTCTCAGTTGTTGACATACAAGGAGCGTGTTGCTGTCAGTCACATATTGCCCAAGTGGCAAAACTGTCTGGCTCTCTGTCTTTGTCCTTCTGCCTATCGGTCTGTCTGCCTGTCTGTCAGTGTACCTATATGTCTGTCTGGCTGTATTTGTCAGTGTGCCTATCAAAGGCAGAGAGCCAGAGGCTATCTGTCTGTCTGCCTTTGTCCGCCTGGCTCTCTGTCTGTCTATTTATTTGAATGTCTGTCTGTCTGTCAATCTATCTGAATGTCTGTCTGTCTTTTTTCGTATGCATATCTATCTGTCTGTTTGATCGTCTGGCTCTCTGACTTTGTCCGTCTGTCTGTCTATCTTTGTCCAACTGTTTATCTGTCTTGTCTTTTCCCGTCTGTCTGTCTGAATGTCTGTCTGTCTGTTTTCGTCCGTCTGCTATCTATCTGTTATGAGGTCGGACGGAACGTGTCCCCTCTAGTGTTACGAATTGGCCTCCTTTATTAGGGCTGGACTCCTGTGTTACGGAGTTTGGGGGGAATCCGTCTACTTAGGGTTTCGACTGCATTCTTTTAAATCGAGAGTTTTATATATTTTGTATGTTATCTAATCTAAGACCTAACTTTCATACCATTCCAAATACTAAAAGACAATCTGATTAAAGTTTCTTCATCAGACCTGCAGGGTCACATTTATTTATAATAAAGACACTAACAATTTCGACTACCATCTAGATCTAATTAATTAATAACGATTAACATCAACAGCATCACCATAATCAATAATACGTCACTACCACTCTAGCTCTAGGGTTCCTCTAACATCATTCAGCTTCTATGTTCGTTAATTTATCTAACTAATAATTTCTGTACATCTATATGTTAAGATCTAGGTCTTGCCCGTCGAAGCGACGTCGGCACAGTTAAGTGTAAATCAAGGGTGGACTGGTAACTCCCAGCCTCACCCAGACAATTCAAACACAATTTCCAATTATGTGTTCATACAAAAGCTACTCTAATCTGCAGCTCTAGATGAGGTTATGCGTGCTGCATCCACGTGGGTGGATTCCTCAGTCTTCTATCTGAACATGTCAATCATCACGAGCTTGGTCCATTTCAACTTACAATTGTTCTGGCCCAAGGCCAGAAACAGTATAGGATAGCGTGGTTCAATTCAATTATGGCCTATGGATAATGACGAGACCCTCGTCTGGTCATGTTGTTAGAAATGCCTGGACCCATCAAGCAGGGCTACACTGACCCCCTCACAGACGGAAGATTCTGCATGAAGTGAAGAAAGTAGCACGGACCGTAAGGTCTGCGCTGTATCGCGATTCTTCCGCTAACCTTCATTGGTTAGCCCTTTTACCTATATTATAATTTATTTGCATACTACTGCTTATCACGGGGTCGAGAACTGCTCTGTCATTCCTAGCTATACATTTATTCTATCTCGCCCCACTTTCTTTCCATCTATAAGAAAAAAGTGTTACAAAACAAACTGCCCACGAGAACAGCTCAAGGACAAATTACGCTGGCCATAATCAACAAGATCGTAAAAAATTAACACACTAACTTCGTGACCTAGCACGGCATTTTTAACTTAACCTGCTCTTGACACTATCTATCTGTCCGTCTGTCTGACTGTCTGTCTGCCTGTGCCCGTCTGTCTATCTGAATGTTTGTCTGTTTTCGTCCGTCTATCTATCTGAATATCTGTCTGTCTGCTGGTCCGTCTGGCTCTCTGACTTTGTCCGTCTGTCTCTCTGTCTGTCTATCATAGATTTCAAACACAACAACTTGCTCCATGCCATAATTGAGCGTCATAGCCTGACACTACCAGGCGTTGACTGATGAAATTCTAGTTCTCGTAATGATATAATTATCAGCTTTATTACTGTTAGTCCAATGACCTGAATGAGGCGATGCATGTTCTGTCTATGTGACATGCCTTCCAGCTGCCCCTGACTTGAGAAACAAAAGGAGCGGGGATTCATAATGGCTAATTCAGAACCTCATTATCTACTTGTCAACATACGGGAATGCGCAACAGCGTCAAGGCACTGCTCGTGTTCTGGGGTCACACTGATCCAGTGTTGAGCAAAATAAGCTCCTTCTGACCAGATCAGGCCGATAATGGGTGACCGCTCTCAGGGGTCCCAGATGAGAGATTTGACTGTTCCAGACACTGTTGTTCTGTTGGAGATAAGCAGTCACGTGAGAATGAGTTCAGGTTACTATAGAAACGCAAGGCAAAACGCGGGGAGAGAGAGATAAGCTAGGAAATTATAATTATTCAGATTTGCTATAATTTTAGATTTTTGAATTAAATCTACCTAAAACAGCCCAAGTGCGAATTTCTCTGATTTAAAGTTGTTTTCCCACGATTCTTCTTTCAGTGAGAATATTTTTTTTCTTCAAATTTAGTTTCCTTGTTTCATGTGTACATCATCCACGTTCTTGATAACGTATTAAAAACCAAAAAAAAAAAAGGAAAAAAGGTGATCTTTGACTTGCCGTTTCCTCAAGATTGTGGATGCCACTGGATGTTCAAGGCAACCCCTTTCTCTACAATTCCTTGGTAAACACCGTATCCTTTAGCCTTTGATTATAAGGTAATGAATCCATCAGAGGGAATGTATTGCAAAATTTCCAATCGTCCCATAAACAGTTGGAAAATTTGTTATTTAACTTCTTCTATTTGATCTATGTTACTTTAAGTTTGTCTAATAAAATAATGGACATTATTAATACATCTTTTCAACCTTTTTTTTACCCTCTTCTGTTACAGTAGACAGAGTAACGATGTCCAACAGAGTAGAAAAATACATCACTCGAATTTCTATCTCTTCTTTTATTCTGGTTAATATCTATTCTTTTTTAGTTCATAAACGTCAAATTGCTCTACACGCAAGTCATCTGAAAATACCAGTGAAGGTCACACGTACGACTGTTTGAGAACTACGAATTCCTACTTCATAAACGGAGTAATATAACCTGAAGCAGCAGGGGGCGAGGACAGTGAAACGTGGTCGATACAAACTGTGATAAATGCAAATCATTCAATGATCGTTTTACGGGCGTGCTGCTGAGTGTTCATCGTATATTGGCGAGACAGTGAAGATGCCAAACGGGTGTAGATGGTGTCGGATAACGAATGAATTATTGTGTCAGCCCGTTAAATGAGATTTTGCCTATGGCAGCATCTGAATTTTTATGGAAATTTATATTCATCGATACACAAAACCTGCTTACACATTGTGAAGGTTATTCACGAGCAGAACCTAGAAATAATATTACTGGTTAGGATTGTCGGGGTCTGCTGTGGGAACGTGGTGATTTCAGCCACAGCCAACCGGACCTGGAAAACGAGAGATGAATGTGAAATATTCGTGATGCAGCGAGAAATATTTCTATAATTATTTGCGTCTGCCTGTGAATGCTGATTGCTCATCGGGTTACAGGCGGGTCCACTTGGTAGACCTTTTTTTTTTTAGGAAATGCGACAGTGGAGACAGTTTTCGTTATGGGATTTGTCTTTCCTATGGGTCACGCGCTGTCCAGTTTGATGCCTGGAAATAATTGGGTTTTTTTTAGGGGGGGGGGGGGGGGCTTTGGCACAAACAACTGCTGATTGCAGGATAATTCAGATGATAGAACCCTCGCGCAGCAGGCAGAGGGCTTATGGTCAGCCCCTGCTCAGTTTCATCTCAATCTTTCGATCACTCTACTGTTTTTTTTTCTCTGTCTCTCTCTATATATATATATTGCTATAAACTATTACTGCCATTTCATTTTTTTTCACAGACTATATAAATATATACCGTTTTGTCTGAAACCCTTCTGAAAGGAAAAGAAATATGAGCGAACCTATTTTAAATGATTATTTCCCCCGATATTCAATGTCTATTACTTTCCTCTCCTTCCATCAGGTGAAAAGATCAATGATGTGCTCACACATAAAAATAATGTACTCATACATACATGTACAGGTGTCCTAAAAAGGAGACATCATCTCTCAACAGCTGTCTTGCTGGAGTGCGTTGATACGTTTATTCAGTAAATAAAGTGCACATACTTGTGACACACACAGACACGCATGCACATCAATATCAGCAACACCCGTCATTTCTTCCTCATTACGAATGTGCACACGTATGTATTTGAGGCTGTGACAGAAGGTTGGTGACATAATGGAAAAGTAGCGAACGTGATTTTGAACAAAGTCCTGTGAGTAACACATGAAACCAGTGGTTCAAATTATGTTTAGAAATTATGATAGGAAGATAACTTGGGCATGTTATCCAAAGAAAGTTCTATTTCTGAATAATACCCTTTTAATGTAGCGAGTGTGACCTGGACAAAGTCTTGACCATCTGTCACAGTCTCATTTACCCTTGCTGTGTGTCCTCGTGCAGAAAGCTTTTTTTCTAATGTACGTGTTCAGATATTATGTAAATGCATAAGAATGCATCTGGAATAACTTTGGTAGCTGCTTTTTAAAAAAATGTATGAGTCTAAGTAATGTTTGTGTTGTGTCCGTGAGCAATCGTAATGTTAAAGATATACCTGTGTGCACTTGCAAAGTCCACATGGTAAATGTGTACATGAATGCTTGTTTGTGAACTTTTCATGCAGTGAGCAGATGGCTTAAGTTCAATTCCTGGTTGCATCTCAACCTTTCGATCATTCTCGTTTTTTCTTGTTTCAAAGTTTAAAAACTGTTTGCTATCACTTCACATTTTTGCCACACGCTATAGGCTACTGTACTATAATGTCTCGAAATCTTAAAAATCAAAAGTTATTCTTATTTTAAATTATTATTTGGGATCTCCAATAGTCTATTACTTTCCCTTTCTTCCATCACGGGAAAAGATCAAGGTTGTACTCACACATAGAAATAATGCACATACATTACAACCACTGCACGTGTTATGTATTTCACAGTGTTATTGTATGTAAATTTCAAGGCCCTCACTGTCAAAAAGGTCTTTCATGTTACTGATGTCTGCGACTGTGTGAATGAGTACCATGTGTATGCGGGCGTGCTTGTATGCATACCTCAAAGAAAATAATTCAACTGAAATACCCATGTATGTATGTAAGATTTCCAAGCCAGTCAACCTCCCCACCCCACCCCCACCCCTCAAGCGATTGGCCCTGACACGACCCCGACACCAGAATGAGATTTTCCCGCCAGTTTCCCCAGTCAATCACTGATCAGCTCTCTGTCCGCGCATCGCATGATTTAATTGCTTTTTATTATCCTTTCCTTTTCTCTAGGACACTCCGGAACACTCGCGGTCTATCAGCTGATGAATCAGATGGTGACAGAATACAAAATCTTGTCTCTACCCTTTTTTGCACTTTCTGCCAGTTGCTCGACTCGGGCCGTTTGTTTAACATTTCTATTCTGTCTGTCTCCGTTCGCATGTCTGTCGGCCTGTCAGCTTGTTTGCTCAAATCCACTGCATTTTCAACCTTCTTACCTGTCTGACTAAGTCTTTCTCAATCCTCAAGCCTGTTCATAATTTTACATTTTGTGTGTCCGTCTTCTATCCATGGAAAAAAAAAAGCTTTCCGACAAGGAAGTGTATATCCGTACAACATGCTGTATGGATATGGACAGTGCATATTTATATCCGTACATGTTTACCAAAAGCGCGACTGGTGAAGGTTTGCTGAAACAAAACTTCGTATGGTGCTCACGAATTTAAAGTGACAACACATGGAATAGTCAGATGGATCTGGGGGCGTGAGGGCCTAGTCAGTTTGTATCAATGGGCGGTAGTCAGATTGACTAATCAGGCGAAAAGGAGTAGGGGTAGCCATTGGTGATCGACGTACACTCAAGTATATTATTAGCGCAGATCACGCAATCTCCGGGCAGAAGTCGGATTGTTTTGCTACTAAGCCGATTCATATTTTTAAAAACTATTCAAATTAACAAGGTCAGTAATATAGTATTCTGGTGTGTGTTGTACGTGATCGAATTGTGTGCATTGTACGAATATGCGCTTCCTTCCGACAATACGTCCTCTCCTTCAAATTAAAAACACAAATACGTCAACAAATAATATAAAATTTACTTTATGTACATCAACAAATTAATTAAATAGCTAACGACTAGTTAAGTGCCCCTGCTAGTTAAGTGTCCCCAAGTAGCCGTTGTGCGTTAATTTAAATTCATTTTCATAAATTATTTTACCCGTTAAAAATTCCATACTTCTACACTGTGGCTCTCCGTCTTCCATGATTCGCATTCTGACATTCTGCATTTCTGCCCGTCTGTCAGCTCTTTCTGTCGACTCATACATCGGCATACAACCAGACATGACACTGTATTTCCTTGTACAAGGACGAATAAAATTTATCTTATCTTATCTTATCTTATCTTATGTAAGCTAGGCTTATTTAATTAGGATTACAATCTCCTCATTATTTTTTTTTTATGTTTGGGGGGGGGGGGGGAGGGGGCGGGGAGAGGGGGGAGGAGGGAGGGCTCAGATTGAAATTTCATTCAGTGCATGACTCAGTGATTTCAGATAACTGAATAGATAAGCACATAATTCAAAGAACTGTATAAAGAGTAGATAGATGTTTATGTGTAAATCAGTAAATGGACTTAAAAGTACATAAATAGACAGAAAAAAGAAAATATTCATGTAGACTAGGAAAAAAATTTATAGAAAAAGATAGATAAGATAGGTAGAGAGAAAAAAAAGAAACGAAATACGTAAATCGATAAACAAGTGCATTAATTCATAGCTGAATATAAGGCCTATCCTGGGGATCGGACACAATCACCTCATTCCTGAAAGTTTGGCGGCCTAAGTTCTTGTTTGTTCCAACACTTTTTGCGCAGTTGAGAAATTCGACGTTAAACATTTGCGGCTTTAGTATTATGATAAAGAGTTAGAATAAATAATGGGAATTGTGAAACAGCTTGATAGATGCCCAAACGCATTTTAAACAAGTGGCAAAGTGTGCATTCGTTATACTTCTTCTACATGTTAAAAGATTTCCAGTTTTTCAGAAAGTGGAGATAGAACACAACACAGCAATCTGTGGTAGCGTGTGTTTGTAGGTCTGTTTCATTGCCCGGCTCCCAATACACACAGCTCATCTCCTTTCACACCTACATAGTCGCTGGGGACACAAATCTTTCATACTGTATCTCTAATCTTCATCTATTAAACCGAAACAACCTCATTTTATCTCACGGTGTAATGGGTAGATCGCTACCATTTATCTGCCCAATTACTCTTTACATGGAAAAATATGCTCTCCCCCTCCTCTTCTTTCCCTTTTCATCTCCGGATCCCTTCCCTCTTACTTCCCCGCTCCCTCTTCTTCCTCCTCCTCACTCGCAGCCACCCACCCACACTTCCTTCCCAATAAACATCTCCGGATCTTCCAATGTCTTACTGCCCACGCAATATCTGTCCCGCCACTCCCAGCCACCTGTCCCCACCTGTCCCTTTTCATCTCCAGATCTTTCTCTAACCCCCCCCCCCCCCTGCCAGTCTTTCCTCCCACTCCACGCCTTCTCTCTTTCTCATTTCGTATTTTCTCTTAAATTACGGTGTCTCAGTGGTATAATCTTGTCAAAAACAGATCGGTGACAGAACAAAATATGCTTCAGAATTTTTTTTCCCGGTCACATGCGATGGTTACGTGAAGAATTTGAGTCAGTTCCTGTGGCCGTATGCATAATCAATGCGTAAACTAAAGTAAACACGTTGACTGGTGTTAACGCAAGAAATGAATACAATTTCTCGTGTTAACACCAGTCAACGTATTTACTTTAGTTTACGCATTGATTATGCATACGGCCACTGGACTTGTACATTTTCTGCGTGGGTAAAAACATTGGAACGAAAATTCTTGTTCCCAATAATATTTTGTCCAGGACGAATACATCCCAGACGGTATTGTAAAATGTATGTCCCTTGGAGACGATCAACACGATTGTATGGGCAGGGATGTACGTAAATTTTACATGAGCTCATGATTTCCCATTATCCAAAAATCTGTTACTTCGTTTATTTTTTCTCAGGAAGAGGAAGACATGCACATTATTATGTATAGGCATATGCCAAAATGCCAGACATAGAATTATTTCCTTATACAAAATCGGTTTGTATGAGACGTATTTTAAGATGTGGAAGACTCACTGTTACCGATTTTAATTTATGACTATGAAGCAATCTCCTACTCCACCTTTGCAGTTTAAATGAGAAACCAAGTTTTAGTTTAGATAAATGGTTTAGAAAGCCATGCCAAATTTGGATACACGGATTTACCAATGGCCGAAGTTATCTTGAAAAACTGAGTTCATTTATTTCCGCGGAGACTTACTGCAAAGCTACCAGAAACAGTAAAATGGGACAGCTAACTCGTTTAGCGTGCACAAATTTCGTACCGCCACCTAGTGGCGAATGCGCGGAAGTCATGAACAATGTCGTATTTTACAAAGCCAAATGGGAAAATATTGAATTTTAATAACTGTACAGCCATCGTTGTAGGCCTTGATTGACGTCACTTATTTTGCAATTATAACTTCAATCGTTATGGGGAAAACTCTGGCTATTTTTTCTTTCTTTTTTTTCTTAGTCGCAGTAGCACTGTAAGAAATTAGTATCATAGATGTATCATTATATCCAGCATTCTTTTCATGCTTTGTGCCATGGGCGCAAACAAATTGCACGAATTTTTTTATTTTTTTTTGAGATGCGAAGGATGGAGTGTCGCATCTTGTTGTATCTAGTGCTTATAGCCACAAGACCAGTCACGAATTAGAAAAACCAAGTTGCATTCATATTACTCACTCCCTGATTTTTGCTCTTTTAAGCTTATGGTTACTGATCTTTTGTAGTTCCAGCAGTTTGTATCATATCGCCAAATTTGTTTGTATATCTCTGTCTGATTTATCTTTACAAATGGAGGGTTTCCGCCGAAATGCTCTTGAACTGCTCTTAGGCAATCAAAGACAAGAGTACCATGTCACACTCAATCACAGAAATCGTAGTCTTTCGCCATTAAATTTTTTTTTAAAGCAGCAATAAACTGTTGGTATTAGGTCCAAAACAGATAATGATTGTATTACTATCACATTTTGTGGTGAATAAGACATTTTAGCAATTGACAATCACACTATTATGTCGTGAATCTGTGACTAATTTAAACAGAATGAAGTCATTTGCCCATGATGTATTGCTGTTCACTACAAGTCCCGCACACATGCTCACCATGGGAGAGTGAATCAGAATTCGTGAGAGATCACGAAAGGGAATTGGGGGAGGGGAGGGAAAAAGGGAGGGGAGGGAGAGGGCAAGGGAGAGGGAAGTTCGAGCAATGCGAGGTACCTCAGCTAATTTGTCTGTAACTGTCAACTATGTCTACACTTCATTGTTAAATATGATCATTTATCTACATCATGCCAGTGTTTACTGTCATACTTCAATGTCAAATTTGTCTTTATTTCGATGTCTGATTTATCCATACGACATTGTCCAATACGATAATTTGTATACATGTGTCATTGTCTACACGTCATCAACTAATTTTCTACAACCCATTGTCTAAATTGCTTCAACTTTTTCATGATTGTCTGTCTCGTCTGGTTTCTGTATTTTTTGCCCTGGTCTCTTGCAATCCCCCCCCCCTTCCCTCGTCATCTTGTTCCATTTCGGTCCTTCCCCCTTCCCCCCAACCTCCGTTCTGATAGGGTCTTCTGCTGTCCCGTCGTTCTGTTAGGGGGGGGGGCGAGGGGGGCGCTCAGATTCAAATGCAATGCATTCATTTCGTGGATGAATCAATGATTGGAGGTCACTAAAATTTAGTTTTAATATATCTACAGTAACTGCCATGAAATATAACATAATGCACAGACGGTTGTGTCCGACCACTTGTGGTATTAACGCAATCAAATGTGACATCCAGAATGTGGTTGAGTGGGAGGTGATTTGTTTGCTTTCTTCCTTTTTCTGTAGTAGGATAGAAATAGTGGCTAGCATTTTGTGTAAACACCGGCAAGATGTAGGGAGAGACCAAGCGAGAGATCGAGAAAGCGAGGAGGGGAGACACGGAGAGAGGCGGGGGGGGGGGGAGACAAATACACGGACAGAGAGGCAGAGACAGAGAAAGAAGGAGAGAGAGAGAGAGAGGGGGGGGAGACGGGTAGAAACAGAGAAAAAGGGAGACAGAGAAACAGAGAAAGGGAGACAGAGTCGGGATACAGAGACAGACGGAGATAAAGAGGAAAACACAAACGGAGAGAGGCAAAGAGAATGAAATTCTAGAGAGACAATGATGGGGAGAGAGGGAGCGACAGAGAGAAAGAGAGAGGCAAAGGAAGGAGGGGTGGTGGACGTGAAAGGCTAATGCAATGTAAAAAAGATCGGAAAGGACTACTAACGCAAAACTCGAACTTAGGCCGTAACTCAACAATCAACTATTTCATGGCGAGATTTTTGGTGCAAGGAATGAATCAATACTTGGCTATTACAGGTCTGTGATCATCTCTTTTGTGTGTGACAGCACCCGAATTTGGGAGGATGACATGGGAGGGGGGGGGTCATTCCTGCAGCCTTTGGTTCATTTGATGGAATCGCGAACGTTGAAAAATGGACAAAAAGAGACAGAAGAGGGAAATGAAGGGAGAAGTCAGAGAAGGAGCAGGAATAAAGGAGGAATAAGAAGAGAGAGTGAAGGTAATCTTTAAAAAGTGGTTCAGGAGCGGGCAACTCTGTATAAGGTGCAGAGAAGTGAAAAAGAAAATAATTCAGCAAACGCCACAAACCAAACAAAACTTCAGTCCTATCACGTGATCGCCACGTGCTTTATTGTCCGGTTCGGAATTTATCAAAATATCCACAAGTCTGATAAAAAAACGTTCTGTTTAGACTAGATCTTAATTGAATGTTACACAAGAAGACCGTGCACATTTTGTTGATTCTCTCCAAAAGTTTTTTTTTTTTGTTTGTACATGTATTTGAGGAAGCAAAACATTTGACAATTAATTTGCAACCCTACACACACACACATATAAGCACACACACACGCGTGCGCAGAATGGAAATCCTGAATAATGCATACAACGCAATTTGTATTGAATCCCAATGAATGAGATGAATCACAGCATTTCGAGCAATAACAATCAGTTTCCTAATGACGTTAAAGGATCGTTCATGACACAACACTCATCACGATTGTTCTCAATAATCCGGCCATTGCTGAAGGTGCGCCAATTGGTGTGCAATGTACCGTAAGAAATGTGTTGCGCAGAAATTCAATAAATGGCATAAATGGATAAGATATTTTATTATTTACAGGCTTTTGTAAGAAGTACGTACGCACCCCAAGCGTTTTTACGCTAGGGCCGCGTACTATACATACCTATATATCTCTAACCCCGCCCTTATCCTCAACCCTAAATCTTATCGAATCCCTAACCCTGCCCCCCCCCCCCACCCTTTCAACCATAAAAGGAGGAGAAAAACAAAGAGAAAGTCTGAAAGAATAATTAATTAAGGCTGTTGTTGGGAGTACTTCCGGAGGAGCTCGCTAGCTGTGGAGTCACAAAAGGCCTTAAAATAGGTACCCCTGGCGCAAAAAACTTAGGGGCCGTACTTACTTGCAACAACATTCTTGTCAGATTCCCCAGTGGAGCTTCGCTCTGAATCACATGTCATAAATGTACATGTACAGTGGACCATCACGTTTAACGAGACTGCTAATAACGACACTGCTAATAACGAGACCTTTGCCAATAGCGAGAACATTTTAGTCCCCGTTTTTTTTTTCTAAGGAAAAGATAATATTCTCTAGTAAACTTTTCTCCCACGGAATTCCACAGCCGTATAGTGGACGCAGTTTTGGTATGAAAGAGGGAACTCCTCTTACAAGTACTTGTGAGCAAAGGCTAAGGTTTTTCTGGACGTTTCTGTTTCCCCTGAGTTCTTACCTGGAAATATTCAAAGTCTAGAGGTTCCATTCAGAAATTAAAGTATATGAATCAGATGGACATACGATAAATCATATATATATTTTTTTTAATGTGTTTTTGTTTGTTTCGTTTTTCCCTCTGAATATTTCACGCTCTCTCAAGCATATATACCTCCATTTCTCGTATCTTCAATCTCAATGGGTGTCTTTGAATGTGTTTTTTTTCTTATGTTGGTGTGCGTGCTTTCATGTACATGTGTATGTATGTATGTATGCATGTATGTATGTACCCGTGAAAGCTTAGCTTTCATTCACAAAATCACAATAAAAGTCAGAGGGTACCAGTTCCAACATCAAAAACAGTGATCCTGCTCTCCCCCCCCCCGACCCAATCCTTCCCACGTTCCTATGCCTCTCACCTTAATTTGCCACTGCATTCCTGAGTATGAGGGCCATCTGATAATATTATAGAAAAAGAAGTGCACCAGTATAAAAATGTTATAATTCGGTACAATCATAGAATCATAATGGCGTAAATCACCACATGACATGACAGCCTCCCCCCCTCCCCCCCCCCAATTTTTTCCCTAATATCTCAAAGGTGTCAAAAATAACTAATGCAACTTGTGTAGAGCAGTGACAATATTCACAGCCCCCCCCCCTCCCCCACCACCCCCCCCCCCACAAAATATCCACTCACACCCCCACTTTAAGGAAATTAAAGTGCAATATCCTTTAAGGAGAAAGGAAACAGCTCAGCCAGAAATAAAATGAGTAGGCCACGTCCACACTGGCAACTGACACCTGACAGTGAGAACAATGATAATTTGCGACGAGGTCACGCACAAAAAAAGTGTCAAATTTTGTTTTCTCTCTTTCTTTATTTTTTCCGGTGTGGCTGGGAATTTGAACAACGTGGGAGGACAAGGTGGTAATAGATGTACACTGGCTAGGTAAACCAATCACCCTGAAGTCTGACGAATGCTGTCAAGTAACGCATCACGTCCAGAATAGACATACTGCCAGACACCATTCACCGAGCCAGACAATCGAAGTCTTTAACAAGGATTATCGTGGCATTAATCAGCAATAATCTCTAAAAATTGGCCAATTAGCCATATATCCGTGGCTTAAATTTTCCCCCACAATGAAAACCTACCAGACAGTTCCGCTCGCTTTTAGTATTGCCATAATTCTGTAATGGACATCACGATTTTCTTTGTGAAATAACCTGCTTTTCCCACATGGTTAAAGGAAATGTTCACAATCAGTCTCAGAGACTGAAATAGTAAGTGGATTCTCTGAACTCTTCCAGTCACACACACACACAATCCTCCAATCTGTCACTGAGGTTCACTGACAAAAGACGTCTGTCCTTTCCTCCATTGTGCTGTCCGGGAACATTACTTACACTGCGTTTAACGCCAAAGCACGGTAATTGTCTCTTGAATGTATGACCTCATCATTTCTATAATTAAACGCCACCATCTCCACAAGGGCTCAGAGTTACACCATGACAACTCCCCAAGGGGATTTTCTCCCCTGTTCTATAGTCAAACAACATCTGCAGTACAAGGACTCAAAGTGATACAAGGTAATTTCCTTGGTGAATTGTCATCCCTCTTCTGTAATGAAATAGAAAGTTAATAAATTCTAATGTCGTCTCAAATGACCATCTTACCTTAAGTAACCAACAACAAAATAAACGGTTTTCGTCCTGTACGTTGTTTTTGTTAAAGCTCATTTCCATTGTGTACCAAAATGCCCACCCTCCTATTATACAACTACGGTCTTAAACTACAGATATAAATAAAAATGTCAAGGTAGCAAGAGTAGACAGTGCTGAGCTTCAAATGTTTTATAATCTATGTTTAGGTCTTTATT
Organism: Onchidella celtica; assembly: GCA_963931925.1. NCBI lineage: Eukaryota > Metazoa > Mollusca > Gastropoda > Systellommatophora > Onchidiidae > Onchidella > Onchidella celtica. Next base: position 91,184,124 of record OZ007567.1, on the reverse strand, counting down.
TTAGGAGGTTCGCTGCTCTTGGCATTTACACCTCACTTTTCTTGCTTTTAATCTTCTTGTTCTTGTTTCTGGGGGGGGGGGGGGGGGGAGGGGGTTAGGGATTCGCTGTTGTTGGTTTTAGAATTTTAGCCGGGACAACGGCCTTGTTAGGCCTGCTCTTCTCGACTTTAAACTGCCAAGATATCCTTAACGTGCACAACGTGCACACAGGCCCTCCCAATTGTTCGTCCTTATCCGAGAAGACTAGGTGCTTGATCCCAGATCGGGGACAGGAATTCCCCCCCCCCCAAAAAAAAACAAGCATTTTAACATACCTGCGCCGAGTGGGGATCGAACACGGTACCTTCGGCATGAGAGGTTTTATGTTTTATAATCTATAATCCTTTCCAGAACATAAATGCTTTGGTTTTAGTTCCATAAACGTCGTTATCCAGTGATTCTTTCACAATCTCAGCTGTCTTGCAATTGACTCAGAACTTCCGTGACCCAGCACCATTTTCACAGCGTCCGTGACTTGGCAAATATTTCACAATCTCTCAAGGCTAAGTTTAGAAATACCTTTTACGACATTTCTGACCTAGCTGTGTTTTTACTACAGTAATCTAAAGGTATTTTAAAAATATCACCATTGTTATAAAACATTGGCTTGGTAAAATTGCCATACCATAACTTCCTACAGACGAACTCTACTCATCCGGCAATTCGCGACCCTAGTTCTCTTTTGTCCTAACTCCGCTTTCTGCACAAACTAAAAAATTCGACGTAAAACTTTTGCACTTTTAGTATTATGATAAGGAGTTAGAATAAATCGGAACTGTGAAACAGCTTCATAAATGCCATAACGCATTTTAAACATATATCAGAGAGTGCACTTGTTATACTTCTTCTACATGCTAAAAGAGCTCCAGTTATTAATTTTTTCAGAAAAAGGAGACAGGACAGTCAAGAACAAACGTCGCCCATGGTCACACGGGCATCAGTTCAGATTACTCTAGACCTCTGAGTTCACCATGGTAGTAAAGTAATGTCCAATTTCCCGTACCCGTTCACACTCACAGGATCCCTTTGGCGTCCTCTGTAACCTCATTCTAGACCAGTGTTTGCCAGAGTCCCAAACCACACTCCTCCCTTTACGATCCCAGGTTTCAATTCTTCCCCCATTTTGAATTGTCGTGTAATCATGTTATCACCATTATACTTAGTTAGTGTTCATTGAAACAATTCGTGAAACTAAGTTTCTTTATTAATATTATTGTCAGTGGCTGAACTATACTTTTGGGACCCTGAAGCTTGAACTACTTTAGGTCCCCGTCGCAATCAGGAACAATAGGGCAACATCCAAAATTCACTCATTAAAAAACGTTTCTTCGGGGCTCCTCCGGGATTAGGGGCCCTGAAGCTTAAACTTCATTAGTTTCATTGTAGACCCGCCACTTATTATTATAATCAAATGGAAAAAGAACTAATTTCAATGGATCATAAAACTCCTATTTTTTTCCCTTACCTTTTTTTTTTTTTTTTACTATTTTATTCCTTTGACTGAAATTCCTCCCCGAATCCTCCCCTAGATGAATTTTTTTCCTGTAGATTTGACTCACTGCTCTAGACCTTGTTATTTTGTGTCAGCAGGTCGACTTCTGCAATGCATCCACGCACTCATGCATTCGCTAGCTTCACGCATTCCCTTTGTCACCCATTTTGTCCAATTATGCACGCATTCAGCATTCACTTTCATACCCAGACATTTGCATTCGCTCTTTCACACTTTTTGCATTTCACTTATAAGTGCAAATAAGTGACAATAACAAGAATAAGTCAAAGTGCACCTATGTTTTTTATGTGAGACCCTGTAATAATGCATTATTCAGAACAAAAAAGCACACAAAAAAAGAAGCCACGAGGTAGTATTTGGGCTCGGACTGTAGCATTTGCGGGCTACCCCTTTCCCTCCCCCGTTGCTTATCATACTGGTGACTGAGCGTGTGTTCACTTCTTTTTTCCTTTTATTGTTGACGTTCTCTAGAGTGAACTCTGTGACCTTGCCCTCCCTTTCTTGTGAGTAGTTTTTTTCCTGGCTCGGTTGTTGACCCTTTTCGTAAATATTAGTATATTCCTGGATGTTCGAGAATGTCTTAGAACTAGATGATTACGTCAGATGTGGCCTTGAGTGATGTAACCTGGTGACGTATTGATACGTGATTGGTTAATTTATGTGTTTCGGGCGAGGGCAAAGGTTACATTTATTTCGGGAACTTTCTGTAGAAATACCTATATATATGGACCCATGTGAGTGGTTGGTCGGTGAGTAAGTGAGTTTTTCTTCTCGTGTGGCGTAGGATATTTAGTTGTTCGCTAGTGCCTTCCTAGTATTTTATTGTTCAGTGTACAGTTATTAAACTTTAGTAATATTTAATCGATCGTCGGATCTCGTGTTTATTTTTTCTACAGCTGTAATAGTTTCGTTTTCTAAAGGGTTGTAGTTAGATCAACTAACCCCCCCCCCCTACTATAACGTGCTAGAACAACCTCAGCTGTGACACAGACAGAGACATAGAAACAAATTTGGCGATATGACAAAAACTGCTGGAACTACAAAAAATCAGTAACAATCAATATATTGAATTTTTTTTCTTCTCGCTATCTTACTTTGGCTTAGTTTCCAGCTTTCAGATTCTTAACAATAAGATCAAATAAAAGGGAAATTAAAAATCTAACAGGAAAAGGCTCATATCGTAAACCGTGTCTATTTAATAATTATTCCCCTTTCTTTCTCTCCTACTTCCACCCCACCGCACCCTCCAACTTTCACTAACAAAGCTGGTACCTCTGCTATAAGTATATCCTGCCCACTGAAGTTACAATCGCATCAAGGCATCACTAAACATGTCATCAGCCGCTAACTTGGTTCTATAGACTTTACAGGATCAAAACTCGTGTCTTCCGCTCAAATGAACTGGTGCCGTTTAAGAAATTTGTCTGCCATGTTTGGCTGAAAAGATCCATTAGTAAAACAGATAAATTAGGTCGGCTTTAGAATGACGAACAGGGAGTGAATGGACAAAACCTGGAACATTCAACTTACTCAGCCAAGCTTCATGGCGTTATGACCATTAGTTTGTCAGCGGTGCTGTCATGAATTGAAATGTCCTTCTTCATCACAGAATAATCTACCTAGTACCTGATAAAGAAGCCTCTAACAGGCTGACATGTCAATCCCCGGTAAGTGGGGTCACCATCAAGACACGTATGTGACCACTTTGCAGAGACTCCAATGTAACGACCAACCAGAAGACTACGGGAGGACATACAGGCTCATGATCTAGGTGTCTGGGTGCTCCCGGAGTGACGTCACGGGCTAAAACGCTTTCTTGACGAGGTCTCTCTTTCTCTGAATATCTCCAGTGGTTTCTCTCTAAAGAGAGGTTCATTTATTCATTGAAGAACATGATGACGAAAATACCCTAGAATTATTTATTTCAGACACAGAATCTTCTCCCTCCAGATTTGCCAGAAGAGACAAGAAAAAGATAAGAGATTAAGTCAGCCACTTCATTGCATGTTCTTTACGTTTTCATCAGGTTGACCTTATTCAGTGAGAAAACACAATGACATCAAACCTGATCATTATCACAGACCTAGACAGATTCACTGAGAGTACTTTGACTCTATTCATCGCCAGACAGATCAGGTGGGATTCAGAGAGACCTACTCTGATATGAACGGAACTGTCTGGGGCATCAGCAATCCTAATCAGGCCAATGGATTAATGATCGCACCTGAACATTGTCATTGACAGACTTAGTATGGAATCCTCACTTTGTTACTATCAGAAACAGACAGACTCCATCAAACCCGATCACCACATCAAAGTCGTTCAGATCAAATCATCATCTCAAACTTCAGGCACACTCACTGTAAGGTTGTTTTTTTAATCTAGTCTTTGCGACAGACAGAATATCACTAGGAGTTCAGCCATCTTGGTCGTTCTCAAGGAAAGGAGAATCTTTAGTACACTGTAGATATCCCAGTCATCATTACAGATTAGAAAAAATAGACTGATTCATTGAGATTATCTCAAACCTGATCTTCAATATAGGTCCACAAGCATTTGTAAAGACCCCTAGAAGTCGCAATGAAAGACAAATTTACATATTATATATAGTTCAATCGCCCGAATAAATGTTCGATTTTCAAACACCTGCATCCTAGAAAATCCATACAATATGCCCAAAAATAAGGAAGAGATAAACTGTCAATAAAGTAAGAATACGCGGTGTAGCTGGACGATGGACGAAAGAGGCAAAACTGCAGAGTGGAGCGTTGGCACAGATGTTGTGAACACTTCAAGAAAAGTGAAGATGCCATGCAAAAGCAAAAACAGCGAGACGCTCCAAACAGTTGAGTTGACCTAATCTCACAGGAAAGTTCACCTTAAAGAGCTCGAATATTTAATATAGTTTAAAGGTAAACTAAAACCATGTCACTTTAAGCTGTTTTAAGAGACTCTGAAACTTTTCTCCTCTTCATCTTCATCCGGAAAATTTTATTGTTAACAGATGAGGTACCGAGTTTGGCCGGGATAAACCGGTGCTCCCACTTCTCTCTCTCTCTCTTTCTCTCTCTCTCTCTCTCTCTCTCTCTCTGTGTGTGTGTCTCTGATCTGCGAAGTTTTCCACTATAACAGGGGTTGCCAAACTTGCTTGGTGTAAGAGCCACTTACGATAAACTTCAGATATTCGAGAGCCACAAGATATGAACAAAATTTACACACAAGTTTTTATTGTTACATACACATTTTGTTACAAAAAATTTGTATAAATATGAAGAAATACATGTGTGCAATGATATTTCCTCGTTTATGCAGTTTTTTAAAACTGTAATTTGTATTAGTTCAGATCTCGTATTAAAATTAGGACTTAAATTCCTAAATACTTTTACTAACCATGAACATTAAACTTACGTTTGAAACCAATGGGGTCTCAATTCATACCCAGTAAAAAACAAATTGTAAAACTTGAAATTTTTTCTTAATTACCTTTTACATTAACTACGACGAAAAAGAGACCATATGTGACTCACCAGCGCTTTGGCCACCCCTGCACACTAATCTAGTCTTTTTACAGATCTCATAAGTGCGCACTCATTCCTGGACCCGGGTACAATGCACCAAATTTAATATGTGTTACATGAAGTCTCCTCTTGCGGTGAAGTCATCAAAGGGAGCGCAAAACGAGACCATTGTAGTTTACAGTTTCACAACTTTTTAAATAAAAAACATGCTTGAAACTTGAATAGCGCAATAGGTCGATACAAAAATGATTGGGTTAGATTAGACGACACCTGATAAAACTGTTATTATTTAGGTTGTAGCACTGAGCAAAAAATAGCTCAAAATTGCGCAACAATTAAGTACTCCCCGACTATTTCTTTTATAATGTAACAAGATTGTTATGGTTATTATTAATGTCATGTCTTCATATTTTCAAATTTCGCCATGAAACGTTTCTTATGTTCTTCCGTAATCCCTGTTAAATGAAAGCCACCCTATCCCTTTGTTCCTTTCCCATCCTGCGCATACTGACTTTTACCAGCAAAGTTAATGCTGGACACTCACGCTTCCTCAAGCACACAAACAGCTGGTCTGGCCAGCAGTGAAATCATTTGCGAGGATCATGACTCCTTGCTTAATGCAAAATTCGGATAAATCCTCAGTATAAAATACTGGACGAAACAGACAAAGAAGAGGACGGCCGAGAACTCAGAAGAAGAAGAAGCAATAGAAGAAGAAGCAATAGAAGAAGACGCAATAGAAGAAGAAGCAATAGAAGAAGAAGAAAAGGTGACCTCAGAAAATTAAAAAGTAGAAGAAGAATATAATAGAGTCGTAAAGTAAAACCAGACACCAGATAAGATCAGTACTTACAGCCATGTCCAGCAGGAATGAGCATCCTTCTTCAAGCCAAATTTTCACCAATTATATGTTATCACAAATCTCTGATATTTGTCCGGGGACTGTTATACATCTTCGATCCGAGACTGTGTGTGGTCAACAATTTGTGTCTTTTACAGAAACACATCATCTTGTTGTCACATGCCGGGCATTATCATAAATCTTGACTACTTGTCCCGAGTTTTGTGAGAAAAATCTCCAACACCTGACTTGGTATTATCACAAGTCCCCGATTAAAAGTGCTATATACTGAACCAAGCTGCAGAACAACTATGAAGAAATTGCTTACATTCCAAACTTGTAATTTGAAACCGTGTTTTTAGTCGTTGTTAATGAAGTTTCACCCAGTTTCACATGCTTGACAAAGTACTTAATACTTCATGTGTTAACAACTTGTAAAGTACCAGAGAAAAGGAGTTTGTGTCCTTCAAGTGTGGGGAGCGGGGGGAAGCGATTAAGCCCTTAGCCAGCGAAAACACATGAAATCTATCAATATATCATGCAGCAATGAAAACAGGAAACTTGTGCTCAAACTCTACCCACGTTTTTCACTTAATTGTACGTGCGGTGAATATGTGAATGGATCTTTCTGATTGCGTTTTGTCACTGTCAACACAAGGGAGCGCAGTTCTAAGCTAGTGGCGCGTGTTACCACCGGGCTGGCTCGTGGGTTATGCGCGTGCCTGCTTGCTTGTCCAACACCATAGAGAGCGCGGGAGAATCAGGCTCCTCACAGACTAAGATAGAAAAATTTCACTGCTATTTCTGGGTGACTGCTATGTTCAGCTTTTAGTGCTGACTGAATGTCAGGCAAAGCTCTCCTGTACAGCCAACATTTTGTGGCGACTTTTCAGGGTTTACGAAACTTTATATCAATTTGTATACAAGTTGCAGCTGGTAAGTTTGGACTGGTGCTTAGCAATTTAACATCTTGTGACAGCCATCTGGATAACATTAATATCACTGCCAGACCACACTGACATTATTGTATTATTTTCCATTCTGACATATTAAAGCCGGCATAAATGATCCACTGTTACATAATGATAACAGATTAATCGCCAGCAGTTCAGGAGATACCAATAATGCACTATGACAATGAAATAGGTCTTATTGCGACATACTAGAATTTTCACGATGAGATAAAAGAGTTAACACTATGACACAACAGAGACATCACTATGACATCATAGGGTTAACACTGTGCCATAGCAGAGTTAACACTGTGACATAACAGAGTTGTCACTATGACATATTTAAGAGTTACGCAAAATCGTACAACCCATAAAAAAAGAGCTAGAGTGTGATGTTATCCTCAAGAGTATGCAAATATTAAAGCAGACATAACACACAATGGCTGGGATTGTCGGGAGGGAGGGGGCGGAGGGCGGAGGGATAACGGTGGAGAGAAGTCAAGTTGATAGTTTTGACCGCATGTAATCTTTATAGAATCTTATCATCTTTCTGAAGGCTGTTACCATGTGACAGAATTACCCAATCTGACACAGAAGATTGCAGAAATCATGTTCCGTGTCATTGAAGTAGCGAATGCCCATTCAGAAAGCGCTGACAGAGAACTAATGTTGACCAATCGTAGTTTCTGGTGTTGCTGTGGGTGTCACCTTCCTCAAACATACAGTCCAACCACCAGGACTAGATCTTTTTTACTGTCATCGCCGACATCGTCATCAGAAAGCACTTTCATTGATATCACCACGACGTGTGTTTCTATCGTCACTGTCACCAAAATCTACCATCGAATCACTGTTTTTATTTTCCGTCATCCTCATAACGACCACCAACAGCATCAGCATCACCACCACCATCATCATCTTCAACAGCCTCACTGACACAGACACACCGTCCCGCTTCTTCATGCCCATCATCAGCATCACGACCATTTACTACCACCACTACTACCACCATCGCCACCATCATGAGGACATTCACCTCACAGATATATTACCACTCTATCAACCTCGTCACTGTTTCAAAATCATTGGCTTCAAGTGAACACCTCTATCGTTATCTCACTATCAGAACCATTTTTATAAATTCTCCCCAAAACTGAAGAAGTAACTTCTCTTGACAGCAAAAGAAAAGTGTAATAGACAGACAGTCAGACCAACAGACAGATAGTCAGGCGGACAGACAGACAGAAAGACAGTCAGACAGCACAGACAGGTAGGCTTGCATAAAGGCAGACATTCGAACAGCAGACCGACAGATGGACAGACCAATATGGAGGAAAATTAAACTAAGTTGAAAAACCACATCTTGAGGACACATGATATGAATCCGTCACCAAGCAAAAGTTGAAAACCTCGGCCCTAAGTTTGCGCAGGCTCCGCACGTAAGCGCGGGTGCGGGTCACCCGCCCCAGGGTTAAAGGGGCCTTACCCAACTTAATCTGTCCAAGGTACTGACTTGCCATTTGGAAATAAGTTCAACTGCACCAGTTCATCTTCCCAAATTATTGTATTCTGCGTTCTTCAGCCACGAACAAAAGAGAAGGGGTGGGGAAGGAGGGGGAATCATCAGTTGAAAGCTAGTCAATGGTATCGATCCGTAAGAGGCTAAAACGTGAAATGTTTGGGTAGATTCAGCTTAGCAGGTCATCGAGTCATTTTGTTGTTGTTTGCTTTAACTCTGTGACTACGTACAACTTTAATAATAATACCAAAAAAGAAAAGCTGGGATTACAGTCCAGAGCTCGGATCTACTTTCTTTTTGATCAAACCCGATTCTGTGTCTCGGGTAAAACCAAAGCGCTGCTTAATTTTAGCTGCTTTGTATTTTAATAGCTCAACACCAATGTCTCCGATCGGTACAGTGATAGGTCTTTAACACTATCAGTCCCATCTTATTCAGTTGTTCTGTATTTGAAAATGGCAGCAAACTCAGAATGAAGTTACATGGGTGTATTTTAATTTGAAGGAAACAATGATGTGCCGGTCAGGGCGATGATTCGCATGAACTGGATCAAACTGAGAACCAATGTGGAAAAAACAACCAGTTACAACTAGTGATTTTTGCTTTTAAATGTCCCCACCTCCCTCCCCTTTTTGTATTTTTTTCCATGTAAACATTTGGTTCATCAAACTCGCTTCTGCGAAATCAAAGTTTAAATAAACAAGGATCTACAATCACAAAATATTAAAAATCACATTTGTAATTGCAGGAGATAAGTATAATGGACTTTGAAACGTTATTAAAAACCGATTTTCTCGCTTTCACATTTTGCTGACTATGTCTTACAATATCTCATGTCAGTGATTTTATTTTCATTTACACGTTCAGGAGAGATTGGGCTTATTTGGGATTATCTGGATTTATCTGATTTTGACGATCCAGTTTGCCAATTACGTAATACTTCATGCGATAGAGCATTTCGTGACCTTGATTCTCACTTATTCTGTCTCCATTTTCTGGGGGAAACAATGGAGATCTTTTAGTGTGCAGATGCACGCAGCAACAATTGTTTAAAATGCGTTGTGGCACTTATCAAGCTGCTTCACAGTTCCGGTTTATTCTAACTCCTTATCCTGGTAACGAAAGCTGCAAACATTTAATGTCAAATTATTTGTCTGTTATGCAAAAAGTGGAGTTGGAACAAATAAGAACTAAGGTCGCAATTTGTCAGGCATGCAATGACTTCGGCTTTAATTCTAGGCCGGGGGCCTTTTTTTTTTCCCCAGGACCTTTTAAGAAGTCGCTTTGTTCTTCATCTGCTCTTCTTTGCACTTTCATTTTAGATTATTTCAGTGAAGTCGGGCCACCGGCTATCCCATGTCAAGCAAAGTTACAGAAACACTGGCACATCACACTGCCATGTGAAACTGGTACTGAAAGTTTAACTTTTTCCCTAGCCTTAAACCTTACCCCAAAAGTATGCGCAGATGGGATATTACTGTGAAAGTTTTCATTATCGGTAAGATTTTACAGTCAAGTGAAATACCGATAGTAATAGTTGTTCTCACGCATCCAGAGAAGAAAGGTGGAAAGAAGTTTAATGTATATATGAAAGGAGATTGACGAGCGTGTGGCAGCTGAAGATGGCAGAGAGAGGGATTAATCTCATCATGTTGACCTGGGTAGAGTTGTGAGGTTTCTGACCAGTGCTCTAAACCAATGGTGGGAAAAGGGAGGGGGGGGGGTGAAAAGTTCTTAATTTTGTAACAGGATGAAGAAAAATAGAATAATGGAAAAAAGTTGGAGCTGAAAAGGCACAGCGAGGTGGGGGGGGAGGGGGGGGGGAGTTCCTCCTGGAGGATACAAGACGGTTAATAAAGAAATTCATATTCATACTGGGGGGGGGGGGGGGCGTTACAAAATATTGCTGTGATATTGTTTAATTATAATTCTCTGATTGTCATATTATTAGTAGTAATTATATTGCAATTGTTCTGTTTAATTCGTTCTTCTATAAATAAATCCGATATGGACATTTATCAACAATGGTCAGAAAACGACAGGGAGAACAGTTAGGTTAGGTGCACACGTAATACTTGCTGTCGTGTCGCCGTGGCATCGCTGTTGTGACTAAGTATCAATGACATGTTCCTGTTGACTTTGTAACGAGCCCGAATGAGGTATGCGTGCGCATCTCCCTTCATTGGCCTACATTCACAAACATAAGCTGCAACTGCGACGCGACAGCAAACACGATCGAAGTCGCCTGTGTACGCCTAGGCTTAGAGAAAGAGATACAGGTAGACACACAGACAGACGGACAAACTGAGAAGGATGATTCAGAACAGCGTCACTGTTCTACGGTAATTGCATAAGTCATTTTTGACACTTTTGAGATAATTAAAAAAAAACTTGTTTCTTTTCCTGTCATTTGGTGACTTATGACAATATGATTCAATATAAATTGGATAATTACATTTTCCTAGGGGCACATTTCTTTTTTCTATAATATTATATGATATGTTCAGGATTGCAGTGAACCTTCAGTTGCCTTTTGGCATAAGTCGGACATAGACGATATGCCATCATTGTCACGAGCAGAGTTAGGGTCTTGGGGATGTTATGACTGCACGAGAGGCAGCTAACTCACACTCGGACACAACCACACAAGAAAAGTATTAAATAACTAGAGCGTATATCTATGTCAGGCCGGTCAGGCCATCTTATTATTTAAATATTAATAAACAAAACAAAAGACAATGAGGTATATTCAAAGCAATAAATTCTAATTACTAACTTAATCTATGATATTCATGTAACTATGGTTCCTTATTGGATGTACTGCAATCAATAGCAAATGGGTATATTATACGAAACTAGATATCAATCTATCATTAAACTTCTTTCCAATTAAAAGCATTTGACACAGTGTGTCGTGAAGGCCTCTGGAAAATCTTGGCGAAGTTTGGGTGTCCACCCGAATTCATCACAATAGTGCGCCAGTTTCATGATGGCATGCAAGCTGCAGTCAAAAGCAACGGCAGTGTTTCAGAGCCCTTTGCTGTCACAAATGGGGTAAAACAGGGTTGTGTCTTAGCCCCAACTCCGTTCAGCATCATGTTCTCTGCAATGCTACAAGAAGCCTTTAGCTCTCCTCCTCAAGGGGTAAGCATCAAGTACCGAACTGATGGCAGTCTATTCAACCTCAGGAGACTTCAGGCAAAAACCAAAACCAAAAGTACTCAAGTCTGTGACCTACTATTTGCTGATGATTGTGCACTTCTGGCACACGATGAGGATAGCATGCAAAACTGTGTTGATAAGTTCTCTAGTGCCTGTGACTACTTTGGCCTCACAATAAGCACAAAGAAGACGGAAGTGCTCCATCAGCCTACTCCAGACGACAAGTATCCTGTGACCCCAAATATCAAAGTCCATGACAGTCTTCTGAAGGTGTCGGAGAACTTCACCTATCTTGGCAGTACACTGTCTTCCGCGGCTCGTGTTGATACTGAAATTCTCTCAAGAATCAGCAAAGCCAGCTCTGCATTTGGCAGGCTTCGAAAGAGAGTATGGGATGTCGCCGGCATTCGCACAGACACTAAGCTGAAAGTGTACAATGCTGTGGTCCTTCCCACCCTACTCTATGGGGCTGAAACCTGGATAGTGTACCAATCGCATGCCAGAAAGCTAAATCACTTTCATCTGGCCTGCCTTAGAAAGATCCTAAGGATCAAATGGCAGGATAAAATTCCAGACACTGAGGTCCTCAATCGTGCCAAGGAATTGAGCATCTTCTGTCACCTGAAAAAAATTCAGCTACGTTGGGCAGGACATGTTGTCAGAATGCCCGACTCCAGACTCCCTAAGCAAATCTTCTTCTCTGAGCTCTCCAATGGAACGAGGAATGTTGGGGCCCCAAAGAGACGTTACAAAGACACTCTCAAGCAATCACTGAAGGCCTTTGCCATTGATGTGAGTGAGTGGGAAAAGCTCTCGCTTGATCGTGCAAATTGGAGGGCGGCCCTTACCAGAGGCAGCAAAGCATGGGAAGCTGACAGAGTCCAGCAGGCTATCAAAAAAAGAGAACGGCGCAAGAAAAGGCCCAGTGGTACTGAACCAACGGAGCACTCTTGTCATTTATGCGGAAGGGTCTGCAGGGCAAAAATAGGACTTATCAGTCACATGAGAAGCCATAAGTCATGAAAGAACAGTCTTTCCATTCTGTCCTCTGTGTCCTTTAGTTCTCTTTATTGTCCATGTGTTGAAATTCTCAACAATTTCTGTTCTTTATTCCTCTGGTGTTGTTAAGGTCATCATCATACCTGATGGACGAACTATTATTATTAGATATCAATCTAAAGTGACAGTTGAGTCGCCACTGGCCAGTCGCCAGGCAAACTCTCCCTAAATCATATGGGCTTGAATGTTAGGAGAGCCCAGTACGTTCAAAGCCTACAGAAGCACACTTCGGCTTGTAGGTGATTAAGCAGTTGCAAAAGACTATATATATATATATATATGCACAATCACTATTCAATTCATCAACAATGTGCTATATTACTTCAATCATACTATGGAGATAGATCTATAATACGGGCCACTCGTTCGTCGAGTGCCAGCTGGGGTTTCCTTAGACTTCCTATGAGGCGGTGGTTCTCTCTCTATCTCTGAACTTCTATTATGCTTAGACAAATAAGATATGTTACCGTTGGTCACGCCTACTGGTAGGCGCGAACATCAAAAGAGCGCAGCGTGGGCTTTTAAAGGTCAGCCCACTCAGGCCTTTCTTTCTAGAGCTCAGTCAGTCCGTTAGCAAGGACTTCTAGTCTTCAGACCACACAGTTCAGGTACTGGCCAACCGGAGATACTTCACGACACGATGCTTCTGCTCGTCTGTATTCAATGAATCTGAACGTTACACGATGTTTTATACTATCCAACTACCCAGCAGTGCTAGTCCGCTGGCCCAATTAGTTCAGCAATCTCATTGGCCGAAACCTCCCACCATTTTAATTATAGTAATACGTCTGCACTATTCTACCAGCCAGTTAACGTGCAAAAACTTGTCTAGTCATACTTAACAATGTCAACTATCCCCACCTTGTTTCACCCCTACTCCATTACTTAAAAATCACGAACATTAAAACCGACAAGCGTGAATCTAACAGTTTAACTTTACATTTATTTACTCACCAACTATAATTCGCGAGGACCGTTCAAGGCCACCAGCCAATTTCTCATGGCCCTGGTAAAAACACAACTCACGCTGCGTGAGTTCTAACAACATCCGAATCATGACAATTATCGCAAAGCAGTGTCGACAGGCATGATAAAGACAGAGAGGCAAGAGGGGAAAAAAAGAGGACAGACAAGGATAATTTCGAAACCAAGAAATTGAAGACAATAAAGAGAAAAAATAACACCAGATGACCAGAACCTTGGATCTCGTGCGATGAATAAAAAACAAACAAAAAAAGTGATGAAAAGCTTGTTTACAGAGACCACAGCTGTGGCATTTAGTTTGTATTGCACCTCCACCTCTCTTTCGCTCTCTCCGTGTTGATTCGCCACCATTCTCTTCAGAGTGTCGGTTAATGACCTCGCCTCCCCCTTCCCCCTCCCCCACTCCTCCTCCCCCCTCTAATAAAACAAGAACAACATCAACAAACAAAAAAGGATTCCGCTCTGCTCACCTTTGAGGTCACACCGATCTTTATCTACAACCACAATGAGAGTGAGAACTCAATCATAGATCGCGGGGTCCGAGGCCAAAATGAGGGCGCAGAATTCAGCAATAATTAGTCTCTCCCGATGAATTATTAAAGTACGGTACATAGTGTTTCACATGAAAAGCTTTATATAGCTGAACAGTGAACATAACTCAGTATTTTCTATATTTGACTTTGTATTTAGACTACGCCCCCTTAACAACATTTAAAAAAAAAAATACCAGTTGGACATAGATAGCCAAAACTGTGTCACCTCACTAACCGTCGTATTCTCATTTGACGAACTTAACTTGATTTGCAGAAGTTGGAGAGGGCGCCAGAATTCTTATACAGACCCCACTTCTCTCACGTCAGACTACATAATATCTGAGATCTCACTATTTTGACTAACTCAGCCAGAGAAGGGAGGTAGGAGTGCTATCTTAGGGTGCGGCCAGAGTGGTGCAAGTTTTTCGGCGCAGGCTTACGTGCAACAATCGGCGGGTAGCCCACAAAGCTGGTAAACGCCGGTATGCGCTGGCAGGTGTTTGGAGTGAAACAGGCAGCCTGCTTTATATCTAGTCAGCAATATCATAATCCCTCGACGTATAAGTAACCAAAATGTCAAAGCTACAAGTTGCATTTGTTTAAAAAAAAAAAAAAAAGGAATGCCAGAGCTGAAACGGCAAGCTTTCCAATAATAGTAGGATTTATAGGTTTGGATCTTGATTCAAGTGATTAATACCAGAAAGAACACAAAAGAAAGAAAGAAATACAATGTAAATTACATTAAAAATTTCCACAAAATCTTATGATGTTCCAATAAAAAATCTCTTTACAGAACACAGGATGGTACTGCAAGCAAACCAGTAGAGACTCTCTTTAACTTACTTAATACTCTGTTATTAATTACAATGCAGCCTTTAATAAAATTGATTCATAAAAGAGATTAGAAACTAAAATTAAGACTCTTCATTATGATTTACAAATTTTAATGAAGTTGAAATACGAAGGTGTACCTTTATGACCGCTTCAGTGCATTTTTCTGAATAATTTTTTCGTTTTGTTCATTAGTCATTTTGTTTGTCCTCGTAAAAATTAGAATTCTATAACCCTCTTATTCATTCTTAAATTGTCAAGAATATGACAAACATCCTTTATTATTCGGTGATTATGCTTCTCATTTTAATTACATATAGATTCTAGATCTATTACAAGATTATCTTCAAAGCCCATCACTTGGGTTATCTCTAACCAACATTTACCAGCGACTATGCGGTTGGCATGCAGTTTATTCCTCTTATCTCAAATTATAGGACGTTTAAAAACGGTAGCTATACGTTTTCTGAGTCCATTATCGATGTGATGCAGCCTACTCTTGATTGGTTTTACAATCACAATATCCCACGCAACGGGACATCCCGTGTCTTTCTCTTCTCCTCCCCCCCCCCCCACCTCCCTCTCGCTATTTCCGGCTACTTGTGGCGGGCAAGAATTACTCCGACGTTCTTGCAAGTTTGCCTGCACATGCAGCCAGCAGCCAGCAGCTGGTAACGCGTCTACTCTCGAAGGTTACGAAGTTACGGGAGGCAGTTCTCAAAGCAGGTTCCGGTAGGCTGGTGCTGGTTAACCCGCCCCGGAAAAACCTGCACCACTCTGGCCGCACCCTTACTCACCTGTCGGATTCATCCTGAGGTGGAAGGAATTAGCTGGAGGTAGAATTCTCAAGTGCAGACATGTCACGTCAGTGTACTTGTCCATGTTAAGGGGGTATCATACTAAGACCGGTCAGACATAGTCAGAAGCTGTCAGCAACATGTACACCCAAGAAATAATGGCAGAAGGTGACTGTGTCTAACAGGGCTTAGTATGATTGCGTTTTCCTGGATTTACTAAGAAAATATAGGAAATTATGGTGTGCACTTCTTGTCTGCCAGTATCTGAATGTGTCTGACCGGGCTTAGCATGATACTTCACTTAGGAGTGAACCTGACCATACATGCTCACCTCTGGGATTCTCACTTGACTCACTCTGATGGACGAGGAAGGGGTGAGGGGCAGGATCCTGTCCTTGTACCCCGAGCTGTTCTGACCGTATGAAAGGTTAGCTATCATGAGACACTCAGGCGTGACCTGTACTAACTGTGGACTGGATTGCACGGATCGGGCAAATCGGTTAATGAGAAATGTTGAGTACTTTCCCCGAGTGTACAATTAGTGTCCATTCAGCGATGTTAGGTATGACCTATCTGGATTTCGTATTGTACTCAATTGTGTTATATAATTGTTTTTACAACATTGTTTTATATACTGTGCTCATCTGTGTTATATTGTATTTGCACAGTACACTGCATTGTAATTGTCATTGTGTTGTATTGTATTATTTAATTATTCTTTTTGTATTGTCCTTTAAATTGTAGTGTATTGTATAGTATAATTATTGTTTTTGTATTGTGTTATATTTTCTATTGCATTTGTATACTTATTGTTTCTGTATTATACTGCACGACATTTCATATTGTACAAACTTAAAAACCGCTGAATTATGTAGATAGATTGAGTTTAACCGGCCTCGTGACTGGGAACACTCCTCACTTTTCACTTTATAAACATTTCTCCCACAATGTAATGTGATGATATTTGTACCTTGTTAAAGGCAATGAAGATTTTCCTCGAGTCTTTACGTATACAATAAGTATGTTTGTGATTGTATCCGAGACACGGGATACCGAGTCGAATAAGTTCGTCACATTCCGTCTGTCGACTTGCGACAATTCGCACACACCCTTTCATTATTGAACGAAAAAAAGAGTAGAACTCATACGCGCGCAATTTGTGGAGATGTAGTGGAAGAAGAAATGACTGACGGTGTTTGATTATTTTGTACTGACGCAAACTTGTACCAGCTGCCTATCGAGTGCAGATAAACTATTCTAGCATACGACATAGATTTCCTGACGTGGATAAAACAAAACAAAGACAAAAAGAAAAAATGTCTGGAAAGTTCTATAAATATTGATCGATTTGGTCGGTCACTAGCAGGTGGTCAGAACGCACAAACTTGCACAGGGAAATCGAGAAATAACAGGAGACGCAACTGTTCTCTCAAAATGTCAACAAGGGTGGTGGTGGTTTTTTTTAATCGCCTGTTTCCCTCACCCTGAGGCTGACTTTCTTCTACCACTGTAGTCGGGTAGCCTACATTGTTTGTAATAATGCTGATGGATTACATTATATAGTGCCTGTCTCCACAAAGTGGACCCAAAGCGCTTTACAATGACATGATAACAATCTCTCTCTCTCTCTCTCTCTCTCTCTCTCTCTCTCTCTCTCTCTCTCTCTCTCTCTCTCTCTCTCTCTCTCTCTCTCTCTCTCTCTCTCTCTCTCTCTCTCTCTCTCTCTTGTTTACTTACAAATATACTTTCCTGCAGTTCAAAACATAAATTATAAGGCTTACGGGGGACATTATCAGTCAGTAAATAGATATTTCCGAAACATGACTGAATTTAGCGCGTTTTCCCAATTTCTTAAATGGAGATATACCTCTCAATCTTTCGGGGAGAGCATTCAATACATTTTGTTGAGTTGGAGTCATGGTTGGAGTATAGTCTGAATCCTTAGTTATTTCTGTGACCATTTTAATCTGTGGCATCGATCAAACTGACTTCAAAACTTTGTGCTTTATTTTTAAATGTTTGAACGGGCTAGACCCAGAATATCTTTCAGAGCGAGCGGAATCATGATTGTGATCATACCTGCCATCAAACACTTGAATATCAGAGAGCCCGAAACTTCTTGAGACACCCGGTCAAATTGTCGCTAGTGAAAAGGGTTTTCTTTTGGTGGGCCTAAATTGTGGAACAACACTGGCGTTGGCACCAGGAAAGGTGAGAACATCATTTCATTTAAAAATGAACTCAAAGCTGAATTGTTTTGGACTTGTCATTTTCAACTGAATGATGTCTCCTTTGGTCTCAGAGGTTAGAGCATGAGACTAGATTAAGTTTTGTTTATGTGTGTGACAGAGAGCATGATGAATTGAGTTTTTACCAATCTTGTTTCTAATTTTCGTTCAGCACATTTCAACATATCATTTTTTGTGGATTTGAGAGCGAAACAACTAATAATTACAAACAAAAAAACAACTGATTGCTTATTGTAACCATTTTCATCTGTGGCATCGGTCAAACTCTGGTCAATTCTATCGGTTATTTCTATTAGAACATCTACCGAGGTCGTCTGGTGTTCTCTTTGTTTGCTCATGCAGTTCAATAGTTTGTCTTTTCACCGAGATTTTCACTCTTCCTCTTGCCTGTCTCCTCAAGTGTTTGTCAAATCGCCGCCTTTTTTCGTGTTCACATCATTTTCTGACATCCGGCCTGGAATAGTCTTGTCTCATTTGATTGGCTAAAATACCCGTCCGTTTTCCGCTATCCATTCCGGGGAGTGGTGCTGGGTCGAATAGCCAGATGTAAAATTTGAACAAATATCGAATAACCGTTAATCATTTTTTCAAATATTCCGCACTGTAGCATCTGCGGGCTACCCCTTGCCCTCCCCCGGTTTTGTTGTTGTGCTGGTGGCTGAGCATGTGTCCACTACATTTTTCATTTTATTGTTGACAACCGCCAGAGTGTACTGTACTCCGTGACCTGACCTTCTTTTCTAGTGAGTAGTTTTTTTCCTCGCTCGCTTGTTGTCAGGTGTTTTGACTCGTTCAGTAAATATTAGTATGTTCCCGAATATTCGATAACGTTGTGGATACGAATGTTTACGCCAGATTTGGCCTTGAGTGATGTAACCTGATGACGTATTGATGCGTGATTGGTTAGTTTGTGCGAGGGCAAAGGTAACGTTTATTTCGGGAACTTTCTGTAGGAATGTTTATATATATAGACCTGTGTGAGTGGTTGGGGGGTGAGTAAGTGAGTTTCCTTTTGTGTGGCGTAGATATTTAGTTTCGCTGGTGTCTTCCTAGTAATTTATTGTTCACTATACAGTTATTAAACTTTAGTATTATTTAATCTATCGTCGGATCTCGTGTTTATTTATTTTACAGCTGTAATAGTTTCGTTTTCTAAAGGGTTGTAGTTAGATCAACTAACTCCCCCCTACTATAACGTGCTAGAACAACCTCAGCTGTTACATATTGGGGGCTCGTCCGGGATCCGACCAGATTCGAGCGGACCAGATCAAAATTACTAGATTTATTTACATAATTTATTGTAAGAATATCATCGACAAGCTATCTACGACATGTCGGAGGTTATTGGAAGGCTTAGCCAGGAAGCGGACGCTATGGAGCTCACTGGGCAGGAGAGACGGGACTACCTCCGTGAAGGCCTAGAAAGAGAAAGACAGCTGGAGGCTCAACGACAGGAGAAGGAGGCTGAACGACAGGCTCATGAGAAGGAGGCTGAACGACAGCTGGAAAGGGAAAAGATGAACCACGAGTTGGAGATAGAGCGGATGCGCCAGCAACGTGGAGGCAACGACTCAGCGCAGAAGACCAACGACCACGCCAGTTCCAAGAGACCCAAGCTACCTGCATTTCAGGACAAGAAGGACGATCTGGATAGCTGGTTGCTGCGGTTTGAGAGGTTTGCCGAGACAGCTGAATGGCCCAGATCCACCTGGACGACATCACTGTCTGCCCTGCTGACTGGGAGAGCTTTGGAGTGCTTCTGCAGACTACCGATCGACGAAGCCAAGGACTACGACAAGGTCAAGGAAGCTTTGCAGAAGAGGTACAACCTGTCAGAGGACGGATACAGACTCATGTTCAGACAAGGTAAGCCTGAAGATGGAGAAGATGTTGGAATGTTTTTGACCAGGATCAAGACCTATCTAGAGAGGTGGATAAAGCTGTCGAAGACGGAGGAGACCTACGAAGGAGTGAGAGATCTGTTCGTCAGAGAGCAATTCATGGATGCCTGCCCACCAGACCTTGCAACCCATGTGAGGGAGAGGAAACCAAAGACGCTACAGGACATCGCAGATTCAGCGGAGGCGTACCTGGTAGCGAGGAACCGGACACTCAGCGGGAGCGCCAGACTGCAGAGCCGGCCAGTGCGACAGAGGCCCAACGGAGACAGAAGCCCACAGGTCTGCCATAGGTGCCAGAGGCCGGGACACAAGTCGACGGAGTGTCGTGCAAAGTTAAACGACAAAGGTGAGTTGAAATGTTACCTTTGTGGAAAGCCAGGCCACGTTCGGAGGATGTGTCCAGCCCAGAAGGATATGGGACGAGGCAAGCCGAACAAGGCGGCGGCGGCCGTAGTGATAGCGGCGGACGAGTCGTCGAGACAGGATGCGACGACGGCTGACACCAGCATCAACGTTCAAGCGGTAATGAAGGACGGGAAGCTACAGTTAGCGGTGCCTGTTACTTGCGGAGGATGCAGTGACGGAAGGACCGTGGAGAAACTGAAGTTACCAGTGATGAAGGGCTTGATTGGAAATCGAGCGGTAGATGTCCTAAGAGATACCGGCTGTGAAGGTGTAGTGGTGCAGCGAGCAATGGTGGACGACGGACAGCTCACCGGTGGGAAGAAACTTATCGCGAGGATCGATAACTCCTTGCTAGCGGCGGAGGAAGCCGTTATCGACGTGAAGACGCCTTACCTGGCGGGCAAAGTGACGGCGCTGTGTCTCCCGGAGACCATCTGCGACCTAGTAGTCGGGAACGTGGACGGAGCGAAGGACCCGTACGACCCTGATACTGAGGTGATGGTAGGAGCGGTGACCACGAGGGCCCAGGAGAAGAGGAAGGACCGGTCTACGTCGCTGAAGGTGCCGAGGGCAGAACGGCACGCGGGAGTGGATAGAGAGGAACTTATCCGACTCCAAGAAGAAGACGAAGTCATTAGGAAGTTAGAGCAGAAGAAGATCCCAACTAATAGAGGCAATAAATCTGTTCATTTTGAGAAACATGGAGGAGTACTGTACCGGATCTACAAGGACCTGAGACAGGCGACGGTTATAAGGCAAGTGGTACTACCCGAGAAACTGAGAGAGTATGTACTGAGTGTAGCCCACGACTCGATCGTCGGAGGACACCTCGGCGTGAAGAAAACCAAAGACAGAGTTATGAGCAATTTTTATTGGCCTGGAATTGAAGGTGACGTCGCGAGATACTGCCGCTCATGCGACATATGCCAGAGGACGGTGAACAAAGGAGCGACCCCAAAGGTGCACCTGCAGAGTATGCCAGTAGTGGACGTACCATTTAGGCGAGTGGCCGTGGACTTAGTAGGACCTATCGACCCCCCAAGTGAAGGTGGACATCGGTATATCCTAGTGTACATAGACTACGCTACTCCTTACCCCGAAGCCACACCCTTGAAGAAGATCGACGCAGAAACGGTAGCAGAAGCCTTAGTGAACATCTACAGCCGTTTGGGTGTGCCCGAAGAGATCTTGTCAGACCAAGGGACCCAGTTTATGTCAGATGTCATGAAGGAAACGAATAGACTACTGGGAATTCGACAGTCGACCACTACAGTCTACCACCCTATGTGCAACGGGTTGGTGGAGCGATTCAACGGCACGCTGAAGAAAACATTGAGACGATTGTGCGCAGAGCAACCCAAGCAGTGGCACAGATACATCAACCCGCTGCTCTTCGCATATCGTGAAGTTCCCCAAGAGTCGACCAAGTTTGCCCCATTCGAGTTGCTGTATGGGAGAACTGTGAGAGGACCAATGCACATCTTACGACAACTATGGACCAAGGACGTAGAGGAGCCGGAAACGAAGACCAGTTACCAGTACGTCATGGAACTACGTGAGAGGCTGGAGGACACATGGAAGTTAGCGACGGAAGAACTCTCCAAGGCTCAAGGTAGACAGAAGACCTACTACGACCGGAAGGCGCGAGAGAGGAAGTTCCGCCCCGGAGATGAAGTGTTGGTGCTACTGCCGACGAACACTAACAAGCTCCTAGTCCAATGGAAGGGACCATATAAGGTAGTCTCAGTTGTCGGTGTTAACGACTATAGAGTCAAGATGGGTGCAAAAGAAAAGACCTTGCACGCCAACCTCCTCAAGAGATACATTCCAAGGACGTCAAAAGCAGCAGCAGTGGCAATGGAACCGAGACCTATTGTGACCGAGATGTGTGGGATGGACAACAGTAGGAGAGATACCACGCCTGAACATGTCAACGCCATAAAGGACGGCGGCGGTGATAGTGCTGAGACTGTACTGGCAGAGGACGACATGATGGACAAGAGTCAATCCGTGGAGTCAGCTGGCATGACAATCATCGAGGACTGCGACCTGGAAGGCGACAACGGTGGAATGACGGAGGACATTGCCGACCTAGGAAGCTGGGACCAGAATGAAGGCTACAGAGATGTCCAGTATGGAACGCAACTGACGTCGGAACAACGTCAAGAACTCTGCGATGTGGTGAAGAATTACCAGCACGTCTTCACCAATCTCCCTGGATGCTGCCAGTTGGGTGAACATCGCATCGACCTGACGACAAAGGTACCAGTTCGTCAACGACCATACCCGGTGCCCTACGCTATGCGCGACTCATTGAAGGAGGAGCTTAGCACCATGGAACGGCTGGGCATCATTCGAAAGAGCTCATCAGCTTATGCTTCACCTATTGTTGTCCTCAAGAAGAAGGACGGATCCAACCGAGTCTGCATCGACTACAGGAGGTTAAACAAGATCACAGTATTCGACCCTCATCCGACAGCAGCGCCATCAGAAGTGTTTCAGAGTCTCTCGAGAGGAAAATTATTCTCTCGGATTGACCTGAGCAAGGGATACTGGCAAGTGAAAGTTCGAGAGCAAGACATTCCCAAGACGGCGTTCGTCACCATGGGCGAACACTATGAATTCATTCGGATGCCTTTTGGGATGATGAACTCAGGAGCCACGCTGAACAGGATCGTAAAGCCATTGATCCGTGGAATGAACAATGTGACAGCATATGTGGACGACCTGCTGGCTGATTCATACAGAGACATTCGACGAGCATGTGAAAACTCTCAAGGACTTACTGCAGAGGATGGACCAAGCTGGATTAACTGCAAGACCATCGAAGTGTCTGATTGGAACGTCTGAAGTAGACTTTGTTGGACACTTAGTGGGAGAAGGTATGATTGGCCTGTTAGAAGAGAATGTATGTAAGGTACGAGACGCACCCAGACCCACCACTAAGAAGGAAGTGAAAGCATTCTTAGGATTAGTGGGATATTACCATGAATTTATTCCTAACTTTTCAGCGATTGCATCACCATTGTCTGATTTACTTAGAAAGGGTCAGCCCAATATAGTTCAGTGGGATGAAACGCAGGAGAAAGCGTACACCTCTTTGAAGAATGTCATTATCTCCAAACCCGTGTTATGTTTGCCAGATTTTTCCAAAGAGTTTGTCTTAGCAACTGATGCATCAGATCGCGGATTAGGCGCTAGTCTTATGCAGGAACACGAGGGAAAGTTGTACCCTGTGGCATATGCTAGTCGTAAGCTATTGCCTCGTGAGACAAAATATTCGGTCTCAGAGCGCGAATGTTTAGCTATTGTTTGGGTTGTAAAAAAGTTTACTTTGTATTTGTATGGAAAGGAGTTTGTGCTCCAAACTGACCATCGGTCATTAGAGTTTTTGAACTCTTCCAAGTTTGACAGTCCAAAGTTATTACGATGGAGTTTATTTTTACAGTCTTATCGATTCAGGATTCACTACGTAAAAGGCAGAGAAAATGTCTGTGCCGATTTCCTGAGCAGGGTATTTTAAAGTAGTACACTATCAGTGAAATGCATTGTAACCCATACTTTTGCCTACTAGATGAATTTCTAGGACGGCAGTATTGTACTGTAATTGGGGACATAGTTCATCTGTGACTGAATATTGAATTGATGGCTGATAGAGAGTCATGATGTGTTAGTCACATTTTGATTTTATGCTATGTCATATTAGTTACCAATGGAACTTGGTGTAATTTTGGAAAATGTAACCCAAATGGGGACGGCGAGCAAGCAGTGTTTGTGTTATGTTGCATTGTTGTAACTTGTTTTGACCTAATATGAGGAAGATAGACCCTGATCAGTGGTCGGTATGTATTGGTATTTTTTGCCATTGTACGTATGAGTTATACATTTTGGAGATAACCATGTTATGTACAACAAGTTATATGCTATGATTCGTGCACGAAGCATTATGTAAACGATGGACCATCGTTTTACCATATATGATATGTAATAATATCATTGACCATTGTTTCACCACAGTGGTGGCGTTGTGTTATTTTGACTAGTAGGCCTACTATTGGGAAGCAATGACGGTATTGTATTAGTTATGGTATTAGTGATAAAAAGTACACTGCATTGTATTGTATTTGTGATGACATTCGGGAAGACACTGAAATTGTTATTAATTGTAATAGAATTAGCAACTACCTTTGTGAGATTGGGATTGCTATAAGATTATTTCACGATAGTGCAGACGCTGTATAATGTTTGTGGAGTTGAAAGATATTCAACTTAAATTGGGGAGTTGTGTAGCATCTGCGGGCTACCCCTTGCCCTCCCCCGGTTTTGTTGTTGTGCGGGTGGCTGAGCATGTGTCCACTACTTTTTTCATTTTATTGTTGACAACCGCCAGAGTGTACTGTACTCCGTGACCTGACCTTCTTTTCTAGTGAGTAGTTTTTTTCCTCGCTCGCTTGTTGTCAGGTGTTTTGACTCGTTCAGTAAATATTAGTATGTTCCCGAATATTCGATAACGTTGTGGATACGAATGTTTACGCCAGATTTGGCCTTGAGTGATGTAACCTGATGACGTATTGATGCGTGATTGGTTAGTTTGTGCGAGGGCAAAAGTAACGTTTATTTCGGGAACTTTCTGTAGGAATGTTTATATATATAGACCTGTGTGAGTGGTTGGTCGGTGAGTAAGTGAGTTTCCTTTTGTGTGGCGTAGATATTTAGTTTCGCTGGTGTCTTCCTAGTAATTTATTGTTCACTATACAGTTATTAAACTTTAGTATTATTTAATCTATCGTCGGATCTCGTGTTTATTTATTTTACAGCTGTAATAGTTTCGTTTTCTAAAGGGTTGTAGTTAGATCAACTAACTCCCCCCTACTATAACGTGCTAGAACAACCTCAGCTGTTACACGCATTGTTTCGGATATATGAGCGTTTCTGTATTATATGTTTTTCTTCACATGAGACAAGAGCAAGGATTGTACTTTCTGCTTCATCCCTTCCATAATTCACACTACCGTACTCGCCGGCCGTCCCTTTAACTCGGCTGGTTTTCATGTGAATGTGTTAACTTGTCGCCCCAACGACTCCTTGTGGAAAAGAAATCGCAGACCTGAATGCCAAATAATTTTAAAACTGTTCCAATGGATATTCGACATAGGTGCTTATTCGAATATTCGAATTTCTGTGTCGAACATCCCTCTTCGGAGAGTATTTGAGGATCGTGAGTTAGAAAAGATGTCAGGGGGTTTGTGACTGGTAATTACGACATATCGAATTAATTTATAAGACCAATTGCTCAGGCTGGTGGCCACGTAGACATGCAAAAGGACAAACTCACACTGCCCAGTTAGAATGCTGAACTGTGTCACCAAAAATTGAGACGTGATCGACCGACCGTCATGCAAGGCACTGCAGCCATTTTGAATAAAAGTAATTTTGAAACTAGGAGATGTATAAGTTCTGTAAAACCAAATGAAATCAAACCATTCTCTAAAAGTTTTCAAAATTCTTTTCTCGAGGAAAAAATGGGAAGGGGGGGGGGGGGTATTTCAAATGCATGATACTTTAATGTTCTATCACTGACTAAAATTATCAACAAAAAAATAAAACAGAACAGAAGGAACACATTTCTGAACCAACTGACCGGTCAGCCAAGCAGCGTCATCATTCGGTGCCATATCCTAGCCATCCGTACCATCTCAGTGATTTCAAAAAGAAAAAGAAAAAAAAAGAAAGACAGGGTGAGAGGCCTATTTATTACTCAGGCTGGTCAATGTTGCAGCAGTGTGCGCACCAGATATTTTGTTTGGTAAATGCACGCATGACTCATACAGAGAACGTCATACGTGTAAAAAAAAAATTCATTGGTTGTGAGGATTCATCAAAATTTCAAATTTGTAAATGAAGATTTTTTCCCCCAAAAATGGACAGATCCCACATTGGCGAGGGGGAAAAAGTTAGAATATATTATTGTAAAACACAATTTTGTAGTATGACACCCGTATATGGAAAGTGCCACATCAAAAAGCAATATGAACATCAAAAAAAGTGTTTTCCAATTAGCAAAGCTTCCCAAATCTCATGAAACATTCGTATCATATTATCTGCTGTCTGATTGGCTCTGTCCAATGGACATAAAAACAAATGCGGCGTTCCCTAACAATCTGATCACATGAAAATTTAAAACCTAATTTTTCAGTGCAGGGATGGGCCGGAAACAGTAATATCCCAATACTTAGTGATCTTTTCTGCTGTTTGACATGTGAAGTAAACCGGGTAAGGGGGGTGATACTGCTAAATGACTGAATTTGAGTGTTTGTGAATCACGAGAGGCTTGTGCTGCTGTTTTATGTTATGGGAGTGTCGTCTTCCGAACAATATGTAAAATTTGTGTTTGCATGTGTTTTGCATGTCTGGGTGGTTTGGGTTATGTGAGCATGTGCGACATGTGTGTATGTGTGAGAGAGAGAGAGAGAAAGAAAGAGAGAGATAGAGAGAGAGAACGTGTGTGAGTTTGACTTGCGTATTTATGTGTAGGTGTGAAAACAAATACAGTCCATCCACGTGTGTGACAGTAATAGTGCGTCTGTTGAGTGCTTGTGGTTATGACAGTGTGTGTCTATGTGTGCTTCACGTGTGCGTGCGAAACAGAAAGAAATAAAGAGAAAGAAAGTCACGGAAACAGGCTGAGAGAGGCAGAATCAAAGAGACAGACAGAGAAAGCGAGAGACATGAAGAAAAAATAAAGAAAGAGAAAGAGAGAGATAGAGACAGGGGGATAGCGAAAGAGAGAGAGAGGCGTGACAGAAAGAAAGTGAGAGAGCGGGGGAGAGAAAAGAGAGTGAGAGAGAGAGAGAGAGAGAGAGTGAGAGAGAGAGAGAGGGAGAGAGACGTAGTGAGAAAGTGAGGGAGAGAACTAATTCATAAAATGAAGGGTAGCTGCTACATTAGAGCAAACATGCCTGTCATGTCATTAGCTGCTGGCACCATCAGTCTCAGTGTGAGTTATGCATGTGAGTACAGGTGCTTGTGAGCGAGTCAGGGACAAAAGCAGTGGCCAGGCCACGCAGGTTCAGAGTCCAGTGGATGAAAAATGTACGTCTGTAAAACATAGCGGGGGGGGGGGGGGAAGGGGTCATCTATTATGTAGCAAACAGGCTTCTGTTGAATGCGCGTGCCCCATGAATTTCAGTGTCGCCAGGGGACAGGCTTGACCTCTGTGGGTTTTCGGTTGATTTTTACACGGATGGGGGTCCGGGAACAAATTTGGGGGGGGGGGGGGGAGGATGGAGGACGTAGGACATGGATTTAAAATTGGAAAGAGGGTAGGGGCAGTGACAGTTCTGCACAATCTAATACAGGCTGGGCCAAAAGTTATATAACTTTATTATTCATTCTTTTATTAACATTGTTACATTTCAACTAAAATATAAACGAATCGTATGTCAGTTATAATTACTAGCTCACCCGGGCAAGATATATCTTGCAAATTTTCCTTGTATCAAGCCCAGCTCGATCTTGGTCACATTGACAACGTCACTTGGATTCGATGTAAAGACTAATGACTAATAAATCGTTTTGTTATACTACAATTCCTCACAGAATACCCAGATGTGACAAAATTTGACTTTCGACCACCAATGTGTAAAGTAGAGAGGCGTGGGACGCAATTTCCGGTCAAACTTTTCGATTCTACTGGACGAAATATGCGTCTCTTATTTTGCGGTTAAAAAAATGGTGAATTTTAAAAGACAATATTAAAGGGTAAGCTCAAATAGATATCGTCAGTCAGCTGTTGGATATCGTCGGTCGGCTGTTGGAACTTCGGTGTAACTCTTCGAGGCTGCTGGTAAGGGGACCGTAGACTAACTTCAAAGCCAAATAGAGAAAAAATACTGAGTTGTGTTCACTGCTCAGCTGCAGTTTCTATGTGAAACACTAAAGTTAGTTAACTATGACTAACTACAGCTTCAAAGAACTGTTTAAACGGGGTTCCAATAGCCGACCGACGAAATGTAAGCTGAAATATAACTGTGTTTTGGTTGTTATATAACTTGGTTAATATAATAATTTTATGGTGAAACAACAGATGTGGATTCGGGAATAAATTTGGGAGACAGAGCGAGACAGAGAGACAGAGAGACAGAGAGAGAGAGAGAGAGAGAGAGAGAATCAGGGAGACAGACGAGGAGAGAGAAAAGAAGAGAGAGTAACAGAAAGCAAAATTTAAAAGAGAGAGAGGCAGAAAAAGAAAGAGAGAGAGAATCAGGGAACAGGCGAGGAGAGAGAAAAGAAAAGAGAGTGACAGAAAGAGAAATTTAAAGAGAGAGAGAGAGAGAGAGGCAGAGAAAGAAAGAGAGCCCAGGTTGTACATGTAATGGAATTAGTAGAGCCCAATCGAAAAATTAATGAATCTCACCTCTGGAGGTAGTTTGCAAGGTGTTAAAAGGTTGCTAAAACACTTTGTAATGTGTAACTATAAAACTTTACAAGCGACTATGTCGAAGCACACCGTTGTGGAGTTGGAATAAACCAGCACTGAGGCACTGGATTCGCTCATGGTCGTTCCTAGTAGTGGAATGGTACACAAACGTACACGCACACACATACATATACAGAAAAAGGAGAAGAAAGACAGTGAATGTAAGAAAAGAAACCAGGCAATAATATGTGTTACCGGCAAAGTATGAAATCCCTAGGCATTCTGTAGAATACCGAAAAGGAGACGGCAAAGTATGAAGTACGTGTATTTAATATTTTACACATTGCCTAGGCATTCTATAGAATGTCAAAAGACAGTCAGCCAAACTATACATTTTTCCACCAGTAGTAGGCGTGTAACCTTCGACACATGCTTGAATCGTCATTGCCGTGTTAGCTTGGAAGAAACCCATTCTGATCGTATTTTCACGCTCATCTTTGGTAATTCACCACTGCTACTGGTTAATCAGTACTTTTTTTTCAAAATAACTATAATAGGCTTTCGTGTGTTCTAGTGTCATATTTCACTAGATATGACTTCGTCCAATTTAAAAAAGGATAGAAAGAAGAAAAAAGAACTTTTCATGATTGTATTTTCATACTCTGCTTAAATAGCAATGCAGCAATTGATTCAGTATCTTATTTATTTCATTATAGTAAGCTGGCGTACGTTTTAGCTTCATACTCCTATATTGCTAGATATAATTCCATGATTCTGTTTTCATACTCTGCTTAATAATTCATCTGCAACAAATGAATCAGATTATTTCATGTAATATTAGCATCTTGTACTTTTTCGTACTCCTTGTTTGATTTTCAACAGTTTTTTTCAATTAAACAAGAGAAAGAAACCTTTTCATGGTTGTATTTCACACATTGCCTAAGCGATGCTCGTCATTCTATATAATGCCTAGGCAGTGTATAAAACGCCTAGGCATACTATGTAACAAATCAAAATAACAACTCAATTTCATACTTTGCCTAATTTGTCTCGACATTCTATGGAATGCCTGAATTTCATGCTTTGCGGGTAACATTATTATACATACACAAACCTGAAGTATTTTCGCCTGATGGAAAGGTTCAAACCCTTTGACACCTATGAAGAGAAAAAAAAAAAAGAAAAAAAAAATTCCACATTAATTGTGGACGCCACGTTAGACTTTTACTCCCTGGTTGAATTTTATTGTCGTAGTCATGATGTGCCTTCAGTACTTACCAACTAGGGAAATCAACAGAGGGAGCCCAGCCAGTTGCATTTACAGAGACATTCAAATTCTACCCCTCGTCCACCCCCCCCCCCCTTTTTCACATACCCTTTGTGTATTTCTTTACGTTGAGTGAGGAGTTCATCACTGATCAAAGCCATCATAATTCGTTCTTGAGTATTCGATTTAATTCTCTCCACCCACACGGCCGCAGATTGGGAAATTGGAATACACTTACATCAGACCAGACGGAGAAATAAGCTTCATTTTCTTTCCTCCCTCCCTCTTGTTATTATTTTTTCCCCAGGAGGGGTAATGCATTTGTGCCAATTCAGCCAGTATTTTTGCATTGTTATATTATTGTATTGCTGTGAAGTTGTGTTGTTATGTTGTTGCATTGCTATGTCGTTGTATTATTCTGTTGCTGTATTGCTGCTTTATTCTATTTTGTTGTTGTTGTTGTTGTATTGCTGCATTGTTGTATTGTTATGTTGTTGTATTGTTCTGTTGTTGTATTGCTGCGTTGCAGTGTAGAACATCTGTTGTTGTATTACTGTGTTTTAATATCGTCGTTAGGCTTTTGTCAGTTTGTGTGGTTAATTTTTATAACTGTCGTTACCGGCCAACGACTATGAACGAGAGGGCACTTGAACAGCGTTCTGCAATTGCAAAGTCGTACAATTTCTTCTTACTGAATGTAGATTATTGGTTTCTTTCAGATTAACGTCACAGAACCTGTGCTAAAACGAAATTTTGAATTTCATTTCGTTTATAGTCGGAAATTCCAAGACCGAATGTTTCGTTCCCCCAAGACCTTCAATTCTTTATTTTGAATTACAGCCAATCTTTGCGACTGCACATGCTTAGCCGCCGTGCACGTGTGTGTGTGTTGGGGGGGGGGGGTGAAGTCCACAATACATTGTTTTTTTTTTAAATATTGGATGACATTAGCGAAACAAACAAATTAAATAGACTATTGACATCACGATAACCTTCGTCCAATCGGTAAGTCGAACTTTATGTACCGGAGTTATGGAAATGTTTGTACTGTCTCAGCCTTGACTTTCGTTTTAGCTGAACGTGGGTCGCCCATTAAGGTGTAGGTGGAAATTTCGTGACGTCACTGCGTTGTTTACCGGAGCTAGGCAGCCATTTTGTTAGACCAGAGATCTCTGTGTTAGAATGATAGTGATAGCGAATGCATAGACGTGGGTGAAACCGAGCAACGAGATGGCGCACTTGTGTGCAGTGTTTGGCTGCACCAACAAATACAAAATTGGACGAAGGATGTTTTCTATTCCTAATATGTAAGGAAGCAAGGGGCGAGGCCACTGAGCGTTTATCAGAAAGGCGAAGGACAGAGTGGAGATAAAGGCCATCGGCAGAAAAGATATCTCCAACAAAACAGTAAAATTTCACCATAAGGTCTGCCAAGATGCAGGAAGGATTTAAATAAAATAAAGTTCAAAAGGAACAAAGAAATGCCACCTGGACAACTAATTAACACTAACCCTAGACCTTAGGCCTAGTCCAGTTCCTAACCGGGAAATGCTATGATGGGGTATGGTTTGGAAGGAGTTCCGAATGCGTCCATTGTGGTACTAAAATTCTTTGGTTTCTTGGGCAAAGCTATTGAATCCGATGGTGTAGGCCTAATGTTCCAAACCTAATTTAACATCACAATACTAACTAAGGCCTATGACACCTTGATACAGTTGTTGATAAAACAACACCCACACCGTCACTCCCCGATTTAGATCTAGATCTGGATCTAGATCCAGTCCAATCGATGATTATGATTCCTCCACTAATTTAATATCAGGTGTCCACATTTGATAAATCTAATCCATTTTAGGGTTAGCGATGGGGCAGAACATTTAAAAATAAAACAGGGTAACACTGAGAGGTATGGGTTGCTCCTTCCCAAACTTCTTTGAACTGCTCGTGGGTGTAGGCACTGACAGTAGTGTAACAAATCCCAGACTGGGAGATGTAATAACTACGACAGGACAACAATCACGAACGAACAAGTATAACACTTAACAGAACAACCAAACAGACTCACACATTTAATATATATAAAAATAAGATATCTATGCAATTACATACATTACATTAACTCAATTCAAATACCATTCAATGGTCATCATTCCCAACATTCATTCTTCTCCGGGTCCACAACCCGATAGTTACTTTCTAACTATGCTCTGGCCTCAGCCTCACATCCATATATATATTACTTGCTGGCCTCTCTTATTGGCTCCTGCTCAACCTAATCTCCGTATCTCAATCTCCCCTGGATGTCTTAATAGCACATTAATATATCAATAGCACATTAGTATCTCAATAGCACATTAACATCTTAATAACAACAAGGACAATAACAACGTCCCTGTCTGTGGCCAGGCTGCCACGACTCATGTGCTCCCGCTGTCCTGCGCGACAGCTTCACTCAGGCAGACCTGTGGGTAGCCTTCTGCCCAACCCCGGCACAAGTCCGCTCACCGCGGGTGGCTTCTCTGCCCGACCCCGGCACCTATAAGAATAACATTACATTTCTATAACACCATACAATTACTATCCACTTCACCACTCATTACGAACTATCAAGCGTTCACACAATAGTCCACCTTTCACTCACCACACCTCTTACGGTAACACACCTCTACCGTACCACACAGCACTCAGGCTCGCTACGAATCCATGATCCGAACTTACCTCAATCGCTCATTGCGTACATCTCTATACACAGTAATCAATGACTTTCACATTCCTCACATATAACTTATTTACATCATGGTCATAGGAGAATATAGTACATCAATCATCATAATTATCAATCATAGTTCAACCTACCAGTCATCACTGGAAAACACACAATCTCCCGACTGCTCTTTCACGTCTGTCCCCTTGGGCTTCTTAACTTGCAGTGATCTGACTATTCAGATTTTGCCTCTACTACGCCTCAACTTCACTCACAACATGCACGCTTTAATTCCCTTCCCCGCACTCACTGACCCCCGCTCACTCGCTCGTGACAAGTAGTACTAGATATGAAAACATCTCAGCATGTATGATGGGAGGAAATGCAGACACGTCTTTGTTCCACTCACAGTCTGGCACAGTGTCTGGAAACACAAGCTTCGGGCTGTGTCGTTTTTTACGGAAGTTAATGAGATGCGGCCGTATAACCAACGTGGCCGCCGCTCGGGAAATTCCGATTCTAGTTCTATCTGCAGTAGAAATTTCTTTTTATTTGTCAAGATTGGTTGTACATGTATTAATAATGCATTAACTTGCCTATCCTTTCATTATATTGTCTACAGCTGCCTTTTTTATTATTATAAATGATGACCGTATGGACTTTTAGCGACCGCTGCATTGTATCTATGCTGAAGCGTCGGTCGCAACCGTAAACCTAATGTGGCGGATGGTTCATGACCTTTCGCTGTTTTGTGACGTCACACAATGGGATCATCCAGTCTGGGTATTTTATTAGTCTGTGGGTCAGCCCCATTAATAAGTTTCAACTTGTCACGAAACCTCTGTGCACTCACGGGATCTATGCTTCCTAACGCGAAGCCGAATGTAAACAAAACGCCTGGTCTAACAAAATGGCGGCGGGGGTGTGTCCATCCGGCGACTCAAGTTCCACCTATAGGCTGTTGATTTGCCGTGGTTGTTGAACTTCAGCAGTCTCGCGCGGGGGAGGTGAACATCGGAAGGGGAAAAATTTCTAACAAGAAAAAAATTGACCAGATAGAGCGAGAATTAGGAGGAACAAGAAACGCTTCCAATGACCATATCACGTGAGTAGGGGAGCTAACTTGAGGTCCACGAACGATAATTGGCGAATTATTTTCTGACTGAGGTCTGGGAAAGTCGAGAGCTTTTTTTTTTTCCATTTTGCCTGACTAAACTGGACATCAAGAACTCTTTGCAATGCTGTCTAGTCGGTATAATCTCTTACTGTCAGGTTGTGAAAAACCATTTGTGAATCCTTGTATCGAAATAAGTCGTTTGTTGTTGTTGTTGTTGTTTTTAATATATACCATTCATGGCATAGAAAAATATGTTTCCCAAAACAGCTTTTGCAACTCAACGGACACTTCTGGATAAAAAGACTTACGTAATATCTTATGCACAATTTAGTGTCCTTATGTCACCAAAACCGCATTGGTATGTAAGATTAGATTATAAATGTCATTGAATTTTGTTGATAAAAACAATATTAGATTTTTGGGATTATGAATATCATAAAAAATGATCCTAAATAAAGTATATCAGCCGTCTGCATAACATTCTATTTTCTAAAATACGAGCTGAACAGTGAGAACCATTTCTGTATTCTTTAATTATAAAATAAACATCGACAAGTGAGACCTCATCTCCCAACGCTATAATACAAACATTGACTAGTGAGACACCATCACTCTACACTCGAACTTCAGTGTTTGTCGACCTTTTTCAAACAAAAACCACAAAAAGAAACATAAACAACACACCATGATCGGACAAAATTAATAAAAAGTATGAAAAAAAAAACATGTTTGAAAATAATTATTTATATTCAGTATGTAGGCCTACTCATTCAAAAGGAGTTTTATTTAAAACTTTATTTCAAGTTTTATTCACTTATTTCTTACTTCAATGGGAGGTAAAAAAAAATTGGCCAGGTTTGCTACATACAACGTGTTCTTTTTGCCAGTTTTAACTTTGCTTTAAGCCTTGCTGCGACCCCACAGTTTTTTCCGTGGTTTTTATCATGTTTAGTCAATTTACTTCAATGGAAGCCTTGCCGCTGACGCTGGCTGCAGATTTGTTTGATTCGAGGGACAAAAATCTTCAGTTTTAGTTAAGCTGAAATACACTGTGAAAAGTCCGCCCTCCCCATTCTGAAGTCCCATGCCCCACCTTGAGTAACATTACTTTAACTCAAACACTGACGTGTGAGAAACCATCTCCGTACTCCCTACTCTGTAATGTAACACAGACATCGACGAATCTTTCTACTCTCTGCGCACAAACATAACTTCTGAGACACCATTTCTCTGGCATTGTTAATGGAAGCATCAAACGTAAGAAAATGAAACTGGTAACACTGCAATGTCTCCACAGTGCGGACTTGAGGGATGCTCAGTGACTGGTAGCAGTTAAAAGGCTCTAATAGTGAAAAAAAAAAAAAGCATCAGTTGGTTAGCGCATGCAATCAGCACCAGTAGACATACGAATATTTCTTATTAGCCAGTAATCGAATGTAATAGTTAGGATGAATTTGTGGAGGTTTTTGTTGATACTTTTTACTGGTTAAAATCTGGAAAAATCTTGACAGTATATAATTCACAACATGGCAGATTGGTTCCTCTTTGACATTGATTGAAGGCAGAGATCCCAGCTATACGTATAAGCGTAATCGAGAATGTATTCAACTACTGATGGTGAGTTTTGTATGCCTCATCACTGGTGCTATTAATTTTGCATGCCGGTATTACGTCAACTGGTCCTTTTTGTATGTCCCCCAATGACTCAGTGACTCTTTTCCCCTGAATTCCTCCAATAATGAGAATGTTTGTTCTTTCCATTTTTAAGTGACCCAAAAAAAATTCTTTGTTAACAAACCCGTTACAGATGGAAGATGTCAGTTACTGATACAGATACTGACATAGAAAGCGATGGTTTTGTCCGGATGAGCACACGTGATCTAAGTCATTATGAACAAAATCTTTTCTTTTATGTCCATCGACTACATTTGTCTTCAACTTTAATGAGGTGAAGCCGAAGACGTTCACGAGATCTCATTTCTGATCTCAATTATTTCATGTTTTACCCATTCTTTAGACTTGGTTTTTGTGTGACACGTGGCCACGTCTGGTACAGTTTCCTCTTGTCCGTTCCAAATCGTTGTTTTTTTCTTGTAACAGTATGTAAAACTTTAGAATCTTGTTCTTATCACTGGCGATTGGCCTCAACAAAGCATTGTAGCTATACCTCTGCCACATATCACTGAGAGTCCATACTACTATGTTACTTTATGCCGTATGTATGTAGGTAAATTATGACATCGTAAAGTAATCATATGTAACATGTGTGTATCATGTATGTGCTCTTAAAAGTTCTGTGCAAATGAATAATAAACAATAAAGTGTTCTTATTTTATTTTATGATCCGCTTATATCACATAAAAATAGAATCGGAATGATCTGGCTTGTGATATCACAAGAATTATCTAATATTTCTGACCGTCCATGGAGTTTAATTATTAAAAGGGCATACGAAAGGCTTACGGGGAGCTCATGGAGGGCATATCACAAGTTCACGACATGTGTATGAAAAAAGGAGCCAGGAGGTTAACACTTCTGTCAGTCTTTCTCGACGTTGTTGGCATCCATAACGGTATATTAATTCGGAAACCGGTGGAGGATCTTGAGAAGTCTTTGCGAATAAAAGAACTCTTCTCTATGAAACACACACATTCGCACACAGAATCCGCTACTTGTTCTTAAAGATATCCTAATATTCAAAATGTCTACTTTTCAGGTGGGTTTTTTTTTTCAGTTTTGGAAACATGAAAAAGTCTGACGGAGACAGATCTGGGGCGTACTGTGGTGTTTCTTTTCATAGCCTCGGTACTTTGCACTCACAGCACATACTGGTTGTGTTTTTTGAAGAGGAGTCAAAAGTCGCCGCACTGTCATGGCGGAAGCCTTTCCGATGTTTAAAATGGTCATTTACATATTTTTTAAATTTTATTTTAAGGACCTCTTTCCATAGTTCGTATTTTTTTTATAAATGGATTTTCACGCATTCACGCATCCGTCAGATTGTAGAAGTCGTGCTTAATATTCATTTACATGGTGCGTTTTGCTACATGCCTACGGTGAAATTGTAGAATGCATATATTATTTTAAGACAACGCACGTCTTCTGTACCTGCCATTTCGGTCCGTACTACATACGTAAAACGCATAGAAACTATGGAAAGGGGCTTTAACCCATGGTTGAGTTTAGTTTCATTGCTCCGTTGGTAGGTTGGTACACTTCTGCCAGAAAGAACTCATTTCCTGACTTTTGTAACATTCTTCCCTGACACTGCTGTCACTGGTCGTCCATCATCTTCAGAGGACATTATTCCACACTGAAACTAATTTTTAGTCACATCGTATCACTTGGTTGCATAAACAGCCTGCGTCTCAATATGCGTCTGGCAAAGATTGCTTGCCTTGCAAAATCAAGAACTTTGTCACCGACTTGAACACAGTTTTCTCCATGCTGAGTTACCAGTTCTGCATCCTATTTCAATGATAGTGCTCTATCTCTTCGAGAAATTCCCGAAGACAGACAGCCACAGAGAGACAGACAGAGAGACAAAGAGGCGCATAGTCAGATAGGGAGGACAGACAGATAGACAGACAAACAGACAGACAGACAGACAGATATATAGATAGATAGATAGATAGATAGACAGACAGCCAGACAGACAGTCAGATAGATAGATAGATAGATAGATAGATAGATAGATAGATAGATAGATAGATAGATAGATAGATAGATAGATAGACAGACAGACAGACAGTCAGATAGATAGATAGATAGACAGACAGACAGACAGACAGATAGATAGATAGACAGACAGACAGACAGACAGACAGACAGACAGACAGACAGACAGACAGATAGATAGATAGATAGATAGATAGATAGATAGATAGATAGATAGATAGATAGATAGATAGATAGATAGATAGATAGACAGACAGACAGACAGACAGTCAGATAGATAGATAGATAGACAGACAGACAGACAGACAGATAGATAGATAGACAGACAGACAGACAGACAGACAGACAGACAGACAGATAGATAGATAGATAGATAAATAGATAGATAAATAGATAGATAGATAGATAAATAGATAGATAGATAGATAGATAGATAGATAGATAGATAGATAGATAGATAGATAGATAGATAGATAGATAGATAGATAGATAGATAGATAGATAGATAGATAGATAGATAGATAGATAGTTGTGATACAGATGAGAGGTATATGAGAGGGCCAAGGACAGATGTGCAAAGAGGGGTGGGGGGGGGTGAATTGATTTTGACCGCATTTAATGATATCACAGCAATTATTCGGCTCATTTATATTTTCAGGTGCTCAGCTGGGACACTACTATTCCTCGACATCGTCAGCTAAGGACGTCTCATTGGATAGCTCTGAATACTCCGCAAATGTACAGAACTTTTACTATGAAAGGACAAACTGCAGATCTTCCTCTGGGATTCGGAGTTTTTCCCCATGCCGGAAAGAGATCAAATTGGGAAGATGAATACGCCTAGCCAACCGTAAATCAGGATTTGAGTCACGTTGGTTGACAGTTCATCCAACCTGCTGTTGCTAACCGGTGTACTCTTTTGCTCAGTCGAGGCCCATTGGATGTCAGTCAGTCAGCTGATTTAGACTGTTTTCTCATCAAGCTCATTGGAAACTGGTGGACAGGGCTAGATGGGTGAAGTATTCATGGGTGTCTAAATTTTATTGACTGACATGAGATGGACTCAGGATGAAAAAATTCACTTCCATTTCTTAGAAAATTTTATCATTGCTCGCCCGCGTTGCCTTTCTTAGAAAAAAAAAAAAAAAAACCATGTTGTAGGACAACATTATTCATTAATTTATTCATTCATTCATTCAGTCATTCATACATTCATTAACAAATTAGATCAATAATAGATACATAAATAAATAAACTCCATGTTGTTTTTCTAACATTTCCCTCAACTGGGTGAAGAAACAGTCAACAAATAAACCAACAAACATCCATAAACAGCCATAACGTTTATTTTCACAAGTGTAGCAATGTTCTGCCTTTCCCCCAACTTGTGCCAGTCTGCTTTCCAAATCTTATTGACTAATTCTCTATTGCTATGTACGCGGAAATAAAATAGTAATTTAAAAAAGCAAAAGAGAAAGACAGAAGTGGCTATGTGAGACATGAAAAAAAATGCATAGGACTTGATTTAAAAGACAGGGATAGAGATAGGGGGACAGACAGACAGACAGACGGACGGACGGACAGACGAACATACAGACGGACGGACAGACAGACTGATAGACAGACAGACGGACAGATAGACAGACAGACAGATGGACATACAGACAGGCAGGCACGCAAGAGGAATGACAGACAAAAAAAAACAACAGACAAGAGACAGAGACAGACAGAAATTAAGAAGGGTGAAAAGAAGAGCCTTAATTCCTCACTAAATGAAAAAGACAGAGCAAAGGTCAACAAATTAAGAAACACAGTGATGAGAAGTCGTAAGTGGATCATTCTAATGCGAGTTTTACAGGATACGAGTACTATCTTGGTGTGAATAGGCTAATGAAATGAGTTTGAAGTTGTTATGTGTGAAGTATTTCTGGCAACAAAGGATCCTGTCAGCAGCGATGTTATATAGGACTTTCCTGATAATTCTCCTGAAGAATGGGGACTTTGCACCTGCACATTTTGCTTGTGTAACCTCATTACCACATTGTGTGGACTTGATGTGTAACTATTCAGCATGACCTAAATGACTTATCCTTCTAAATTATATACATTTCTCCAAGTGTATTTCATCACATTCTTTACAAAGTTAAATCGGTTACGTGTTGACTGTTTTTATTTTTGCTATAAGTACTTACGTTTTAGTGGAATAACTTTCTTTCTTTCTCTCTCTCTCTGTGTGTGTGTGTGTGTTTGGATCTCTGTCTCTGTCTCTCTTTCTCTCTGTATATGTCTTTGAGTTTCTCCTGAAAAGTGGGGACTTTGCACTTTCTCTCTCTCTCTCTCTCTCTCTCTCTCTCTCCCTCTCTCTCTCCCTCTCCTCTCTCTCTCTCTCTCTCTCCCCCCCCCCCCCTCTCTCTCTCTCTCTCTCTCTCTGAATAGGTGTCTTTGAGTTTCTCCGGAAAAATGGAGACTTTGCACTTACACATTTTGGTTGTGTAACTTCATGACCTTCAATCACACAAGTAAATAGACCAACCAGAAATATAAACAACTAGATGAGCTACCGGGCATTGCCCAGAATAAACAATCATGTGATTCCCCCCCCCCCTCCCCTCTCTCTAGTATAATAAAAATAATAAACAACAGTCTTAAATTTGCCGACGACTCTGCTATTTTAGGCCTTTTACCTAACTCTGGCCACGAATATTCTAACATTGTACAATCCTTTCATTGTTGGTGTAATAACAACTATCTTCTACTGAATGTTAAGAAAACAAAAGAGCTTGTTTTTGACTTTAGGAAAAATAACAACGATCCTGTTTGCCCTCTTACTATCAACAATGAAGAGGTTGAAATTGTCACAGAGGCCAAATATCTTGGCATTACTATTGATTCATTGTTTAACTGGCATGCGCATGTAACATATGTAAACAAGAAAGCCAACCAGCGCATGTATTTCCTCAGAAAGCTCCGCTTTTTAAAAGTTAGCAAAAGCATTCTGAAAATATTTTACACCATGGCTATTCAGAGCGTTTTGATGTATGGAGTTGTCTGTTGGGGAGGAAACATCTTACAAAAAGATAAAAATAAGATCAATAATTTAATTAAAAAAGCATCCAAAATTTGTATCTGTGATCTGCCATATTTTGATGAGCTGTACACTGGTGCTTGTATTAAAAAAGCTAATATTATTATAAATGACCCCCAACATCCCCTGAACAAGGAATATATAAGATCTGTAAGAACTTTAAGGCTGTTGTCAAAGAAAACTAAAACTGAGCGCTACTTTAAATCGTTTATTCCGTCATCAACTAGGATGTTACAATAATGTCGTCATCTTGAACGTAATCTGTGCACAGTTGAATTATGTCCTGCGTGTCAGGTCAATGTGTTTTAGTTAGGGAAGCATATTGTGTGCGCTGTTAATTTTGTTAATTTAGTTAATTTATCGGTGTGTGTGTATATATGTGTGTGTGTGCGCTATGTATCATACTTTCTGCTTCTGTAACTGTATTGTTATGTATTCAATGATCAAAACAAATTTCCTTGCACAAGGACGAATAAAATTTATCTTATCTTATCTTATCTTATCTTATCTTGCTTCAGAACTCATGCGCACACCACAACATTACGCACCAAACTGAACGCTTGATACGGTTACTTTTTATGACATGCACGGTAGCCTACTATATATTACGAAACAAACATGCAAATATACAGATATTACATAGCAATAAACGTGCTTATTTTTTAAAAAATACATGCTTGAAGTAAACAACTTTTAATTATAGCCATCATCTTCCACCTTCCTGCCAAATTTAAGGCCTGAAGAGTGTATAGTTTGGTCAGTTAGTCATGCCAAAGGTTTGCAAGTTACTGAAATATATAATAGATGTTCGTCTTCCGTCAATATGGGAGTCACTACTCTTTCGCCGTTTTGACATCACCTTTAACCTGGATACAAAAATTATTTGGTTCCTGGCTCTATACAACACCTGTAGACTTAATGAAAGTCTGTACCTGATGGACGGATCAGGTGAACGTAACTGTTTGAACCTTACACGCCAAGACCAGGGCAAAACGGCCATGGCCGTTAAAAAACAAAACAAAACAAAACAAACCTGTAAGCTACAAAAGGTTTACGGGTTAAGTTCAAGAGAAATTGTTTTCTTTTCGAGGGAATAGATTTCCGGCGCATTGCTGGTTGTTTTTAAATGTTGACCACCCTTTTTTCTTTTTTTAAGTAAGGGCGGTATAAATAGATAGATAAGATAGATAGATAGATAGATAGATAGATAGATAGATAGATAGATAGATAGATAGATAGATAGATAGATAGATAGACAGACAGACAGACAGACAGACAGACAGACAGACAGATAGATAGATAGATAGATAGATAGATAGATAGATAGATAGATAGATAGATAGATAGATAGATAGATAGACAGAAAGATAGATAGAGATAGATAGATAGACAGACGAATGGACACTCAGACAGACAGACAGACAGACAGACAGACAGACAGACAGATAGATAGATAGATAGATAGATAGATAGATAGATAGATAGATAGATAGATAGATAGACCACACTACTACTACCACCATCACACTACTGCCATCACCAC
Source organism: Onchidella celtica (assembly GCA_963931925.1). Classification (NCBI taxonomy): domain Eukaryota; kingdom Metazoa; phylum Mollusca; class Gastropoda; order Systellommatophora; family Onchidiidae; genus Onchidella; species Onchidella celtica. The sequence continues at coordinate 91,142,007 of OZ007567.1, read as the reverse complement.
CATCACCCTCACCACTACCGCCACAACCCGTAGACCACCACTACTACTACCACCATCACCACTATCACCATAACCCCCGAATCACCACTACTACTACCACTCTCACCACAACACCTAGACTGTCACGAGCCGCGTGAGCTCTTTTCTGTTAGTCATGGGTTGGGAGAATATGAAACGCGTTTAGCTATTAATCGAGCCACGGATTTCGTGATGAGGAATGTGTGAGTGAAGTTTGTAAACATTAAGTTAACCCATTGATTTTGGTGTGCGTGTGGGATTTTCTTGTTTACAGAGTGGGGTTGTAGAAGTTTTAGTGTAGGGTTTTGAGTTGTGTCCATATCCTTTTGAGAAAGCAGTTAGGGTTAACTGAAAGACAGACTTGTGTTTGTCGTGGCTAGGACCTTGATCGTCCAATCGGGAGGGAGACCCTTAGTAACCATCGGGGGGTATAAAAGATCAGTGGATTCATATTTCGAGCATTTGGCGAAAAGACGAGTCACGGGGGCCTCCTACCTGAGTGGAGATGACAGACAAAAGAAAGATTCGCGCTGTGAAGATACTAGACAGTGACGACACCTCTGTGCAAACCATCGCGAGCGAGGAAATGGTGAGAGATCCCTCTTGTGTGTTAGTGCCAGGAATTGTGACAGTTTTTTCCGTCACCCCATTGTGACGAAGAGAAGGACATTGAATATACTTTTTACTAGATGTGTAATGAGCTGTTAGATTGTGTTTGAGATTGAACTATGTTCATTACCTAGATGTATACTTCTTAGTGCGGAGCAGCATAGATATTTTGTGAAGCGTATTACTGTGAAAAGTATTAGTGAGTGCTGCTACACTTTAGGAGTCAGTCAATTATGTGATTAGGTGCTATTACTGATTGTATGAAAGCGAGATCGGCCAACTTGAATTTGTTTACACCGGTATCCCTTAGGAACCGTAGTCCTAGATAGGCGCACTTCAAGAGTGCATAGTACTAGACTTGTCGATATCCTATTTTAGATAGACTTGCTAGAATTTCAGTAGTGGATGACATTTATGTAATATCTATGATTGTGATTACCGTAAATTATGCAGTCGAATGTTGTGTGATCATTACATGGCCCGTCATGCCTGAACATAAGTAATCCTGTGTTGCTTAGTTATTGTGGTATGAGTGTTTCGGGTGCGAGTCTACTACATCCACCAACTTCCTCGTTGACATCTGGAGGGGACCTACAATAACGCAATTATCCCCGAAATCCCACTTCTGACATAGACCACTATTACTACTACCACCATCACCACTATCACCACAACCCCTATGTCGCGATGTGGGTTAGATGGGGAGAATTCGACTGACACTCTTTCGAGGTCCGCTCCCACAATCGACGAATATACACAAAAAAAAATACTTGCACTCTAAAAAACTAAATAAATCAATTGCTTTGATTTTTAGCAGAACTGTAGGGCAGTTGTGATGGTTGTGGTGATGGTTGTGGTGATGGTGGTAGTAGTAGTGGTGGTCTACGGGTTGTGGCGGTAATGGCGGTAATGGCGGTGGTGATGGTGGTGATGGTGGTGATGGTGGTAGTAGTAGTGGTGGTCTAGGGGTTGTGGTGATAGTGGTGATAGTGGTAGTACTAGTAGTAGTAGGTGTGGTGGTCTAGGGGTTGTGGTGATAGTGGTGATGGTGGTAGTAGTAATGGTGGTCTAGGGGTTGTGGTGATAGTGGTAGTAGTAGTGGTGATTCAGGGGTTATGGTGATAGTGGTAATGGTGATAGTGGTAATGGTGGTAGTAGTAGTGGTGGTCCAGGGGTTGTGGTGATAGTGGTGATGGTGGTAGTCCTAGTAGTAGTAGTGGTGGTCTAGGGGTTGTGGTGATAGTGGTGATGGTGGTAGTACTAGTAGTAGTAGTGGTGGTCTAGGGTGTCATGATCACATTAGGATCATAAATGCCGTGCTAGGTCACGACGTCAGTGAGTTAATTTTTACGATCTTGTTGATTATAACCAGCGTAATTTGTCCTTGAGCTGTTCTCGTGAACAGTTTGTTTTGAAACACCTTTTTTCTGATGGATCAAGAGAAGGAGGGGCGAGGCAGAATAAATGTATAGCTAGGAATGACAGAGCAGTTCTCGACCCCGTGATTTTGATTAACATAGATAAGGGGCGAGTAAAGGTAGTTTATTTAGACGCTTAGTCGGCGTTCGGAAATTCGTGCATAAGAGTAGAAAGCACGGGGTTTGAAGATTTTAGTAGTTAATGTTTCGCATTTTAAATTTTGTATAGGTAAAATTGACCTTGATTTTGGCGCAAGGCCGTGGCAAGCATAAATTAATACTGCAGGCTGAGCTCCAGCGGCTGCACCAATCAAATGTATGAATCTGGACGGAAGGTCGAGACATAGCTTTAGTATTTAAACCCGTGCAGAGCTTAGATAGATGCCACATGCAGACAATCCATTCACGAGGTGGACGGCGATAGTCCTCAGCCAGATGAGAGACATAGAGACGCAGTTGAGCAGTCCATATTGTGAGGAGCGTGATGTTTTAAAGCTCCAGAGCCTAAGCTACTTGGTTTGATATGAACCCACAGCGTTTACATCCAGCGCTCTCACTCCCAGTGAGGGCCGCATGGTGAGAGTCCATACTAATTTGTAATGATGAAAGTGAACCGTTCTACTTACTTTTGAAGACAGTTTCAGAGCTACCGCCAGACAACGCATGGTTGTACAAGCATTCTCCATGGCGTGTCTAGAGGAAATGTCCATATCATAACATGTCTCATTGAATTAATAGAATTTAAACTGTTATATCCGTCGCCACGTGCGCGGATTCTATTTGGCATATAACTCATATGACCTGCAAGTAGTTAGAGTGAATAAGTTAGTCTTTATAGAAAGCTATAGTTTCATTAGTTAGATTCAGTTGCCTTTGAATTGATATTTATATTTATAATTATATTTGTTACATTAATTCCTGTAATTAAACTGCCCTACAGTTCTGCTAAAAATCAAAGCAATTGATTTATTTAGTTTTTAGAGTGCAAGTATTTTTTTTGTGTGTTCGTCGATTGTGGGAGCGGACCTCGAAAGAGTGTCAGTCGAATTCTCCCCATCTATCACAAAGACATTGATGTCGAGACACTTTGGGTCATCCACATAAAATCGGCGATCAATAGATAGATAGGATAGTATTACAGTAGTACACAGTGCACAGTAGTGCGCACCGAGCATTTTTCATGGGCTCATGACTCGTGTTCGTAAAAAATGATCTAAATATTTATGCACAGTTTTCTTGGTATGAATGAATGGCACTCACCTCATCTGTATAACACTATACTCGGTATCACTATCAAAGTTTTCTTGGCGTGGTTGGATCGTGAACTCTAGTTTACATTTCCGGTAAGAGGCGGAAATGACGAAATTGACGGAAGTACATTATCACGTCGTATTCGCAATCATGAATTGATAACTGATAATTATAACTGAATTTCTGGGAAAAGTAAAAAGTTTCGGGAAAAAATGAGCTTGACCCGTACAGGCTTAATAAATTTTACATACATGTGCCAAGTTTCATTTCTCTACGTTGCGTAGTAAAAAAGCCTTTGCGGTCGCAAAGTTGGGCCCTAGCTCCATTATTATATATATTATATATTTCAGTAACTTGCAACCTTTGGCACGACTAACTGACCAAACTATACACTCTTCAGGCCTTAAATTTAGCAGGAAGCTGGCAATTGAGATAAGGAAGATGATGGCTATAATTAAAAGTTGTTTACTTCAAGCATGTATTTTTTTAAAATAACAATGTTTATTGCTATGTAACTATTTATATTTGCATGTTTGTTTCGTAATATATATTATAGTACCGTGCTATCATAAAAAGTAAGCGTATCAAGCGTTCAGTTTGGTGCGTAATGTTGTGGTGCGCATGAGTTCTGAAGCAAGACTGTAGTTTATTACTTTTATTATACTATGGGGGGGGGGGGGGAATCACATGATTGTTTATTCTGGGCAATGCCCGGTAGCTCATCTAGTGATATATATTTCAGTAACTTGCAACCTTTGGCATGACTAACTGACCAAACTATACACTCTTCGGGCCTTAAATTTGGCAGGAAGGTGGCAATTGAGATAAGGAAGATGATGACTATAATTAAAAGTTGTTTACTTCAAGCATGTATTTTTAAAAAATAACAATGTTTATTGCTATGTAACATCTGTATTTTTGCATGTTTGTTTCGTAATATAGTATCGTGCTGGTCATAAAAAGTAACCGTATCAAGCGTTCAGTTTGGTGCGTAGTGTTCTGGTGCGCATGAGTTCTGAAGCAAGACTGTAGCTTATTACATTTATTAGATGAGAGAGAGAAAGAGAGAGAGAGAGGGGGGGGGGGGGGAGGGATCACATGATTGTTTATTCTGGGCAATGCCCGGTAGGACTTAATCTAGTTTATAAGTTACGTGGACACTTCTGTTTTGGACAAAATTCAGACTTCAGTATTATTTTATTCACCATTTTTTGAACCGCAGAAAAGGAGACCCATTTTTGTCGAGTAACTCGAAAAGTGTGATGGAATTTTCTTTCTTGGCGACATTGCTCGTTGAAAATCAACTTTATCAATAAGTTCTAACTGTAACAATAAGTTCTATTAGTTTTTGCGGTGAATCCAAGCGCCGTTATTAATGTGACCTCGATTTAGATACACGGGTGGGCTTAGTACAAAGAATGTGTAAGCTTTATCTTGCTATTAGTGCTAAATTTACATTCATTTATCTACTTTTATCCGCATTAATATTTTATGAATCTTATACAAAATATGAATATTTATTTTGTTCTGAATGGTCCGACCCCCTTGACTGTCTATACAATATCAGTATTCTTTAATCATGGGGTCCCTATACCTTTCTTTTGTTTCTACCGGGGGGGGAGTAGGCTCACTCTAAATAATCATTTACCAACTGACCCACCTAGTCCTCCCTCCCCCACCTCCATCCCCTCCAACCCACTCTGTTTTGGCTTGGATACAGGGACAACAAGAAAAAAAAAACAACGGAAGAATAAGAATGTAATCATTATCACATTGGCAACTTCAGTTTCCACAAACTGGCTAAGGGGAACAAACAAACGCAAAAATCAATTATTAATCCGGTGTCCGCCTGCGCTGAATCAATTCCTCGGGTTCTCAGTGATCAAACCGAAAGACGAAAGTTGACGAAGAAAAGATTCCGTGTGCCGCCAAGGCAAAAGAAACAGTGGACATGAAAAAAAATTCAGGCGCCACAGAGCAACAGTGAAAGCTTTACTGGAGGACTTAAGTCATTTAAAGTGCTGGTTGAGCCGGCTCAGATTAACCTTTTAATACCCAAAACTCGTTTTTGAAACATATTACATGGTGCCCGAAGTTCTGTTTTTAGAGCACTCCGTTTATGAAGAAATTATTTTGTGTCATAAATATTTATGAATAAATAAGTAGTACATGCTTTCGGAATTTTGAATAAGGAAAAATATGAGTGCTGGAGGGTTAAGCTTTCATCTTCAGCGTTTCATCATCGCTTGGTCAGTCTAAAAGTGGCTAAAGAGTAAAAGTGTCGTGTAACTCAGAATAGTTACACCTATTGCTGTAGTTAGAATAAATCGGGACCGTTATAGTAACTGAAATACCTCTGGTATGCTCATCTGCACTAAACTATTCCAAAACCCGACAACATCATCTTTGTCAGTGTTTACACATTCTGCTCTTGGTTTTAAGGATTATCAGTGGATAAAGTGATTGCACGCTGACAGGAATTTTGTAATCTCCTGTTGTCACGAGCCGCGTGAGCTCTTTTTTCTGTTAGTCATGGGTTGGTTTTATTTTGGGAGAATATGAAACGCGTTTAGCTATTAATCGAGCCACGGATTTCGTGATGAGGGATGTGTGAGTGAAGTTTGTAAACATTAAGTTAACCCTTTGATGTTGGTGTGCGTGTGGGATTTTCTTGTTTACAGAGTGGGATTGTAGAAGTTTTAGTGTAGGTTTTTGAGTTGTGTCCATATCCTTTTGAGAAAGCAATTAGGGTTAACTGAAAGACAAACTTGTGTTTGTCGTAGCTAGGTCCTTGATCGTCCAATCGGGAGGGAGACCCTTAGTAACCATCGGGGGGTATAAAAGCTAACACACGTACTGAGATCAGTGGATTCATATTTCGAGCATTTGGCGAAAAGACGAGTCACGGGGGCCTCCTACCTGAGTGGAGATGACAGACAAACAAAGATCCGCACTGGGAGTAGACCTATCCAATTACGAAACCTCTGTGCACCAGGCTTAAGTGTGCACGCCGCTTACATTGGACTCTCTCGCTCGCAAAACTATCGCGAGCGAGGAAATGGTGAAAGATCCCTCGTATGTGTTTGTGCCAGGAACTGAGACAGTTTTTTCCGTCACCCCATTGTGACGAAGAGAAGGACATTGAATATACTTTTTACTAGATGTGTAATGAGCTGTTAGATTGAGTTTGAGATTGAACTATGTTCATTTCCTAGATGTATACTTCTTAGTGTGGAGCAGCATAGATATTTTGTGAAGCGTATTACTGCGAAAATTATTAGTGAGTGCTGCTACACTTTAGGATTCAGTCAATTATGTGATTAGGTGCTATTACTGATTGTATGAAAGCGAGATCGACCAACTTGACTTTGTTTACACCGGTATCCTTTAGGAACCGTAGTCCTAGATAGGCGCACTTCAAGAGTGCATAGTACTAGACTTGTCGATATCCTATTTTAGATAGACTTGCTAGAATTTCAGTAGTGGATGACATTTATGTAATATCTATGATTGTGATTACCGTAAATTATGCAGTCGAATGTTGTATGATCATTACATGGCCCGTCAGGCCTGAACATAAGTAATCCTGTGTTGCTTAGTTATTGTGGTATGAGTGTTTCGGGTGCGAGTCTACTACATCCACCAACCTCTTCGTTGACATCTGGAGGGGACCTACAATAACGCAATTATCCCAAAAATCCCACTTCTGACACCTGTGTCCTCTCTGAAATAATCATAAGCCGTGCTGGTTACGTAACTTCCCTGTCTTTGTCAAGTTGGGCTGAAGTGTGGTCAGGCGTGATGGAGCTACTGATCTTCACATGAGCGAGAGGACAAAAGACCAGAGATTTGCGCCCCTGGCTGGTGGGGATTAATTCCACCTGATCTGTAAGAGGATAAAAGATCAGTGGAAGTGAATGTGTAGGTATAGAGGCGGGGTGGGGGAGAGAGAATCAGTCGTGCAGTGGTCTTTTCACCACGCCAGCAAGCAGCACTACAGATTTGCACTTCCAGATTGCCTGGCATTCTCTTCAGTATAGCGTAAATCAGTTTTTTACAAGCCTTTAGCATCTTACATTCAGCTCGGTTCCAGATTCAACTATGAAAGCTCTTCTGACCTGTGAGGACACAAATCAGTTTACGTAAGAAGTTCTGGGGAGACAAACAAAAATCGTGACATCAAAGGAAGTGTTTGCATTGATAACAGCTCACGTCAATCTGAAATAACTCAGGGGCATGCAGGACTGACTGTAAGTCGACAGAGCACTTGCAAGTATCATATTTGCAACGCGGCCCTAGTGTTGCCTGTCAGGACGTTTGATGGCATCTGACTGACAGTTGATTTAAAATATAACATCGAGTATGCCTGACGCAGAGAGAGACACAAACTGAGAAGATCCAACTGCTCAGCATGGCCCAGATGAGCATTGCGGGGCCGCTACTGACAGTGTCCGGACGCCGACGGAAGCTGGCCACACCGGAGATTAATACTTATGCCAAACAGGCAAGTTGATGAATGCCCTGTCTATATGTGTGCGTGAGTGCGCTGGGATTACACATGCGTAAACAATATTAATTAGCACTTACTCGGTACATTTTGTTTGATCATTCTTAGAATATTATGCAGATCACCAAAACTTGGCATCAGACATAATTAAACCTGTTTAGAGTATTCAAGACTGTCATAATAGCTTAGAATCTATCTGACATGCCTTAGAGTTTTGTCATGTATCTGAATGTTAAAACATATATGTATTGTGTCAAATCAGATTGGTACATAGGTGTTCAAATGTCATAATATCTGGCACGTAAGGCGATTTTCGAAGAAAAGTTGCCAGTAGGCTAAAGAGCTTGCCTTATGCGGTTAATGTCTGTGTTGATTTTACTAACTGCTTGTTAGGGAAATCAGTCAGTATCTAACACACAGACAGAGATGGGTGGAGCGTGTGGTGAATATGAAAGGGCAAAGAGCGAATTGGACCGGGTGTAGCGAGTAATTCATGAGTCTATGACACTTTGGATATTGGACGTGATCCGACCCTGTATTTCGTCATCTTTTATTCTTTTTGTGTGCTGTTTTTAATTGTTTCTTGGGGCAAATGACTTGTTAATGTGTGCTCAAAGTATCCCGGACTTTGGTAGACAATGTAGCTGGGCTCAGAAATGATTCAGGTTTATAAAAGCTATAAATTGTTCATTTAAGACTATTGGCCGTGAGATGCTCGGCTGGAACTGAGTGGGGACAACTCAAAAATTATCCCAGGGGAATATGGCACCTTGGAAGTTAAACATGTATGGCTTTCAGTCGATGTACATAATTCGGTGTTTCTTATTTATGATCTGTGTTTGTTGATAGTTCAGATGGTCATGAAAGCCCGCCATTGTGTGAAAATTACTGTTTTACTATTTCTTGTGTGAATAAACACCTAACTTCACATTTGTCGCAACGTACCAAGGACATTTTATTAGATAACAGAGTATTGCAAAGTTGACTATACAACTGACAAAGGAAAAAAATCACAAACACACCTAAGCAGAGGGAGAAATTAATCTTAAACAAGAAAACATTTTAATCTACACAAAGAAGAGGAAGATATTTTTAAGAGTAGCTTGCGAGGAGCAGAACGGAATAGTTACAGAAGCAATGAGAATTGGCCGAAAGTTTTAAAGTTCTCTGGACCTCCAAATCCCTGCATTTTCATGAAATGGGGAGGAGTTAGGGAAAAGGGGTACTGCTAACTCGATCAGCCCCTTGTGAGTTTGATTTTACACGTAATGTAAAAATAATGTCCTTATACGGTGTGTGTCATACTGTCAAGGCGGTCGATTGCAAAATAACAGTACCATGCAAAATTAAAATGAATACTGAATATGTTGACGTTCGAGCCATCCAGTTTGAAGGGAGTTGGAAGCAAGGACGGTTGGTTATTTTGATTGCCAGACTGGTGATGAGAAAGGGCATGGATGAAAATTGTTGGACAAACAGCTCTTTCTGATCTCCTGATCTTCAATTAGAAATGTTCTCAAATACTGAGTAACGACTTGGAGTCACTGGGTCCAGACTTGGTCGTTGTTTTTTTTTTTTTTATCGTTTTAGTACCTTTGTTCTCGCCAGCTTCTTCTTCCTAATATCCAGAGAAATTCTTGGTTTCATGTTACGAGTTTCTGGAAATATTTTTGGTTATACCTTGATTTTTGGGCTCTTGCCTTTTTAACTTGATGCTAATATTTCTGGCTAAATCGTAAAACAAAACATTAATTTTTATTCTTGGCCTTGTCTTAAGCCGATTTCTTGTTTTTAATACCTTACAGAAATATTACTGGCCGTATTTTAAGTTGTGATCTTTTGTCTTTATAATATTACACAAATATTTCTGGCCATTTCCGTAAGTGCGGTTTTTTTCTATACCTTTTTGACAGCATTTCATGTATAATGTATTCTTGGTCATGCCATGACACAATTCTGGTCTTATTATAACTCTACACAGATGCAGCAGTGTGGCCGAAAATACGCAAAAATCCCATTAGAAAAAGGATGGGATGGTATTACACCTTTACAACCGCGGGCCCTCCTCTCCAGACAAACTCCACTCGCCAAGTTTCTGCCACTGGTCGATGTCAGCCAAGGGTGGACGTCGCCGACATCTCCGTATCTGCGCAGAGACAGCAGGCGACGCTCCAGCCAATTTGTCATGCATCACAAGAGAAAGTCTAGTGAAGTCCAACACAGAAGAATCTCTAATGGCAGCCAACACAGGAGAAGGTCCAGTGTAAGAGACTTATATAAGATATCTATTCCTCTTTCACCAGAAAAAGTATCTAGAGAACAACAGGGCACACCTGAGACAAGGAAAAGGTCCAATGATTACAGCAATGGTCAGAGAAACCCTTCTATAGCTCATAGATCTCATGTGTCCAGAAGAACTAGTGTGGTGGACAGTTTACCAGCAACTCTGAAGTTTGATAAGCACGCAAGAGCTGACGGGAGACGCCAGAACCACCGGTCAGACCCAACAAGTCTTCCAGCCATCGGGGCGGTGGGAAACAACCGCAAAAGCCCAAAATCATTTAATTTGATCTCCCCTGGTCATGGCCAAAGTGTGTCTCCTCCGACTGTGACAGTAACTTCATTTAGCGAGCAAGATCAGCAACATTTGCTACGTGCTCTCACCACACTTGCCATCAACAGTCTGACCACGACATCCGCTACACCTGAAGACACCATCGGGCACATAGGCAACATTTCCTGTCTAGGACGTCGGATTAGTCCCTTTCCACCCCCGAATTTTGCAAATCAAACCGTAACCGAGCACAGAAACAGCCATGAGAAAGATTATATGTCTTCAAACGACGGCAGCAGCTGGAGCGACCACGGATTTTTGCACGCCGATGGTAATGAGGCTCTTCTGGAGGACAACGGCTGTGTCTCTAATGACGTCTCTTCGGCCAGGTACAACATCAACAAACTCATGGATTATCTTCAACGATGCGGTCAGGGTCAACCCACAGTGCTTATCTCCCCAGTAACCGAGGCAGCCAGGAATAATTTGTATCTCAGCAAAGTGTTGGCCAGGATGGGGCGTGGTTTGAGTCAGCGGGCACTGGAGCGCCTACGTGTTAGGGCCAGGTTGGACTATGATGTGTGCAGAATGAAAGCCAAATCTTTTTGTGAACAACATGAACAGGTAGGTCCCATGTAAGGATGTGTATTGGGTGAGTCAGTACTTACCTCTTTCTCTGTTTGCTAAACTGTTATGGGGTCCGGGTACTTGGCAATCGCGAGAGTGGAGACAGGGATTTTCAATTTTCCCTAAAATTCTCAAAATATGAATTTTAAATTAATAATGTTATTATAACACTTCAGCTCACATTAGTATTGAGGGTTTGGTCATTTGAGCACGAAAAAGTATAATCCTTAAATTTAGGTATTTCCTTTCATTAGTTTGAATGCCCTGTGGCCGAGGCGTTCTCACTACAGGCCGGTCAGCCGAATGTAGGTCAGACATGTAGTGGTCCGACCACTGGCTAGCCTCACCAGGCCTCAGTCAGAAACAAAGGGCAGTTACTCCCCCTGATTTTTCAGTGACAATATCGATACTCCAAATCGATACGACATGACAAATATAAAATAGAGAGTAAAGTGAGACTCGATACCATAAATGAAATAAGTACGGCATCGACCCGGTCTGTATTTCCCGAAATTCAAAGACAGTTTACTTTACACATTCGCTACTCATGCTTCAACTTGTGAACTCGTGGATTATAAAGATTTTAAGATATCTAGACAGATCAGAATCTGCATAGAAGTGACTCCTTCATTTATCCGTTTCTTGATTTCATTTCATCAAGTCAAGAAGAGAACGAAGGATTCTGTAAACTGTATTTTTTTGTTTTAGTTCATCACATAACTGGGATTCTGTAACATCAGTGCATTGTACATTGTGGTGTTTCGTGCTGTACGGTGGCTGTGAGTGAGCTGCATTACTGATTGTAGGAAACCGCCTTGACTGTAGATCTAGTCTAGATCTAGATCTAGATTCTACTTTTTACATGAACTGGACTAGGGGTCTACAAATATTCACTCAAAATGGGACGAAAAGTGTTCTGTGTTTGGCTGCAAAACAGGCTATAAAACTGATGATTCCAAAGAGAAAATACCAATCTATGGATTTCCAAAGGACAAAACCAAGTGTCACGAGTGGGTTGCAAGCTTACCGAACAAACTGAATGTAGAAGATGTTACTGGAAACATGGGGATTTGCGCCCTGCATTGGCCAAAAGATGTTCCTACAACTAAGATCCCCTCTTCTCGGCATTATGTTCCAGCTGTGACCTCATCTGTGTTTCCTAATGTTCCCTCATCTTGTGTTCCCACTTCTACCTCCACTACTCCACGCCGCAAAAAAATGTCTACACAAGAGGCCCGCGCAGTGGATATCGATGAAATGAGTGAGTTTCTCGAACTTGACTCACTAAAATCTGAGAGCTTCCATGACCTGTTAAGTCGCAAACTAAAAGCCCTGGGTTTTTTGGCAACGAGTACTAAACAACCGAACAATTACATTTTCCTTAGCCATGAGAGAACCGGTCCAATAGAAGAGTTTTCTGTTCATTTCAAAATTATAAGCAAAGTTGAGAGTGAGACGTTAATTTTAGACTATGAAGCATACTGCATTGTGAAGAGGATTTTTCACCAGTTTATAAAGGAAATTAAGTCATGGAGTCAACTTGATGAAGTTCTTCGCTTTGTGATGGCTTATGCATCGGATCAGTATGATGACAAGAAGACTGCACTCATCAAAAGATCTGTAACACTAACAAATACCCCAAAGAACAGTCGCATCTAAACGCACCAGGATCTCCTTCTTGCATTCACTTGGTTATCACAGTCAAGGTCATTATACATTCAGTTGAGAGACTATCTTCACATACCAGTCAAAGGATTAAATGTCTCACTAAAGATACAGCCATTGCCCTCAACTGGACTTGCAGATGTCTTATAGACCTATGCAATCACCTGCTGACGACAGACTCAGCCTGCGACATCAATATGTGGCTGTAGGCTTTTTTCAGCAGGATGACATCGAGCACCATTTTGCTCATTTTCGCATGTCAGCGGGGTGTAACTATTATATTACTGCCCAGGACGTTGCACACACCCATGCTGTGGACAGAGCAAAATTGATGCTGCAGAATGACCCTGAAAATGAAATAAATTATACAGCTGCTCACCATGCTTGTGATCTCTGCAGCAAACCTGTGACTGATGCAGAGCTCATCATCCAAGATGACCTGCCAGTCACGGCCAACCAATTGTCTCATGATGAGCGAATGGCCCTTTTTTTTTATTGGAGGCTATGTTGCTTCTAAGCATCCTGATTTGAAAGGAAACCCCTTATCAGTGCCTCAACAGGTCAGTGACTTCACAGACAGTCTCAACCGTGGTGGGTTAAACATTCCATCTCTGGCCCTTTTTGAACTGATCGTTTACGCTTACAAATATTTCACATCTTCAAAAGAACCAAGTTGTAGTAAACGACTCATGAAAATTATTCGTGACTTTCCAGCACTGTTCCATATCTATAGATATTGAACTGAGTGATGCAGTTCTTAGACGGATTGTGAACATTCTTTTGAAGCGGTTCTGCCTCCAGTTGCAAAGCGAAAACAGCAGCCAACATCCAAAGGGGAAGATTGCTAAACTGACATCAAAGTCACAATAAATTCCTGGAGTAGGCTAATTATTATAATGCCTGCATCCACATTACAGACTATTCGTGAGTACAAAATAACATTTAGTTCATTGTTATTGTTGTCAGTGCTATTGATGTTGTACAGTTTGTCTTTTTTCTTTCTCCCATTCATGTTAATTTTTGTTTGGGATAGGGTGAAGGTGGTGGTAAACTAAAGGCAATGACTGAATGAGGATAGGGAGTTATTTAAGTGTGTGTATGAAAGATCGCTATTAACTTCCCCTGGTATACACTGCATTATAATGACGGCTTTTATCTGGTGCCATTCTATGTATGCTATCAGAATTAAACCATGAGTACTGTTCAAATGAGGTTCTGTTTCTTAAACAACACAGAAATTTTCATTCACTCAAATTCCACATCACACTAGATCTAGAATTAAAAAATGAATCTACATCAGTACATGCACAGTTAACCGTGCTTCATTGCTTGGTCAATTTGTCAGTTTTCAGTTTTATTGTTTTATGAATCATATGATTTTATGTAATTTTTTTAAAACTGAACCAAGGATCATTGGTCCTGCACGTATTATTTGTTAATGAAGATATTTTGTGTGTTTACTTTTTTCACTTATCATAATTTTTAAAACATTTTTGTGTGTTCTAAGTAATGCCGAAAACGCGATAGTTTGTTAGAACACATTTCTCATTATCTGAGCTAGCCAATGTGGACCTCTGTTCTAGTAATACATGTAGTACTAAACGTATTATTTAATTAATGCTAGTCAGTCTCTCTGCGGCGAGACGGCCCACTACATGTCTGACCTACATTCGGCTGACCGGCCTGTAGTGAGAACGCCTCGCCTGTGGCAGTTGTAATGCGTCAAACTATAGAGAGAGAGAGATTGAGAGAGAGAAAAAGGCGGGGTGGGGGTGGGGGGGGGAGTGAGAGAGAGAGACGGGGAGAGAGATTGCGAGGGGTATTTTCCGACGTGTTCCATTTCCAACAAATAACAACATAATAATTATATTACAAGACCATCGTAAGGTTAAAAGACAAAATCCACAAGAGCCTCACATTAACAAAAAATTAATTAAAATACCATTTCAAGACACTTTTCAACTTTAAACCAAGGCCTGTTGGATCCCGCAGCCTTTCCTTTATTGTTGTTGTTGTTTTTCTTTTAATTTGTTTTTCATATTTCAGGTATATATGAGGACAGCCTCTGCTGACCTTGGAGATCGTGACCTCCGGATGTTGGAGGAAGATTTGAAACGACAAGCATTACAAGACATACGGGCAACTCGGCTAAACTCCCGCCAGCAGGAGACAAAACACCGGACCACAGACAGCATAAATCCCCAAAATGGTGGTCGGCATAATGATATCAATGGGAATGGGGAGAAAAATATGGAAAGCGAAGACCATTTTGGCAATCCAGACAGCGATGGCATGTCTGATCTAATGCGGTGTCCGTTAGGACGACGAGAGATGACACAGCGAATTTTGGCTTGGGTTGCTGATGTGGAACTGGCCACTCAGAGAAACCAAGCCAAGGAGAGAGGAACACCAGGTGCCAAACAGGTATGAAAGAGGTGGAATTTCCAGTTCCAAAGTGGCATAAAGACATCCCTAATTGCCCACTTGAAGAAAAATGTAGATGTCAATAACATAATAAGGCAAATGGACAAAATGAGACACTGGCGAAGAGACTGCCAGTTTGTAATACAAACTCAGATCAGTTCTTTTTTTCTTTCTTTTTTTCTCAGTTTCTAAAGTGACCACAAAACCCGTCTAGCTGCTAAGTACAGAAGACTAAATTATCAGAGCAAAAATATTAAAGGCAGGCAGAATTCTAAACGTTCTGTGTTAAATTGTATTGTTCAAATGAACTTGCATCAAAACTGCTTCGACTGAGATTAAAACTGAGAATGTGGTGTGATTCACCGAAGACGATAGAATGCTGCATAACTACTTCTACTCAGAACATAAACAATAAACAATGCTGGTTGGGGGAGGCGGCGGGGGGGGGGGGGGCGGGGGGAGAGAGAGAGAGAGCAAAACAGGACACGCTCATCATACTGTCAGAGAAAATGTGAGGCAGCTAGAAGTGTATGTGGCTACTCAGCACTCAGCACTACCAGGCACATACATTTTAATCGCCTCACACGTTCTCTGAATTAGTTTCTTATTAGTGCTCTGTCTCCCCCAAAAACTGCTTACCCTTATTAAGCCTGTAACGCCCAGTGTACCATATTTGAAATAGGTCACCTGGAGCCAGAACACTCAATCTTTGATACACTTCTTATTTTATTAATAAATACTTTTTCCAATTACATAAAGTATATTTTTGCAATTATCTGACTATTTAAGATCGGTTCAGCATAATCATTTCAGAGGGTTTGGGGTTGGCATTTTTTGTCTGGGCACCAGAGGGTTTAACTTCATCATACTGTCATTCTCACAGAAACATATTCATTTTTTCATTTAGTTGTTACTCATAATTTAATCATTACTCCGGTTTTCGCTTGTTTGTTTGTGGCCATGAAGAATGAAGTGATTCGGATAACTTTATTTACCCTGACCACTACTGTCCGATGCTTTAAGACACAATGACTTTTGCAGAATTTGACTTTCGTTGCCCAAACGAAAAAAAAAAGAGAAATGTTACAAGCACAATGCCAGCCACTGTTATCATCATCAGAATTATTCTCCTTTTACAGTTGTCTGCCTTTGAGATCAGACTGCATCCTGACTAATCAGAGACGGACAGTTAGACAGAGGTATTAAAGCAACAAAAGAGAGAGCGAAAGAACCACATACATACTGCACTGACACACACGTAGACAAACAGATAACCAGACATATTTCCATACGTGTAAACAGAGATACAAAGACGGGTGGACTGGCAAACAAGGCAATGTATAACGAATAAATGAACTTGATGCTGAATGTGTAACATTTATGTGCACTAACAACAGCAGGACGTAAAACACTCGTGACAAAAAGGGCAATAACCGAATCATGAGGGAGACAACCAATTATCGTTGCCGATAGCTCATGAACATCAATGATTGTGTCCCTTACCCTGGTAATCTCTTCACCACTTTAACGACGTTTCTGAAATTATTTAATCCACATGTATGGTATTTGAGAACTTAGAAGAAAACTAACACGTTTCCTCAGTAACTGTATCGCATACAGCTTTCAAAATTGGCATGAACATTCCAAATTACTTCATATTCTATGAGACGGCTTAGAATTTAGCTTCATGGAAGCGCTTGGGTCTTTCGTTTTTGTTTTTGTTTTAAAATCGAATTTTTCACCCAGGTGGTGAGGTATCAAATCAGTTTCTGCCTGTAATCGCCATGAGCTATGCAAAGAAAAGGATGGACAGGAAAAAAGATAAGATAAGATAAGAATCACTTTATTATCCCATGAGGGAAATTCGCTTTCGAATAGCGTTTAAGAGCACATACGTGGTACACACATCTTATTCATCATTACATAAACATATCACAACCCAATAGCAGGCATATTACATGAAGTCACTTGGCACTGAACATTAGGAATAACAGTAAAATATGGCACACATCTAGCTATGATGTCTTGCTTGGGGCAAACTGCAAGGGGGCAACAACGATTTTCTGTATCTTTCTCTGT
The DNA here is from genome assembly GCA_963931925.1 of Onchidella celtica. Classification (NCBI taxonomy): domain Eukaryota; kingdom Metazoa; phylum Mollusca; class Gastropoda; order Systellommatophora; family Onchidiidae; genus Onchidella; species Onchidella celtica. The sequence continues at coordinate 91,124,855 of OZ007567.1, read as the reverse complement.
TTTGCGTTGACGTGTCTTGTTGTGTTGATCCCGGGTGACCTAGAAATTTCATGAAATAGGGGATGGTGACCGGTCATTTGAGATGGATATAAATTTCTTTACACAAGCATTTGAGTCCAGAAAAAAAAAGATCCACTATTGAGATGTGTTCCGATTTAGAATTTTTTTTTTTTTTTTGGGTGTGTGTGTGTGTGTGGTTGGGGGAGGGGGGTGCAAATATTGGCATAGATTTAATGTTTATTATGTTTTTGCTATATAAAATAACGCAAATCAAATTGCCGGGGAAAACTTAATTTTGTAAGGTCTGGCGCAGCTGGGCTATTCGGATTGTACTAAATACGCCGAGGAACCCGCGGCCTTGCCCGAATAGGAGCCTGAACACAATAGCTCTGTGATTCGTTTCGCTTCCGGCAGTTTTTTGACATCTACTCGGCTTTTTTATAAATAAGCCATTCAACATGCATTTAAGTAGCCGAGATGATTTCATGGACTTTCTGTAGTATAGTCCGTTCACCTAGGCATGATCACAGAAAACTGCTCGTAGCGTTGCAACCGTCGATGCTATTTGAATGGAATTTGGCGTGAAGTCTTAGATTTGTGATGACCCTAACTCAGATTTTTTGCCCCCGAATTATTCAAGTAGTTTTCGAGTTTGTTTATTTGCGGTATATAAATAAAGAGAGCACCGACAAGGGTAAACATTTAGGTGCTTTACTGTAATCATTTAACACATGGTTTTGAGTCCCACCAAAATGCTGTACAGCACGCGATTAAAGTGAGTTTAAAAACAAAATCTCATGATTGTTCACTGGTAGGCCAAAACAGAGTCAGAGGCGTTGTCAGAGATCTTTCAATTTCAGAATTCCTTTCATCGTGGATTTAAACATCCAACTCAATACGATGCGGAACATTGGAGAACAAGACCTTCAAACTGTCAGACATCCAAAATCTAACTCATGCAGCATTGAAAACAGTCGCTGCAGAATTTTTCTCCAAGTGAGAGGACCATGTATCGCGGTTGGAGGAAGAATACTGGCAAAACGAGGGCCTTCATTTTATTCAACCGAATATCGTCATCAATCCAATGGAGACATCCGACTCAGAAGGCGACTGAGATGATAAAACATTAAAAAACATCGAAAAGTGCTTGCCTGTTTTGAAATAAAACAAAAAACAACACCTTTTTAGGGCTAACCTTTCTAATGAGCCTAAGGTTGTCCCAAGTCTGCAGCCTGATCATTGTACCCACAAGGCCATGCTCTTGCAATGATAGGGACTCAGAGGGGAAAGGGTGGTCATATCTGGATATGTATATTTCTCACAACTTAATACAGATTGGAATGCTTAGCTACTTTACAAACTTTATCTTTCATAGAATGTTACCGTTTAGCATAACTAGAAGGCTGTTTTCAATTGATAAGTAATGAATCTGTAGTAGCTTTATCTTACAGGAAAGGAACAGTAAATGCATTTACATGTAAAGCAAACCTCAAGTCCATAACGTGATGCTACGCCACTGCAGTTCACCAGAGATTGTTACTATATTTCGGAATTAAGATCAACTACAGGGAAACGAGAAGTGACAGATCATGTTGGAACACACGTATACTGTAAACATCTATGTTTGGGGCCTGTTCAATTGAAAACAAAGAAAAGATCAAAGGAATTCGCCGCTTTGAAAGAACGGTGCTATGCAGAGACTTCAAATTCAAGATTTGTTGGGTCATGATAAATGTAACACTGCATGCAAAAATTCAGGACGCTGTATTTCGTAATAGCTGAGAAAATCCAACCAAACCGTGATCACGCCTCGGTGAACGGACTACAGATCTGATTGGAAAGGTTGAATTGTCTCTGATTTGGGGGGAATGTCATCACTTGCCCTTCTAGTCTCCCTGTCTTATTTTTCCCTAAAAAGTTGAAAGTCGTCTCCGCCTGAGTAGACGGGGTGATATTTCACCGGCTGCAATGTAATTTTACCTCGAAAAATGCATTCCCAACGCCAGTCGATCATTCATTTCGTGCTGTTGAGGTAATTAGGCATACCGTGATGGCGCAAATGGTTATAGTAATGTGGCCCCAGAATCTTGTACATGTCTGTGGCGTAGACCCTGGCCAACACAAGAGTCAGTGCCGACTGGTCAAATCTGTGGGAGAAATAAAAGATTATAAGACTCTGTAGGCTTGTCTCCATTCTCTGTAGATATTTCCCCTTATTTTTTTACAGTCAGTCCAGCTCCAGGTTATATAATAATAATAATAATAATGAATGGCATTTATATAGCGCATATCCAACTCACAACTCAAATAATATTTAAATATTTATTAATAATAATATATATTTAATAATGAATAATAAATTTTGTTGTTGCTGGTGGGGGGATGATATGGATAAATTTTAATCTAATTTTAATCTAATTTCAATTTTGCCCGGGCAGCGGCCTGTTCGGCCTGCTCTTTACGATTTCCAACTGCCAAGGTATCTTTAACGTGCGCGGTGGCCTAGAGGCAAGGTGCTCGCATCTCATGCCGAAGGTGCCGGGTTCGATCCCCGGTCAGTGCAGCATATTGGAAATTTTTTTTTTTCAAGAGAAAAATACTTGTCCCTGATCCTATGGTAGGTAAGCTCATGCACCTAGTCTTCTCCGATAAGGACGAAAAACTCGAAGAACCCGTGTGCGTGTTGCGTATGTTAAAGATACCTTGGCCGTTAAAAGTCGAGAAGTGCAGGCAGAACAAAGCCGCTGCCCGGGCAAAATTCTTTAAAAAACTAATCCTTACCACAAATACACACAGAAATAAGAACGAGAAAAATGAGGTGTAAATACCACTGGCAGCGAACCTCCTAAATAAAGACCTAAACACAAAAAGAATGTCCAAGATGTTTAGGTTTTGGGCTTTTTATTTTGCGCTTAATAATCAAGTACTCTAATTGCAGAGTTGCGCTGTTGGTACAACCATCACTGTGTGAAGGAGAGGAGACTGGTTTGCTCACTGGTTTTTTTCAATCTTACTTGTACATGTACTTGTTTTCCTGCTCCTCTTGTCTTTAAAGTCATTTTTTTTTTAGTCTACCACTTAAAAACATCAGCAAGTCATCTTTTTACACTCCGAATGTCATTTTTTGTTGTGGTTTTTTCCTGAGTACGCCTGTGTATGTGAATATATGATGTAAATGTTGTAAAGCGCTTAGAGCCTGGTTGTTAACGGAATGAAGCACTACATAAATGCTGTGTATTATTATTAATATCAGGTATGATGATGACCTTAACAACACCAGAGGAATAAAGAACAGAAATTGTTGAGAATTTCAACACATGGACAATAAAGAGAACTAAAGGACACAGAGGACAGAATGGAAAGACTGTTCTTTCATGACTTATGGCTTCTCATGTGACTGATAAGTCCTATTTTTGCCCTGCAGACCCTTCCGCATAAATGACAAGAGTGCTCCGTTGGTTCAGTACCACTGGGCCTTTTCTTGCGCCGTTCTCTTTTTCTGATAGCCTGCTGGACTCTGTCAATTTCCCATGCTTTGCTGCCTCTGGTAAGGGCCACCCTCCAATTTGCACGATCAAGCGAGAGCTTTTCCCACTCACTCACATCAATGGCAAAGGCCTTCAGTGATTGCTTGAGAGTGTCTTTGTAACGTCTCTTTGGGGCCCCAACATTCCTCGTTCCATTGGAGAGCTCAGAGAAGAAGATTTGCTTAGGGAGTCTGGAGTCGGGCATTCTGACATGTCCTGCCCAACGTAGCTGAATTTTTTTCAGGTGACAGAAGATGCTCAATTCCTTGGCACGATTGAGGACCTCAGTGTCTGGAATTTTATTCTGCCATTTGATCCTTAGGATCTTTCTAAGGCAGGCCAGATGAAAGTGATTTAGCTTTCTGGCATGCGATTGGTACACTGTCCAGGTTTCAGCCCCATAGAGTAGGGTGGGAAGGACCACAGCATTGTACACTTTCAGCTTAGTGTCTGTGCGAATGCCGGCGACATCCCATACTCTCTTTCGAAGCCTGCCAAATGCAGAGCTGGCTTTGCTGATTCTTGAGAGAATTTCAGTATCAACACGAGCCGCGGAAGACAGTGTACTGCCAAGATAGGTGAAGTTCTCCGACACCTTCAGAAGACTGTCATGGACTTTGATATTTGGGGTCACAGGATACTTGTCGTCTGGAGTAGGCTGATGGAGCACTTCCGTCTTCTTTGTGCTTATTGTGAGGCCAAAGTTGTCACAGGCACTAGAGAACTTATCAACACAGTTTTGCATGCTATCCTCATCGTGTGCCAGAAGTGCACAATCATCAGCAAATAGTAGGTCACAGACTTGAGTACTTTTGGTTTTGGTTTTTGCCTGAAGTCTCCTGAGGTTGAATAGACTGCCATCAGTTCGGTACTTGATGCTTACCCCTTGAGGAGGAGAGCTAAAGGCTTCTTGTAGCATTGCAGAGAACATGATGCTGAACAGAGTTGGGGCTAAGACACAACCCTGTTTTACCCCATTTGTGACAGCAAAGGGCTCTGAAACACTGCCGTTGCTTTTGACTGCAGCTTGCATGCCATCATGAAACTGGCGCACTATTGTGATGAATTCGGGTGGACACCCAAACTTCGCCAAGATTTTCCAGAGGCCTTCACGACACACTGTGTCAAATGCTTTTGTGAGGTCAACAAATGTGATATACAGCGCTTTATTTTGTTCCATGCATTTTTCCTGAATCTGTCTGGCAGCAAAAATCATATCCGCCGTTCCCCTCTCTTTACGAAAGCCACATTGGCTCTCGGGAAGCAAGTCATTTGACGAGAGGTGATCAAGAAGGCGATTCAGAAGCATTCTTGCCAATATTTTGCCAGCAATTGAAAGTAGAGAGATTCCCCGATGGTTGTCACAGACTTGGCTGTCCCCTTTGTTTTTGTACAGATGGATGATTGAAGCATCTTTGAAGTCCTGTGGCAGCTTCCCTGCTTTCAACATATGATTGAACAACTCGGTCAACCTTTCAATAAGCTTTTCTCCGCCGAAGGCATACACCTCAGCAGGAATTGAATCCACGCCTGGTGATTTGTTAAAGGACATCTGATTTGTGGCAGTTCGGGTCTCATTTGCTGTGAATGGCTTGGCAAGAGCTGCATTAATAGGAGTCTGAGGGAGGCGGTCAATGGACTCAGTATTTATATTTGATGGCCGATTTAGCACACCTCCGAAATGTTCTGCCCAACGCTGAATTATGGCATTCAATTCAACAATGCGTGTTGAACCATCTGACGCAAGAAGTGGCGTAGTGCCAGAGCGGGATGGTCCAAACACAGCTCGGAGGCTCTCAATGAACTTTCTAGTGTTGTTTGTGTCGGCATATTTCTGAGTTTCTCTTACTCGCTCTTCAAGCCAGTCATTTTTCATTTTCCTCAGCTTCTTCTGGAGTACACCCTTACATGCACGCAGTGCATCAGCTTTTGCTGTGGAAGAGGGGTCACTGAAGTCAGCTTGGATGAGACTATTTTTTTCTTTGATGAGCACTTTGATTTCATTATCATTATCATTGAACCAGTCCTGGTGCTTGCGGACAGGAAAACCAACTGTGCTGCTGGCGCAAGAGTGTACAGTCGTATTTAGGTCAGTCCAGCTCTGTTCAATGTTCTCAGGGTCAAAAGTCACGCAATCCAATTTTGAGGAGAGTTCTGATGAGAGCTCGCTCTGTTTCTCAGCTGAGCAGAGTTTTGAAACATTTAGGCGTTTAGGTGGCGCTTTCCCTTGAGGGCGTCTATTGCGCCTCAATGTTAGTCTGAGCTTGCAAACAATGAGTCTGTGGTCAGTTCCACACTCGGCACCACACATCGCCTTTGTTACAAGGACATCCTTTCTGTCAGTCTTCCTCACAATGACATAGTCTATGAGATGCCAATGCTTTGAGCGGGGATGCATCCATGACGTTCTGTTTCTCACGGGGAGACTAAAATTTGTGTTGGTAATGAACAGGCCAAATTCAGCGCACAAAGTAAGTAAGCGCAACCCATTGTTATTGCATGAACCAACTCCATGAGGGCCCAAAACATTTGGCCACGCTGAGATTTCGGAGCCAACCCTAGCATTGAAGTCCCCCAAGAGAATCAGCTTATCAGCTGCCGGGACAGAGCATATGACAGATTCTAGATCAGAATAGAACTTGTCTTTGGCTTCATCTGGGTTTGTCATGGTGGGCGCATATGCGCTAATGAGGGTGGCTGACTGGCTTTTCCCAACTGGGATCCTGAGTGTCATTAGCCTGTCATTTATTTCAATTGGCATGGACTGCAAGTTTCTGACAAGGTCATTTTTAATTGCAAACCCAACACCATGCTGTCTCGGTTCGACTGCACCCTTGCCTTTCCAGAAGAAGGTGTATCCACCACTGAGCTCTTTGAGTTGGCCACTATCAGGGAGTCTGGTCTCACTGAGTGCCACTATGTCCAGGTTGTACCTGCTGAGCTCAATGGCAATAAGTGCAGTGCGTCTTTCCGGGTTGTTTGAGTTGTCCTGTAGTGTGCGTATATTCCAGGCTCCTAGCCTGAGTAAGCTGAATTTCTTTTTGTTTCGACCGCAAAAAGGGATCACCACTGGTCGCGGTATACCAGTCAGGGTGATGTGAAGTGGGCTTTCTTTAGGGCACCTTTTCTAGCCCCTTCCTCGGTTGAGGTGAGCAGTGCTATCCTTAAATAAGGCTGCTCAGCTACTGTGGGTGCTGCCTCTCCACGCCTCCACTTCAATCGACGATGAAGCGACCATAGCCCACAGCCACCAACGTGTAGGTCTGTGCTAACAGCTTCCAGTCTATCCAAACCTGCTGCCACCGCACTCGCCCATCGCCGTTGGAATTTTGAGAGGAAAGAAGACGAGACAAAGATGAAAGAAGACGAGGTGAGTGTTAAGACTGGCGCAAAGAATTTGTTTTTAGTGAGAAAGAGCTGCGCAAACATCAGACTCACTCTCTCGCCTGGACACAACTTATCCAAGTGGCAAGACAGGGTCAAGACGACTGGAAATGTATCCAGGTGCAGGAGGATGCCAGGGGGACAGTCATATTGCCTGACCGGCTGCCTGTAGGCTACTCCACAGCCTCGCAGTCCCAACTGACTAGGGTGAAAGACCCAAACCAAAGAACACCAATACTGGTGGATGCTCTGTGTCACGATATCCAGGCCAGAGTGACGGTATATTGCCATCTGCCCTATCAATCAACCACTGGCCTGCTGCCGCCAGCTTCGAAGCTGCGTCCGGGAAGTTTGCTCAATTCTTCGTCTGTGATTTAGGCAAACAAGCCTATGACCACACCGCTACCGGGGGCCAATATGAAGGACTCAAGTACTGAGGGTCACATTGTGCCCTAGCATGTGGCCGTTGGGTTAGATGAAACCTCCTCCGCCCTGGCCGTTTGCACCGACAGGTGCACGCCCACTGATACCATGCTAGCGTACCAGTTCATGAAACAGGTTGTACTGGATTACATGTTACCAGTAGCAGATTGTATTATTATTACATGTATTAGTATTACCATCATCATCACATCAACTTCCACAGCCATCAGCAGCATCATTTTAATCACCACCCATCACTACTACAACTACCATAACCACTAGAACACCCAGCACTACCAAAAATTACCCCACAATAATTATATCTTCATGTTTAATCTCCCCACCATCCCCAATGCCACTACCACTACCATCAGCAGCATTTTCACAACCGCCACATCTCAACGTTACTACCAGCACTAGCTCATCATCAGCACCATCTTTACCATCTTAATGCCCTCGACCAGCCCCCCTTCCGACCCCCCCCCCGGCCTCAGGCCACCACCATAAGGGGTGAAACATAAAGGCTGACGCAATCGCCAGACTGGTGACTCGCCGTCAATAAGTCATGCATCATACTAATACACTACTCACTGCAAACACTTGCAAGGGTGTTGGCAGTGGGTAGTGTATGAGTGTGATGCAGAATCGGCGTGGGCAGTGAGCAATGTATGAGTGTGATGTATAATTTATGAGCGGTGAGCCACTAGTCTGGCGCCTGCAGCTTTGGTCGGTTTCACCCTTAATGCTACCGTCACTGTCGCCCTTAGATTGCCATTACCACCACTAATAACAAAGCAGAGAGATTAATCACCAGCAGGTATAAACATGAGCTCACCTATGACAGCCATGCATAAGCTTAGATCGGCACATGCGTAAACCTGGTGGACAGTTGCAGCTTCTCTCTAGAGCACATCTGGTGGGTGTAGAAACATGGAGTGAGTGAGTGAACGCGTGAGTAAGTGATTGAGTGAGTGAGTGAGTGAATGAACGAACGAGTGAGTGAGTGAAAAGACATTGTTACGGACCTTGGAGACAACGAGGGGAAGAGATGGGAGGGGGCTGGGGAAATCGCCATTTATCTACTTACTTTGCTAGTCTCTCCACCAGCACTTTGCGGTTGAAATCATCATTCCGATACATACGGATGCTACCGATCATTTCCGGATAGGATAAAAACGTGCATGGTTTCACCCTCATGAACTCGAAAGTCTGTAAGAGAAGACATAAAGTTTAGTGGGACAGAGGAGAGGGAGGTGAAAAATTAAACGAATAATAAAGTACAAAAGTTCAACATGAACAAATGCATCAGTATGGAACAGCGTTGCCAGTCCTTGGGATTTTTTAACCAAGATCTTGGGATTTGGGGGAATACCTCGGTATCTTAGCATATTTTTTTTTTTTTTTAAGATCTTGGGATTATTCGGGCTCTCGTGCATTTGCTATTATTTCTTTAAAACACACAGACACACACGCACACACACAAAATTGCCCGTCCATTCACAATACCATTTGCAGCTGGACATAATCAAAGTTGAACAAAGCCAAATGGGCTAGGGGGGCAATTTGGTTGAATGTATCTTTTTCGTGATCTGCGAGCAAATTACTGACATTGCTCGGTTTAAAGTCAATGTATAACGGAAATGTAAATTTTAAAGGTGTATTTTCTGCTGGAAATAATGTTGGGATTTTTTTACCTCATCTTGGGATTTTTTATACGGGATTCTTGGGATTTTCTTAAAATCTTCATTGGCAACGCTGCCCCAGAAAGAAAGAAAAATAGCTTATTCCATAAGATCATTAAAAATCTGATTATATTAATGAATAGATTACATAATAAGAGCGGAAAAAATGATGAATTTTGTGTTCCAGGCTACTCCAAGATATCAAAAAACTCAATAACATTGCAATACAAATGATCATTATTGCAAAAAAGGGGGAAAGTTGATGGAAGCTGCGAGAGGGGGATTTTAAATGTAACCGGGACAGAAATTACAAGTTTAACCCCCACTGGACCTGGACTCCAAAACGAAAAGTTCACTCCTTTGATATCCAACTAGACTTCTTCCCACGATCTTGCTCTATCACAATATGATACAAGCGACTATACAATAATGAATACTGTTTTACATTTTTGATACTTATATTCGGCGTGCCTTGGTCAATATTGGTCAAAGTTTGCACAGCCTCCTCTTCCAATTTGCATTATCGGGGAATTATTTATTGACTTTCATTGTGTTGGAAATAAAACGTTTTCTTCATAAAGTTATCTAAAAAAATCTTGGCTGACAGCAAATGGTTTACAGTATCAGCAAATGTCTTTTGCCGACATTGAGGTTTCGTAAACGCAAACGTGTTTGTTATGGATAAAAACAATGTAGTTTCAAAATGAGATGTTATGCTGAGTACGTTTTAATCAAAGAGTTGTTCGTGATTTCGTATTTAACCTATGTCAGTTAGTACTGTGTTATTCGTTGCAGTGTAACTTTTCTTCTTGGATGTATGCTTTTTGATTTTTCAATCCACCCAAGATGGACTTTGTTTTCCTTTGCTTTTTGATACATCTGCGGCCCTGATTCGTCAAGGCAAGCCGGAGATATTGTTGAAAGCACTATAATTTGTTTGTGGCTATACCATACCCTTTTCACCGTAAAGCGTGGAACGGGCACTGCATAATCATCTCGGAACATCTGCAGACCAAATTTCATGACTCTATCTAAAAGTTCTGGGAATCTCTTGGTCCAGCGAATGGAGCCATCTTGGTAAATCAGGGCTTTTCTGGCGCGTGGGAATGCTGCCTGAAATGTGGTGGAGGATAATGAGATAATGATGTCGATGAAGATGATGTTAATGACAACAATGGATGACGACAGCGATGAAGGTGACATGGTGATTATCATCATGATGATAAAAGATGTCAGGGATGGTTGTGGTGGTGGTGGTGATGTCAATGATGATGATGATGATGAATAAATACAGTGGCGGGTGGTGGTGATGATGATGATGAATATGAAGGTGGTGGTGATGGTGAAAATGATGATGATGATGATGACGATGCTGATCGTCGTGGTGGTGACGATGATGATCATGGGCAAGGCGTTTCAAGTTCAAATTGCCGTTGCATAAATCTGTTTCCTCGTCATTCTCATTTATTTTAAGTTCATGAATTTATCACGTCAGAGGTTACACCACCATTCATATTTCTAGATTCCTCTTTCTCACAGCTGATGTTAAACTGGAAATGGATCATTTTAATGAAGATGACATTAACGATGAAAATAAGGGTGAAAATCACACTAGGAACGAGAAAAATAGGTACAACATCAATCATAATCGGTGCAGTAACAACATAGTACAACATCTGCAAAAATTCACTATTAAAAAAGAAATAGTGGCAGAAGTATTTCATTGTGATGCAGTTAGACCATTTTTATTTTTTGTGTGCTCAAAGCTACAACCTGAATGACAGTTTCAAAAATTATAAAATTCAATCTTTTAATTATCAAATAATCTAAGTTTCTAACCCAATCGCTTTTGTATTGAACTATTGTGTTCACTGAAGCTTCAGGCGATCTTCCTAAAAATGTTGTTATGATGGTAAAACAATGAACTTTCTTTGGCTCCTTTCGATAAGCCCAGTATATGGGAGATTGCATTTGGCATTTCAGCTTGGAAATTAATTAGACTGGGGCTGGGTGGATAGAAAATGCGAGATTGGGGAGAGAGAGGTAGGGAGATAGACAAAATAATTCCGGTCGAAACAAGACCAAGGGATTAAAGTTGAGTAGAAAGTCTTCATTCATGGACAACAAATAAACGTCACAACAACAACTCTTTCTTGAGGTTGGCTGATGACAAATCCGAGTGGAGAGCCATGATCGTCAATGTCTGTTCCAGATAGGCCAACTGATGATGATGATGAGAAATCCAAGTTTGTCTTTGGCCTTTGAAGTGCCGGGTTCTCTGATCTTCTAGTTATATAAAAAAAAACTCTTTCCGACAACAAAGGCTACAAAATACTGACACAGGACATTGAGACACACAAGGGGTGAAACAAACCAAGGCTGTTGAGGAGCCAGACCTGTGGCTCGCCACTCATAAATTTTGCTTCGCACCAACACAATAGGCACCTTCCGGTGCGTCCTGTTGGGTCCCGGTGTGGGCAGGGCCTCTTGTGTTAGGGTGGAGCAAAATTCATGGGCGGCGAACTGGCCTGCATCAGCCGAGGTCTGTTTCACGACTGACAAATAAAAACTTTACTCACCAGTTCTATCAAAGGTTTCCAGGAATAACAATAATTGTTGGCTACGTGTGTGGGAAATTTGTCTTTGGGGAAGACGATTACTTGACAACGGCATTTTTTCTGTGCCTGGAAATAACATAAAGACGCGTAGACATGATACACAGTAGTGCAAGTGGAAGTTAGTGGTGTATGTAAACATGCAGAATAAGATATCTCCCCCCCCCCTCTCTCTCTCTCTCTCTCTCTCTCTCTCTCTCTCTCTCTCTTTCTCTCTCTCTCCCTCTCTCTCTCATACACACACATACATACTCAAACAAACACTCTCACAAAACCAATGGTGATGGACTGCTAACACTCATTAACGCAGACACATACAAGCGTATACGTATACACATACTCACAGCCGACACAATTCCACTCTCAAGTATTATGTGATTACAGCTTTTTAGTGACTGCATTTTTTTGTCAAAATTGGGCAAAAAGAAAAGGTTGTATGTTGCAAAACCCCGGGTGAGAAATAAAACCCAAACAATACAAAGCAAACTAAAGAGAAGACAGAAATACACAAAATTTTCGGCTTTCGCCTTTTTCAAGTGAAAAAAAAAACAAAAAACTTCATTTGCAACATACAACCTTTTCTTTTTGCCCAAGTTTGACTTTGCTTATAGCCCTGCTGCGACCCCACAGTTTTTTTTTGGTGGTTTTTATGATATTTCGTACATTTTTTTGTGTGTGTCCTTTTTTCCCTGTGGTTTTCACTCAAAAGTGTGGCAGTTCCCAGTGGAACAGTTGAAGGTTCGATAGCTAAAAAAAACAACGTAGTAGGCCTATTGTGTGCTCCGATATCGTGCCCAAACCTGTGCTTAAATTTGCTTTTGCGGGTGTTGTAAAGGGCCGTAGAATTTTACATAGAAAACTAATGACTATAGCAGAACAGTGAACATAGCTCAGTATTTTCTCTTCTTGGCTTTGTAATCAGACCAGCGTACAACCATGAAAAACAAGCACAGGAAAGAGGAAACTGCCTTGGCTGACTCAATTTTTAGAGCAGGTGCCAGAGCAATACAGATAGCTACACAGACTAATAAATAACCAGACTGGAAACACAAGCTTCGGGCTGTGTCGTTTTTTACGGAAGTTAATGAGATGCGGCCGCATAACCAACGTGGCCGCCGCTCGGGAAATTCCGATTTTAGTTCTATCTGCATTAGAAATTTCTTTTTATTTGTCAAGATTGGTTGTACATGTATTGATAATGCATTGTCTTGCCTATCCTTTCATTTTATTGTCTACAGCTGCCTTTTTTTTATTGTTATAAATTATGACCGTCTGGACTTTTAACGACCGCTGCATTGTAACTGTGCTGAAGCGTCGGTCGCAACCGTAAATCTAATGTGGCGAATGGTTCATGACCTTTCGCTGTTTTGTGACGTCACACAATGGGATCATCCAGTCTGTTTAATTTATTAGTCTGTGGATAGCTATGACTACGTAGCATTTGACAAATCAAGGGATCAAACTCCTGATATAGACAAAGGCAAATTCTCACCTCCCTTGAGTACCACGCACCTCTCTAACCTTGATTCCTCCTTCTGCACCATTCTTATTCAAGCCCATACACATTGGCTTCATTTTCTTTCCCTTTTGGCACTTTTGCCGTAAAAACGTCAGTCTCGACTGAAAATGAAACCAGACTAATTAGGCGGAAGCAGTGTGCACTCTAAAATGCGGTGTGAAGATTTTTGAAAGCTTCTCGGCTTTTTGGCAAGATGAGACTGACGTCATTCTGCAAAACTGCTGAAAGGGAGCCGAAAGCGAAACGAAAACGAAGCCACTGTGTCTGGGCTTTACGATAACAAAAAAAGACGGACGCCCTACGGAACTGACAAGGAGGAAAAGGAATCACAGAAATAGACACAATCAAGAATAGGAGGCCAAAAAAGCTTTATGCTACGGTCCCCGAGAAGCAAAAGAACTCAATCGGGCTAGCTTACGGTCGTTTAACAATAACCTTTGCGTGATGATTAACCCAAGGCGGCCTTGAGCTTAAATTCTAGCCTGACCCTATTTTAAAAATAGCCAGGTTCACATTACGCGAGCTTTGTTCTTGTTTGTTCCAACTCCACTTTTTGCACAACTGTGAAATTCGACGTTAAACGTTTTGCGGTTTTTGGTACATGTATTATGATAAGGAGTTAGAATAAATCGGAACTGTGAAACAGCTTAATAAGTGCCACAAAACATTATTTAAGCAAGTGTCAAAGTGTGCATTGTTATACTTCTTCTACATATCTAAATTACCTCAGCTTTTTCAGAAATTGGAGGCAGAACAAACAAGAACTAAGGTTGCGATTAGTTATCTGGACTTTGTACGCCAACACTTTCAGTGCTTACTAATTCTCGTTCTTTTCGAGACAACCCAATGTCAAATAATACAACAGAGAGGTTCTCGACCATGGGCATGATCAGCGTGTGTAAATTGTGGAACATAGCCTGGGTCTCTTCAAAGTGATTGGAGGATGACGCTGTTATAATGATGAAATCGTTCTCAGGAATCCCACGGCCCATTTCCAAAATGTTCTCTCTTTCAGCATCCGTCAAGTTGAGAGGCCGGAACTCCAGCAAACTCTTGAGACGTTGACCTGGGTCAGGGCTAAGGTGTCGATCACATTTACGGCTGCAATTCATTTCTGAAGAGATGGAAAGGAGGAGGGGGCACCAAGTGGAGAGCGCTTTTCTTTAGTTTACATTCTGTATCAAAATATCATATCACTTAAAGAGACGAAGTAAATATTGTCGCCATACCACAATGACCCAGTTATTACACATTTATGTTTTCCCAATAAATAATCTGTATATATGTACACATTTGTCTGAACAAAGAATAGTTATACACTTCGTACAATAACAAACAATATAAATGACTTCAGGTGCTTATTTGGAGGTGATGGCAAGCCAGCAATTTCATATCTTTTATTTCACCGTCCACTGCATGAACCTGGCGAGGAGAAAACAGTAGCCCAAAGAATTCATTTTTTTTTGTTTATAATTTTTTTTTTTTAATGAAGGCTGTCACTTTCGTTTCAGCTCATTCAAATCTAGTCTCGGTACCTTGTCTGTCTCTCACCCACCTCTCTCCACTCCATCTGTCGTTCTGTTATCGTTTATATACTCCTGTACTCCACCCCTCACCCGGCCTCAACTATCCTTCATAATTATGTCTAGAGCTCTCACCCAATCTCATCTATTTCTAGGATTCACCATCTTTGCAGCTGGACATAATCAAAGTTGAACAAAGCCAAATGGGCTGGAGGGCAATTTTTCCCTCCGCCCCCCCCCCCCACACACACACACCAACACTCACATAACTGCCATATTCTCCTCACCTATCCTCAACTATCTACTCATATTCCCCTCATCCACTGAGTCTCATAAATTCTGTCACAACTCTCAAAACTCGACATTGTAAAAGGTTTATTGTTAAATTGTTGTGAGTGTAATTTAAGCAGCACAAGATGATTTCCTTATCTTATTATGCACCTCATGCATTAGTCAAATAGATTTTTGGTTTTCTTAATGGCAGTTTGCACGTGGGAAAAGCGTGGAAAGTGAAAACGGTGTTTTTTGTATAAAAATAATTATTGACCATAGCTCACTTAACGTTTTTTGTCTTTTTTACTTTCAAAGAAACCGCAACATCGTGAACAATGCTTACATACAATAAAAGGGGTTGTTCTTGTTTTTGTTTTTTATATCAGTATAGTACCTATTCTCAAAATAGCAAAACTAAACAATAAATTCTGGACATGATCGTATTCTCGATAAGGTAAATGCTGGAATGTCACTCTCTGCTGTGACATGGCATTCCAGAGTGTACAGGACAACTATCCAACGTCTAACTCAGCGTTATCCAGCCATCGGATCTGTCCAGGATAGGCAAGGGCGACTACTGGAAATATTACTCTGCTAAATTTGTGTTGGATCTATCAGCAGCGTTCGACACCATCGATCACGAAATCCTGCTCAGAAGGCTAGAAACATCGTTTGGAATCAGAGGGGTTGCCCTTAAATGGTTCGAATCTTATCTGTCAAATCGCCACCAATTTGTTGTAACCAACAAAATAAGATCTTTTTCCTATGCGCTTCAGTATGGCGTACCACAAGGCTCAGTGCTTGGTCCTATTTTGTTTACTATCTATACTATTCCACTTGTACATGAAATAAAGAAATTTAATTTACAATATCATTTCTATGCTGATGATACCCAGCTCTACAGTTCTGCCTTGCCATGCGATGTTGACAGCCTTCTGCAGCAGGCTGGAAACTGTATAACAGAAATTAAAAGCTGGATGAACCAAAACAAACTGGCTCTAAATGAGGATAAAACTGAGATTATTTTATTAGGCCGTGAGCGGGTTCTGCCAGAAGTGGACAGAACTGAGATGATAATTGGCACTAATTCAATAGAAATTTCAAAAAAAGTAAAAAACCTAGGGGTTTACATTGATTCAAATCTTTCTATGTCATCTCAGGTTAGTCACCTCATTCGCATTCTATACATGGAAATCTGGAAAATCGGTAAAATCAGACATCTTATTTCAACTGAAACTGCGGCTGTTTTAGTAAATTCTTTTGTACTTTCAAGGCTTGACTATTGCAACTCCCTTTTGGCTGGAATTTCACAAAAAAATATTAGAAAACTCCAAATTGCTCAAAACAATGCAGCGAGACTTGTTTTGAAGAAAAAGAAAAGAGATTCAGCACTGCCACTTCTGCAGAGTTTGCACTGGCTGCCAGTGGAGAAAAGAATAATGTACAAATTGTCATCCATTTGTCACAAATGTGTCAATAATACTGCTCCATCGTACCTAGTTGATTTAACTGATTACTATGTTCCATCTCGTCAACTAAGATCATCATCTGACACTACAAAATTGAAAGTACCTAAAATGAATCTGTCCACTGTAGGAGAAAAGTCCTTTTCATTTCTTGGCCCTACCATCTGGAACACTCTTCCAAAGACAACCAGGGAAATTAATGACATTGGTTCTTTCAAACGCCATCTGAAGACCCATTTCTTTCAGACAAACTAGGCTAGGTGTTTTTCGGCAGCAACAAGAGTAAATATTTTTGAATTTCTTTTGTGTATGCGTGTGTGCGTGTGTGTGTAAGAGTTTGTTAAAGCGCCCAGAGCTTGTCATCGACGGGGTTGGGCGCTATATAAATGCAATATATTATTATTATTATTATTACTTTCAGAGGACTGATAGGATGTTCGTTAACCACCATTTTCAAAATCATTTCCTGACAAGTGCCGATACATCCAGAAAATATAGTATACAGAAACACATCATTTCAGTGGGCTTGCATGAAAGTGGGTTGCGCTCACCACTCCGGGGAACTGTCCTTATAGATGTACGTCGTCTAAATCGCGAAGTGTGGGCTGAAGGGCACCAGCAATAGCCTCAGAAATGTTGGAACACTGTCATGTCCTCTTCACTAACGAATGCCACTTGATTCATCAAACTCGTGGGAGAAAAAGGCTATGCCGATGAAAACGGGATAGATTCCCCCCTGCGTGTGTCCCCCGCGAGGACCGCTGTGGTGGTGGAAGTGTGATGGTATGGGATGGAATCTCGACTCGTGACCGCACAATAATGGTAACAGTTCAGGGGAATTCCAAAGGACACAGAGCAAAGTTATTGTGATCAAATTCTTCGCTCCCAAATAGTTACAGTTTGTCGAAGTTTTGTTCAAAACCACCAAATCAATGTCTAGGACTTGCCTTCATGCTCTCCTGACCTATATCCGATAAGACATCTATGGGATGACTTTGATCAACGCATCAGGAACAGGCCACGCCTTCCAAAAACTCTTCGTAAACTTGAGGATGCGCTGGATCAGGAGTGGCTACAATCATATCTCATTCAATCAAGGAATAGGCGCTGCACTCCAGTGATTCAAGCCAGAGATGGTCGCACGAGATATTAATCAAATTCTAACATGAAATTTCCTCAAGTTGGTCCAGTTAAAATCACCAGTTTTCCAAAACAAATTCGTATGCTTTTTGTGCAGAAATGAATGGCGCTTGAACATGAAAAATTTTCTTGTTTGGGACTGGGAATAATTTTTTTTTTATTCTACTTTAAATTTAAGTGTAACAGAAGTTATGAGACAGTATCTTTTGTCAAGCCCTCACCTTCGGCACATCTATCGCTAGCTCTCAGCTCTAACCTGCGCTACGCCCGTCTATCTATCTATCTATCTATCTATCTATCTATCTATCTATCTATCTATCTATCTATCTATCTATCTATCTATCTATCCGTCTATTTGTCTATCAGTCTGTCTGTCTGTCTGCCCACCCTCACGTCCATCCGTCTGTCCGCCCGCCCGTCCGTCCCTCTGTCCGTTTTTGCACGACTCTCTGTCGTCAGAAAAAAAAAAAAAGAAATATAATATTAACAAATGCAAGCACACTTGCCCCTTTTGTTTGTGATGGCACAGTCCAGTTCCCTTCTCTTTACCGGCGCATCGTTGGGCATGGCCAGCTGCTCTTTCAGTTTCTGCGTCATTTCCTGTACAAATGGCGACAGCTCACCGCTCGCCCCACGATAAGGCCGCGCTGGTTTCTCATACTGGGCGAAGGAATCTGAAACAGTGCAAAAGTAGCTGTGCAAAATAAAAATAAAAAACTGTCATTAAAAAACAAAAAGACCTATTGTAATTATCAATATGTAGGATCTATTTAAGCCATGTAGCCAAAATACTCACCAGAGGATTTTGATATCAACTGTGGCCAATATTTCCCCAATGTTACAGTGGCCATGTCGTTAATGAAGAGATTGTGGCCAGTTACATAAACTTTTATACATGTAGAATATTAAAAACTTGGGGACCGAACGTACAAATAACAACCATCTTTCGCTAAACGGTGGGATTGGTAAAAGATGACAAGATTTATATTAAAATGAATCTTTAACAGTCTCAAATAGTTGGATGAAGTTAAATCAACAACGTCGCGAGGACGATATATTATTATCAAGAAAACAATTAATGTTCAGATTTTAACAGAAATACAATTATAATTGCCAGCAATAGTGTGGTAAAAAAAAAATACAGGCGTGTTGCAATGTAAAATTTCACTTTTATGAAGACAGAATTAGAAGATACTTATACCGTTTGTTGCAATATATCGATGGACAACTGCTTTTATATTCTCCGTCTCGAACAACCACACGTAAACCAGAATGGTAGTCACACTCAGAACAAAGCAAACCTTTTGACCTGAAATAAGAGAAAAGGTAATAAATCTGAAGAATAAGCTTCACATAAGAGATTAACTTGTGTGTTACATGTAACGTGTGTTACAACTGAGTTCGCCTTTAAAACGAATTAAATCAACAGATGTGTTTTTAAAAAAATACTAGCAATTATCCCATTTTGCTAATATGTAAACGACAACGGCACCACATGGAAATGACTATGTTCTAATTTAGACGCTAGGGCATTATTACTGAATTCTGATTGGTTATGCTAATGACTAATAATTGAGTTGTAGTTGTTGTTGTTGTTGTTTTGTTTTTGTCCCGAGCTCATGTACAAAAAACAAAGAAGTGCTCCCCTAGAAAAAAGATCGGGGACGAAATTAGCGACGTTCATTGTTTTGCCATCATAACAACATTTTTAGGAAGATTGCCTGAATTAAACAAAAATGCCTCTCCATCGTTTCAAGTCTGTAAATGTAAAAAAGACAACTTTCTTCAATTCAGAACGAAGGTAACCTCAAAATTTCATGCAAATCCGAGCTTTAATACCAGCGGTGAGCAAATAATATAGACGAGGGAACGTCCCGACTTTGTATATATTAGTTTCAGTTCAGCGTAATTATTGTGGATCTGCTTCACTTTGCCCTAATATGTAGATGTTTTCCTTTGTTGTTTGTTTGTTTGCTTCCTTCTAGATAAGTCTCTAGATAAGTCTGACTGCGTTTCCCTTGCTCCCTTCAATGCCCTAAGCACCCAATCAGCATTCGGGGCAAAGCTTGTCTTGAAATGTTTGTGTAAGTAACTGTCCCGTTTCGCCAGGTCCCATTCTACGAACAGTAATAATAGGCGAAAGACATCACTTCAGGCTTCAGACAGAAAGAAATCAGCACAAAAAGTTAGGTTTCGCCTCTCCTCTCTCTCTCCTTCTCTTGTCCTTACCAAGCATGTGGGGAGGCTGAGGGGAGCACAGACTAGGGATAAATATATAGAGGGATATATTATTTATCTATGGAGGGGAGGGGCATGGTCTATTATGTAGCGGATGAAAGCAAATAGGCGTGTAACATTACACACTATGCCTGTGCGCACCGTGGCGTGTCGGCACGGTGTGGACGGTCATGGACTCATGCGTTCGTGAAAAAAAAAAAAAGGTTCAAGGGGGCGAAATTAGCGACACAAGGCAAATTGAAAAAAAAAATATATCCCCACCATTTCAAGTCTCCCGATAAAAAAAACCACAACAACTTTCTGCAGGTCAAAAGTAAGATATTTGTAAAATTTCAGGCAAATCCAAGATGTATAATAGACTTGTTAAAAAATCCGGCGATTTTTTGTTTTGTTTTTGTTTTTGAAATTGACTTTGTTTTTTCCTGTTTTTTTTTTTTATGGACAGGTGTGTATTTTCAAATTTTATAAATGAACAGATCGATGTCCGTTTTTTTTAACAAATCAATCAATTTCTATTTTTAAAAAGAGAACATCTAATCAACAAAGGTTTGTTTTTAACAATTTAAAAATCAATTAGTGTTTGTTTTTAAAGCAGGTTATTAGACGGATGTTTCTTTTAAAGCAAATACATCAATAGTTAATTTTTTTTTAAAACATGTAAATCAACAAATGTTTGTTTTTAAACCAAATAAATCTGCAGATGTTTGTTTTTGAAATAGACACATGTAATTCAAATGGTGTTTCTTTGAAAAGTAAATGCACTGGTCAGTAGATGCTTGTTTGTTTTTCAAACTGTATATAAATTAACAGGTACTAAGGAAGGCCGGGGTAGTATAGAGTCCCAAACTGTCTCCAGTCAATAATTTCTTCTGAACAGTTTAGAAAAGAAACCCTTTATGAACAAATTCTGATAAAGGCATCATCTGCAAACTCAACGAAAGATGGCCATATGGACGAACCATATACAGCAGATTGCAAAAAGTGTACAAGTAACTGATGCTTGACCTGTTTCGGTCCTACTTGAGTTACTAAGCGTCCTTTGTGTACGGTGCTTGTGCGTTTCGCTCCACATCCCGACCCAAACATCGGAACCAAACCGATAAAATTTGGGGCATCAGCAGAGATCCCTACTTAACTGCTCCGTGTTTGTGTAGACTTGTACTGCAAACGCTCATCTGTTCGACCGTTTCTTAATTTAATCGTTAGTTTTTGAAAGAGTTTTCAATCGGTTCGCTTTTCCTAACAACAGGAACAGCACGTGCAATGCAGTAATAATGCTATTGGGAGAATGTAACTATTTCACATGCTTTCAATACAGTGCGATTTCCCACCAAAGAATAGGAATGCGTAGTGTCCGGTCATGTGTAATCTGTTACAAGACTGCAGATTCTGGGAAACTCTCTAGCAATCACGCCATTTGAAGCAACAGGCATTCGATCCGATCAAAATAACTAGTTTATACATGTACTTAAAAAACAAACAAAAAATCGCTCAAAATGCTCGGATTTGTGTGAACTTTGGAAAGATGCCTTCTTTTCGACCTGCGGAAAGATCTTTTTCGGATTTGGAAACTTGAGATGACGAGTTTTTTGGTGTTTTTTTCAGTTTGAAACGTGTTGCCGATTTCGCCTCTGAATCTCTCCCCTCCCCCAAATGCATCAGCCCATGACATCATCATAAATTTTGAAATGCTCGAGGCCTACGCCCTATGCTAGACTAACCCAAGACCCATGTACGCGTAGTGGGTCTTGGGACTAACCGCGCTAAGCCGACTTGCCGTTGTGGGCACGAACATTAGACCTACGTGTAGGCTACTTTCTTTTAGTGTGGTAAGGTCAGTTACAACAAAAAGTGTGCAATGGTGAAAAAGACAAAAAACTTTACTTGGTTGTTATGGATGAGCATATAAATAATTACGGATGCAGAACCACCTCACCAGATGATCTTGACCACCTCAAAATGACATGATTTCCCTTTTTTTAAAATTATACAAAATTTATCCTTTACTTTGGGTGATATCGATCCAGGACTGGAAAAAATTAAAATAGAAGGTTTAAAAAAAATTATTTTTAAAATTTTGATAGGTAGACCCTACTGTCCTTCTATCAGAATCATTATTTGACCTTCCAGAGTTACTCTCAAGGCTATGGGTGCCATGGTTGTTGTGCAGTGTGCAGGCTTAGCGGTGTCAAGCATATGTTTTACGCATGCTCACAAAAAAATTTCTGTCGTTCTCCTACGTCTCTTGTCTCTGATATCTCTCAGGGTAGTTCTTTATCACATTTTGTTTATATTATTGAGGTACTCGATTGACACCAAAAAGTCTGGTGCCTTTACCACAATTTGCACACTTTGTATCTTAGTATACTTTTTTGTCCTGACTCTACTGTAATAGTGTGTGTGGGCGGGGGGGGGGTGTTAAGGTGATATGGCTGCATTTTTGGTTTAAAGCATGACACTTTTGAAACAGATTAGTGAGTTTCGCCATGGCGATTCGTTTTCAAAGACACAAGTATCATCAGAAAATTCTTTCTGTCACAGTGATCGACCAGTAGCCTACCAGACGATACTAAAAAGAAAACCAAAAAAACAACCCCAATTTTTTTATAACACCTACCGCCAATCGCACTGCTCGGAGTTGCGTGAAATGTTCAAAGTGCCTTCCTTTCAACCTGCGTAAGCTTCTTTAAAAATTTTAGATTTGGAGTCTTGAAATAGTGCGGATCAAACATCTGTGTTTACTAAACGCAGTGCCATGTGAAATGCGAAGGAAAAAAAAACCTGATACCTTATGACGTAGTTGGTACAGCTCTCTCTCTCTTTCTGGGTGTGTCTCTTGTTGCCTCCCGATGGACAGGCAGACAGACAGACATACAGACATACAGATAGATAGATAGATAGATAGATAGATAGATAGATAGATAGATAGATAGATAGATAGATAGATAGATAGATAGATAGATAGATAGATAGATAGATAGATAGATAGATAGATAGATAGATAGATAGATAGATAGATAGATAGATAGATAGATAGATAGATAGATAGATAGATAGATAGATAGATAGTGACTGAATAGTGACCAAAATAAGGTGAGAATTTGAAAATGGTTAGATAGCTAAATAGTGACCAAAAATAAGATGAGAATTAGAAAATGGCTAGACAGCTAAATAGTGACCAAAATAAGGTGAGAATCTGTAAATGGCTGGACAGCTAAATAGTGACCAAAAATAAGATGAGAATTTGAAAATGGCTAGACAGCTAAATAGTGACCAAAATAAGGTGAGAATCTGTAAATGGCTGGACAGCTAAATAGTGACCAAAATAAGGTGAGAATTTGAGAATGGATAGACAGATATATTGATTAAATAGTGAATAAAATAAGGGGAGAATTTGAGAGTTTCAGGTGAAAATTAACTCACTGGGCTTACTTTCTGCCATGACGAGTGCGTACACCTACAGCGACCTCTTAGTTGTCTTTTCCTCTACTTTAGAATGTACACACACAGAATTGCTATCATCCACTGTTAATGTTACCTGACACTTTACTGACGTCAGGGTTGTTTAGTGGCAAATACTGCTAATTTCCCATTGTGACAATTAATGATTTATCCAAAGTGTTCATCTACTGAACAGTTAAGTTATCATCCCGCTGTCACACTGACACGAAACTGCCGTGCAGGAAATGCAGAATCCATTCAACATGTCACTAGAGTCTGGAGTCTGCGCGTTAAAAAATGGGCATTGGGCCATGAAAATGAAAGCGGGTGCTACTTCTTTCTTTTTTTTTTTGGTCCGTATTTGATGAACCCTATCCATAAGTCGTGTTTTCACCCCGTTTCAAATCGCCGTGGGATGATTCTGTCAGTGCCACCCCTGTTCACTAGTGTATTTCTACGGTGCCACCACACATTTTGTGCATAAAACATAATGCCGTGCCAGGTAATGCTGCGTGTAGTGTTGATTTAGTGGCATCGTCTTGGTTTGTCGCCAGCAATTTCACACCTTGTCTCTGCTAGTAGCGTCAGGGTAGACTGCTCTTGGGTAGGCTGACTTAGTGAGTGATCAGGCCAATGGTTAGTAGTAGTAGTAATGATTCTAACAGCAGGTTTCTCTGTGTGGTTTCTCTCTCTTTTTTAGGAGGTTCGCTGCTCTTGACATTTACACCTCACTATTCTTGTTGACGTTTTTGTGGTAGGGATTAGTTTATTTTATTCTTTAGTTTTGCCCGGGCGGCGGCCTTGTTAGGCCTGCTCTTCTCCATTTCCAAGTGCCAAGGTGCGCAACGTGTACATGGGCATTCCAAGTTTTTCGTCCTTATCCGAGAAGACTAGGTGCTCGATCCTACCTACCATAGGATCAGCCCCCCCCCCCCCCCAAAAAATTCAACATCCAACATGCCTGCACCGATCGGGATTCGAACCTGATACCTTCGGTATGAGAGGCGAACACCTTGCCTCTAGACCCAGCTGTTTCAACGGTTCCTCTGTGTGCGTCTGGGCAATGAATATTATATTGTATTGTACTAGGTTAGTGAGTGAGGTTACGTATGCAAGTGAAACATGCCAATGGTTGGCGGGAGTTCTAGTGTGGCTCGCTGAACTTCTGTTAGCAATTACTGTACCTGTACTGATCAAAAATAAACATTACAAGTCCTGTTCTATAGATGCATCTAGATCGTGTGTGTGTGTGTGTGTGTGTGTGTGTGTGCGCGCGCGCGCGCGCGTGCACATGTATGTGTGTGTGGTTAGGTAAGTAAAAAATACTTTCTAAGATGAAAATGCATTAAATAAAAATACATGTAGTAAACTATACAGATTGGTCAAGAAAGTGACCACGGTCATTGAATTTTATATGATATACATGTATTTCATTTTATTAGTCTTCCTTTGTTTACCCTCCAAGTATCTCCATTTTTGTGCACACGTATACTTACTATATCAAGTTAATTACAATGTAATCACTACGAAGAGTTACCAGCACCACATGGTTTTGAGGACGAAGAGCCAGTTCGCTAGCGGGTCGGGTGAAGATTTCATGAGGAAGAGAGAGGTCAGGCTAATGTGATTTTCGTCTGTATGTCTGAAAAACTCGCCGATACTTCGATTTTCGACATTTTGAAGCAGATAATAGTAATCAATGCGGACTTTCAGAAGACCCACAAATCACTAATCGATGCAATCAATACATAGTATGAGAGTACATATTCATTTAAACTTTTCCTTTTCCTGTTTCTGGGGTTGCTTGTTAGGATTTTCAGAGAAGTATCACAAGTTCATGGATAGGAGTCTGAACTGAATGAGAGTTGTGCGCCAGTATACATGTGTAATAATACAAGCAAGACAGGATAGGTCAACACACCAGGTATTTAGCCATCCATATCCAAACATGTATACCCAACAATTCATAAAAATCAACAACCACAGCATAGAATCACATACGTTGGTATGTTTATTCTGATTTGAGTTTAACGCCATAAATTAACAAACAAACGAACAAATGAACACACAATCAAAGAACTATCAACCAGATGAAGGACAAACTGACATATTAACAGTCACTCACAACTCACAGGCAAATATAGGTTTAAACTTACAAACACACACACACATCTAAACATCAGAACACACACAAAATGCGCCTGCAATCCCACACATACACAAAAGCACCTGGTCTACAGAAGTCCTCAAAATGCGGGACAGGGAGGATAAGGAGAGGAGGGCAAACTGACCAATGTCCATGCCAGTGACGCACGTGATCCAGAATGTCCAGATTTCACCCAATAACCTACACCCAAACCAAAGTCTACAATCTGCATGCATGAGGGAAAAATACACAGGTAATATGTACATGCACAAATCTTAACTGGATGCTGGTCAGCCAGGACAAATTCAAGACAACCCTCCTCTTTTCGACCTTAGTTAACGTTAGTATATTAAATACATAGTTTTTTATATTGCCAGAAAATTATCTCATCACATGTGAAATATGCAGTGGATATCATTTCCATATTGACCACATAATAACAAACAGGATGGAATAATCTTCGAATTCACTTTATAAATGTCAACTTGAATGACTTGTCAGCAGGATTTAACTCAGTGTAGTTTGTGTGTGATTGTGTTGAGTTGGCTCTGTCAATGTCAGTGTATTGTGTGAATGTGTCAGAGGTTTGTATAAATTTCCCTGCAGGGTAACGTCACACCAGGTACGTACTGTATCATATTCCTGCAGTGCAAAATGTCTACTCATAACAAAATCACATTATCCCATCTTCTGATGGTTCCTGTATCAAAGATAGATCGGTGATACTCACGACATAGTCTCAGATCGCGCAAGTTACCTTTCAGGCCAGTATATTCCACGAGTTCCAATTGCAATTGATCAACCAAATTTGCACCCGGATGACCAGAATGAAACCCTAAAGACATTGTCCGAGATGACAGAAAAAAAGCTGGGTTTCCACGTGTATGGAAACGGTAACAGAAACATCAAAACCCTTTAAGTAATGAAACAGAAAAAACGTTTATGTGTTCTGAAATGCCGTTTCCATACCCATGGAAACACTCTTTCTTTATTTTACTTGACCGATTTTTTTTTTTTTTTTCTGTTTCGGTACTCATGAAAACACAGCTAAAAAGTCCCAACTACTTATTGAGCAAACGG
Organism: Onchidella celtica; assembly: GCA_963931925.1. Taxonomy (NCBI): domain Eukaryota; kingdom Metazoa; phylum Mollusca; class Gastropoda; order Systellommatophora; family Onchidiidae; genus Onchidella; species Onchidella celtica. The sequence goes on along the minus strand of OZ007567.1, from coordinate 91,098,398 downwards.
AATGACCAGTGAAAAAACAAATAAGCACACCAAAACTGCTGCATTTCTATGAAGATCCTGTGATTGGGTGCGGTCAGCCTCTGACAAGTCACCATCGAGACTGGCAGACACTGTTGACCAAGATCAAATAAGAAAAGCCCATTTGAAATATTTGCTCATGGGCGCTTGAAATCCCTTCACGAGCTGTCGGTTGCCATCCTTTGGTGTATACCATATCAGTGCTTCACACTTATCTTTGACCCAGGAGAATCCCGAGAACAAGCCTTTGATGACTTTAATAAAAAGTAATGTAATATTTTTGACATAAAACCTTGACTGAAAGTGCAATTAAAGGGACTTAGAAGGTGGTCCTTGTATGTCCAGTGAAAATACCCGCTTATTGTTAGTGTCATTCGAAACCCATATTATTGCTGTATGCCTGACTTGCCAGGGGGCAAAAGAATAAAAAGCTTTCACAAAAGCAAACCTTACAAAATCTCATAAGATTTTATATCAGAAAATATCAAGTCTTGACTGGATGAGTCCAAATATGTACAGGGCAAATGTATAAATTCTGAATCCTGAAACTTTTTCTACGTATCTCATAGTTACAGAGGTAGGTACCCCTTGAACAACAATAAACATAGTTAAAAAAACTTGGTGCTGTAGGATTGCACTAGACTATCCTCATCCAACAGCACTTGAAATACCATATAGACAGAAAACAGTTGACTGTGGACAACAAATCTCACCAAAGGGGTTCAGATTGTGATGATATCCTTCATTCAAATACAAAGAATAAAATAAAAAATAATTATTATTTATGTATACAAACTGCAAGTTTCTTTGTCACTGACAAGATATACATGAAAAACAAGGCATCTGGCAAACCATATTAGCTGGACCTACAGGCTGGACAACACACACTGGACACACACTAGCAGCAACCTCAGGTTAATAATCACTCATTGCAATGCTAAACAACAACTACGTGTACGTGGATTTATAAGCTTTACTGTTTTGTCAAATTCTTACTTGAGCAGAACAACATGAGTAGAGCAACAAACTTTTAGGGATACATGCACATGATACATTTTCATATATACCCACAGACATACACTGATTACCATGCTGTCCAATAACATATGTCTACATTCAACACTTTTATACAACACATACATAATGTCACCTTCTGACAAACATATCTATATACATGTAGTCCATCTGTACCTACAACTTTCATACTACCATCTAGTGACTACCTAGTCCAACAGAATACATACATGTAATTTGTATCTACAAAAGTTTCATGTCTACACTTAGTTATCTTCTGATTATATAGTCCAACAGAAGGTACTAATTTTGTACCGACAGAACTTCCGTCATCTACTGACTACCTTATAGTTCAACAGAATACATCTGTACTTACACACTGCCATTGCCCGACCACCCTTCATTTCCACAAAGACTACATCTTGTACTTTTGCAACAGTATGCAGAGAAAGATACATACATGTATAATTATAAGATCTGCTAAACTCTACATAGCCCAAAATTCACTGACTTCATTGTCCCAGACCGAAACTTGTGTCTGACTACTCATCTAGCCGCCTATCCACAAAATTTAGACTTCACTTAGTATCTCTGTTGTATTATGGAAAAGACAGTATGTACCAACACCAGAACTGTATGGGTCAGCAAAAAAAAAAAAAAAACAACAACAACATTTTGCACTGCTCTCTGCGTTGTTCTTTATTCATTTCCATTCTATGGTGACCAAAGGAAGCTATTGGGTCTTACAAAATTAGAATCCAAATTGACAGGCAGACCAAATTTCACCTGTAAAAAAAAAAATGATGCTAAAATGTGAATTTGATCTAGGCTGGTGTATAAAATCTTGATCTTTTGCCATAACCCACCGCAAACCTGTCACTAAAAGTGTTAGCAATACAAAGTTTACTCTTTACAACCCCCAAAAGTATATAGGCAAAACAAAAACATACAGAACAGGACATTTAGCCCTTTAAATACATGTACAAATACCATGCAAATCAAGATCCACAGCTGTTCCCCCCTTGCTAACTTAATCCACGGTGAAAGTTATACCCCCCCCCCCCCACATACACACATGCACACACACTTCATGTTTGCTGGTCACAGAGGCTGTTTTCTCCCACCCTCTTTGGCACATTTCACGTTTTATAATGACTTTGAATGTGAAGAAATTTGTATCTAATAAAACTGCACATAGGTGGGAAGGGACAAATCTTGGTAGGGTTGGAAATGGCCTGAACCCACTTGTCAGGCCTGCCCCCCCCCCCCCCCCCCCACAAACTGACCTCACATGGCCAAAGCATCCCATCATCACTAATTGGTGCCCTGGGTTTGGCATTAAAAACACAATTATGGAAGATTCCATAGATGTAGGATAAGTCATGAGTGCACCCTAAAGTCCATTCCAAAAGGTCCATTGTCTGCCACCCATAAAAAATAAAAACTATGATTATTCAAGTTTTGTGCAAGGTAAAGGTTTTCTGATGGTTATTGTTGTTCTGACTGTGCTCTTTGTAACGTCAGTATGGACGTATGCTTGTAAACACAGTAGTTCTGCAATTTTTCTTTGGCCACATACTCAACAAAGGTTTTCTACAAATTCCTTTTGGTAGCCTCTATATGTTCACCAATTTCCAAGACTAGGATGAAAGTAAAAACGAACATGTCAGTTGCTGAAATTATTGTGAAATACAGAGGTATTGAATTAAGAGGCTAAGTTTAATATCCAGATTTAAAATAGCAGAAAGGGTGGAATCGTATCTTCAGTATTTCAACTTTCATTTCATCAGCTGCAGCGATGGGAATAATTGCATCTTTCCACACTCGAAAGAAAATTTAAAAAAAAAGAAAGTTACCATTACTGACTTAGACATTGGCTGATGAGTAAAATAGCATGCCAGATAGTCACTTGTCTATAGGTAAAGTTGCGGGCTAGATGGTTATATAAGCACCTAAAATTGGAGGTTTACTCCATTTCAAAATGCAGCGAAATGTTTTCCTTTCTTACTCGGCTAGAATGATTCATTTTTCATCTTTCTCCTAAAAAATATGCTATTCAAAAATCATCCACTGATAGCTTGAAAATAAAATGCATGTAGTTGCGCACAGGAAATATTCAGGATCGACAGGTTTCAAATTTGTTGTCTGTATGAACTTCATAAATGGTCATTGTTCTTCCCCAAAGCTGTATGTCTTTAATATTAATAGTATTGATTATAGGATTAGGAACAGACTAATTTAACAATACTTACAGTCCAGTATGAAATTTGTATCACTGCAATTAATGCAGGATGTTCGAACCAATCTTTTTCCAAAAATCGTGAAGACAAAAGGCAGCAAGTAAATGAATGATAAAAATCAACTATTATTTTAAGCCATTTATTCCTGTTGCCAAAGAGCTGAACAGGGAATGGACTGAAGTACTGCACTGGAGACATAAGATTTATTGCTGCTGTCAAGACACAATGGGGATGCATGGTCCTCCTAGGTGAGAGTATGGTTGGGTGTATTGGGTAGCAAAAACCAAGTTGAAAGTTTTTAAGAGTAGAAAAACAGCCATTGACCCTGTCCATTCTTACATCTGACAGTTGCAACAATTTCAAATCACAAATTTGAATTAAAGTGGTCAAATCCACCAGCAGTCTCAAAGGGACCCCAAAGAGCTGTAAACACTCACAGTCAATATCATGGCAACAGAATGTTCACAAATCTGTGATGCCAGCATTTCTTGGGTGAAAGTGGACAAAAATCTCCATCCCCCATTTATGCCACAGAACCCAATCTGCCACACATATGAACAAGCAGTATAATTTCCATAACTTTATTCAAATTAGAGACACATATCTGAACAAACAATACAATATTGCCAGAGCCAGAATTGAATTAGATCAAACACTTGAACAAAGAGTACAATCTCTATATATTTGTATTCAAAATCTGTCAAATATTTGAACAAACATTACAATTTCCACCTCTTTATCCATACCACAGAAACCAATCTACGAAATAGCTGACCAAACATTACAGAGATACAATTCTCCACACAAATTTATTTAGTCACTCATCTTCAGACAAACGCCAAAAGCATTCTAATCATAGACAAAGTAACAGAAAATACCAGTCACTCCCAAACTGCTTTCACTGACGAACTGATCCTCTGACCATTTCAGGCAGTTCTCACCTCCACCATTTCTTGCCCTCACACCAGATTCACAACAACCCATCCATCCCATACCCTGCTTGAAGATCTTTTGTCCAATAATTTCCAACCCCTTCACAATTCAACAGTTTTATGAATATCACATCATTTTCTTGAGCCGAGAGACCCATTTTATGGACAAATATATGAGAAGCTGCTGATATCCAGGAACTCTGGAGATAACAAAGTCCAGTAGAATGTCCAACAGCTTCACACCTCCAGCTCACAAAAGACACGACGACACCACTGGACATTGCTGGACTTGGGCTGATCATCCAATTGCAATCTGCGAATCTCAGCTGCCTGAAGTTTCTCATCAAATGCCATTCCATATTCTCTATCAAAAGCATCTGTAAACAGGCATAATAGAATGACAAATGTAATAAGAGAGGTAACATTGAAACATATTCATTGACTGAATGAAATTAATCCAACTGAAACAGCCAGAATCAAAAAGTCTACAATGGTGACATGTCAATATACTCTGTTTCAATACGAGTCCAGAAGCTCTTCGAGTTACCTGGTATCTCCTCTCTCAATAATACTGAAGTTATGACTTTTGTATGAGTGTAAAGTGCAGCTTTTTTTCTTTCAATAGTTGCATGGCCTACCAATCCAATAATTACTTGGCCCTCCAATCTATAATCCAATCCCTACATGGTCCACCAATCTACCAACTCAATGGCTACATAGCCCACCATTCTACCAATCTATTAATCCAATGGCTACTCTTAATCTGAGGACTCCAGGAAGACAAGAGAGAAACTGTGTACCCTGTAGCTAGACTTACCATGGTCAATATTTTCTCTACCACACTCAGCAAAAGCCAAGAAAAGAATTTCTCGGTACAAACTCCTGAACCTTCTCTTGCGTGACATTATCCGACGCCGGGCAGTGGCTATCAATCTGATGCCTGACAGCACATCATTTCGCTTGATTGATGCAATAATCTGCCACATCAATCTGTACACAGAAAAGATAAAAATGAATGTTGTCAAGTATTAGGTTGTTCCAACTTTTCATCTCCTTGTGCCTAGGATCACTTCAGCAATGAAATCCATCAAGTTCATGAAGCTTTAGTTTCTACTTAAATGTATTGTGATACAAGGTAGGTCAGGGAAGAGAAATGGTGGGGAGAATGACAGAGGGGATAAGATAGACATTCATCATAAACTAATGAAAAATGGAATAAGATAAACTCACTATACACAAATGGCAGAGGATATCAGACATACTCTCACAGTACACAAATGACAGAAGGACCAAGGCAGACTCTAACTGTACAGAAATGACAAACGGAATGAGACAGACTATTACAGTACACAGATGACAGAAGGAATGAGCCACTCTCACACTACACAAATGGCAGAAGGAATGAGAAAATCCCAACCACTACTTACGGCCGACTGAAGGAATCAGATTCTATGACTAGAGCATCCACCACTGTTGACTTGTGACCTGGAATTGATAGGATATTTGTCAGGACTGGATACATTCCTCTGCTTCCTGACACACTACTAGTTCCACCTGTTTTCACTGTCACATAGCCAGGCAGAAAACAAAAATTGCCGATTGACTGAGGCCCACGAATGAACTTTATGAGAGCTATTCTAGCTCAGTATCGGAGACCCACATACCTTATATAACTTGCAAACCACCATAACTCAGTTTCTGAGCTCACACCAAACCTGAGCACCACTGTGGCTAGGTGACATGAACCACATTTCATCTTGACATCATTCACAAATTCAAAACTACCACATCTCAGTTTCTCAGCCCCATATATCGCATACCACTCGAGCACTACTGACTCAGTAGGTCCACTCACCTGCTCTCCATGCCTGATACATGGGCAATCCAATCTCATCATGGATTCTCACATTGTCCCACTGAGGTCTGATGAGAATGTTTCGGCTGGTGTAGAGACCCTTGCTTTTGCCTGCCGCCTGTAGGATGAAATCATAAACATCTGTCACAGAAAAAGAAAGGGGTAAAGGCTTTTTCTTGAGTATCAATACTAGGGCAGAGACTGAACAGCAAGTTTTTGACTGGGCAACACTAAAAAATACTGACTATACCCGTAACGTGTCTCCAGTATACAATATAATCTTGTTTCTAGAAATATGATCCAATCCAGGTAATAACAATCCCTGCATGATGATATTTTGCCATAGATAACACAGAATACATCTCTTAATTGCTGAAAAGAATCTTCTGCAGTTTGGGTGGTGTATCAAATTGCCATTTCTCAACAAGACAACATGGAATCCATTAGCCTTGATTCCTCTCAAGTAAATCTTTTATGATTTTTTAAGGCAAGCCAAAGAACAATCTGGTTTTAATTGTACAGAAATTCTATCTGTCTGAGTACCAGAAGAACCTCGGATTCTGACATCATCTGCACCAGCTTAATTCTGCCTGGTTAGCTTTTTTTTTTTTTATAATGGTCAAGGAATTATATGAAAGTAACCAGGACAACTGATGTCCTAAGGCTTTACACAATGATGTTTTTAATTAACATATTAATTTATTGGAAAATGCAAATAAGAGGTATAGAATACATCATCATAAATTCCTAAAAGGTATTTGAAATTCAATGCTGAAGATATGAGTTTCTACCTGGACGTGGTGAAAAAATTTTGCTGGGCATCTCTGACTTACCTGTGAAGTGTTGCAGCTAAAGGCCTTGGAAGACAACAGGAAAGCTGTCAGATGTGTGGGCACCTCAATACGCCTGAAGAACCAGATCTGCAAAGATGAATACAAGCAAATCAATCTTCATATGAAGTAAAATGGTGATATTAAGCCACAGAAAGCAACACCTGTGTGGTTAGAAAAACACACCAAAAAAAAATGCCTGAAATTATCTCCTACCCAAAAATGCAGTTTCCACTTTTGTGAATCATGGCTCTTTAGTGATGAGGGAGATGGAAGAAGAGAAGAGAACATATTACCCACTCGCTGGATTTAACTCACTGAAGACTGTCACGAGTGGAGTGAGTGCAATTAAGGGGATTGCTACAGAGCGGGTGTAGAGTAAGAAGGGCTCACGGTAAGTTAAGCGTGCTGTTGTGAGTAGTGGGGGGGTCTGAATGAGGCGAAAGCGCTGTATTACTATCACTGCAAGTTAGAAGGTCCTACGGAACGGACCTGTGAATAAGAGCCCATCGGGCGGACATAAGGGGAGCAGTCGAGAAGACTAGTGAGAGAGTCTTTCCAGTGATGACTGGTATGTAGAACGTTGATTGATTATTATGATTGATGTATTATATTATATTCCTCTATTACCATGATGTAAATAAGTATATGTGAGGAATGTGGAAGTCCTTGATATTGGATATAGCAATGTGCGCCATGAGCGATAGATGAAAGTGAGTTCATGGATTTGTAGCGCGAGTGAGTAGTGTGTACTCCGATGGAGGTGTGTTACCGTAAGATGTGTGGTGAGTGAAAGGTGAACTAGTGTGTGTACGCTTCATGGATTGTAAGGAGAGGTGGAGTGAATAGAAATGGTAGGGTATTATACCAATGTAATGTTATTCTTGTAGGTGTCGAGGACGGGCCGCAGAGCCACCTCGATGAGCACAGGGGATAGGCCAGCATAGGGCCGGAGGCCACACATAGGCCAGAAGTGAGGCTGTCAGTGCAGGACAGTAGAGGCACATAAAGTCGTGGCAGTCAGGCCACGGACAGGGATGTAGATATGAGCGTGAATGTGATAATGCACTATTGCCATGTTGAGGGGCTAGTGAACTAATAATGTACTGGTGAAATGATAATGTCTATTGAAATGATAATGTGTTACTGCCCTGCTGAGGTGCTAGGGGAGTGCTAAGGTGTATGACAATAGGAAGGTGATATTGAGAGACTGCGGTGCCAGTGAATTACTAATGTGCTATTAAGACCCTGAGGGGGGAGGCTGAGGCCGAAGTGCCTTTAGGAGTAACTACCGGATTGTGGATCCGAGGGAAAGTGTGTGTGAGAATAAGGCCGTTGTACGGCAGTTGATTTCAATAATATAATGTATGTAATTGCGCTATTATCTGTATAATTATGTTTAATAAATGTGTGAGTCTGATGGATTGTTCTGTTAAGTGTTAACTTGTTTGTTCGTGATTGTTGTCCTGTCATAACTTATTACATCTCCCAGTCTGGGATTTGTGACAAAGACCAGCCCGCCACGGCAGAACAACTCTTAAAGACCAGGGGTTTTGGGGGGTATTTCAAAAAATTCCCACAACCACATTTATTCACCAATCCATTCCATATTTTGACACATAACAGGTTTTAAATTGAACAATGCAAAAAACAAAACTTGAATAAATTTATTCAGATAGTTTCTTTTTAATGTATTTTCAAAATTTGGCAAGTTTCTTTGTTTCGCACAAATTTCTGGCCTTTGCGTATTGTACTGATGACCTAATAAAAATGTCAAAAAAATTGTATGAAAGTGTCACAAGTGTTTGAAAGTAATGTTATTATTCACCTTAGTCAACAAGAACTAGACCTACTACTGGCTTTGCCTTCCCCCTTGCCCTTAGTGCACTGGCCTTAGCACGATCGCTGGTACTGGGAGGGCTAGATCTAGAATCTGAGTCAGAATTTCCCTTCCCAGGCACAAATTCAGGATCTAGATCTGAATTATAGGCTACATCTACCTCAGATTCATCACTGGTGTCTTCAAACAGCTGGAAAATGTTCGTTTTCTTGCGTTTTGAAGTCATTGTCTTGACTAGATCTAGCGATCAGCTGTGACAGATCGCGCAACTATTTCGACCCGGCATAGAGTGATAGTTTTTAAACAATCGTTAAAAAAAAGTTGCCAGCCGAACCCGGTGAAACTTTCAACGAAACGTCAAGATGTTAAACTACCGCAGAGAACCAATCCCGTAAGCGTTGCGGGAACAGTGCAGGGGTTAGAAATTTTATTCATATACCCCGCAGGAGGTGCGAGATTGGGCTTATGCGTCGATTTAGGTATCCCGCAGCTTGTGCGGGAACGGGCGTCAGTGAGTTAAGCAAGGGGGTAGATGAGTAGAATGTAAAATTTTCAATTACACAGCCAAGGCCTGCAGCCTGTAAAACAGTATGAAGTCACCGGGCACTGACTTTAAAGACAAGGAGACTTCTTGTTGTTTCCCCCCTCCTCAGGCCTGTTGCCAAATTAACACCAACAACACAATTGCACATACAACATAAGCTCTCATTAATCAGTTCTCTTGAAATGTTCTACTCTGAGCTGAGAATATTTTCCTCCACAGCATGTATCAATGACAACACTGAGACTTCATGCCATACATTTCTTGTTCTCTATCTGTGCATGGCCAGATGTATAGTTGAACTCCCACATATTTTGCAACACATTTACCCTCCACGAATGGATTACTTACTGCACTCACTCGCATCCTGCAATAAGTTTAAGACCCGCCAATAGTTAAACCTTGCCCAAATTTTTGTAATACATTTATCCTCTACTGAGATAGTGTTACTCACCAGGTTCCAGAAGATAATAGGATGTTCTTCTACAAATGTGTCAGAGCTCAAACACTGACCACCCTCATGGTCCAGTACAAACTCCACCTCCTTTCGCAGGACTAGAGGACTGAGGTAGGGGATGACCACTGGCTCCGAAGACGAGGCCGATCTGATAAGACAAATCCATATCAGTGGGGACTATTGATTAGATGGATTGTGGTCACCAAGAAGGATGAGAAAGGTTAACAGTACACAAATGCAGAAAGATGATGAACTAGGAGGTCATGATTGGAGGTGTGATATAAGCAATAATTCTTTGCAGAAATATTTGTGGATTCTATTGTACTTTCAGAATGTTATTGCTGCTAAACTTATTAACTTTTAAAGTATTGAAGGTGTGTGTCAGTTATAGTTACCCACCTGGTCATAAAATCTTTCTTTATTGTCGTCATCTCTGCGGGGACGCTGGACAGCTCCACCCCTTCTTCTATAGACAAACTCAAGGGTGAGCGCTGGTAATGGTGAGTTGGACTCTCCGTGGATGAATCCACACTCAGGGTGTCAGCGGCCGTAGTCAGACATTCACTTGTACAGCGTCTCCTTATAGTGCCACCAGCTTCATCCAATGTCAAGGGCATGTCTCCTTTCTCTAGGGAGCTTTGCATGGTCTCTGATTCTGGGACTGTTTCTCCTTGGTTGGATTTGGTCCCACTGGGCTGACCACTACTGGCCAGCAGCTGCTCGGTGGCTGGGCAGATTTGTTCACCATCAAAAGTGACTGCTTTGGGATCCCCTCGCCAGTCCTGACACCGAAAAAAAAATCAGTCACATACACACCCCATAACGATGGAACAGCACATGCCATGTTAATGATTAATCAAATTCTGCCATAACAGGAAACAAAGTCACTAAAATTTATCATCCTGCCCATCTATAATCATGCCCATTATCTCTCCTGACAAAACTAACTTTGCATAAGCCATAGACCTACCGTCTATAAGCACTTTCTCAATAACAGTTTGAGTTTGAGACTGAGTTTGGAGAAACTACGTCAACATGATGATGGCCATATTGTACTAGAAAGAAGCAAGATGATAGACAGAATTTAGCAGAATGATAGCATAGAAGGAGATCCTACCAGAGGCACCCATCAACCACTCACTTCTCAAACAAAGAAAACTACATTCATTTATCTACATGCAGTGCTCATTATCAAAATTTACACAAACAATCTTATCAGCTGCTTACTGATGAAGCTTATCTATGAAAGAGCATGGATATTCAAAATGCAGCTTCTTGTGATGAAAGTGATTTCAGTGTGTATAACTGTTTAACACACTTTTCCTTTGAAAACCAATCACTTGATAAAATATAGTCTATAGACAGGTTATTCATTACCATGAAAACTTACCTTGATGTAGACTTGGAGATGGGGAACAAATTTGGCATGGCAATAAGGGCAACTGGATGGAGAAAATTTCATAAATGTTAAAAGTTGCAAACTGCAGGTGGTGCTGCACTAAAATAATAACAGAAATCAGCACGAAGTTTGATGGTTAAGGTGGTAATAACAGGAGCGCTGACACACAAAGACAGACAAGCTGCAATTCAAAAGTGAACAAAGGACAACTGATGTAACAAATTTCATGATGGTGGAAAGCCATTTTTTAAATAGGTTTTTAGTGCCATATGCACAAAAATGAACACACTTCTCAACTGCACACCACAAACAGCCTACTCAGTGTTGAAATAACCACTGTAGGCAAGAAACAGCATATCTGTTGCTGAGATTATTACTGTGCACACAGTAAACAGTATACCAAAGTGCTAATGTTGGTGTGTGCAGACAGTAACTGTCCATCTGATACTGAGGAAGTTGTTATGACAGTAAAACAATATACCTTGTGTTGAGGTTGGAGTCTTCTGCTGACCAGCCAGCCATGATTTCCTCATCATAGATCAAACGACTGCATTTAGTGCACCGTGAACAAGAGCTCATCTCCACCTCCATGGCCACCTGTGTGGAGACAATAATTGTACTTTGCCAAATTCACTCAAATAAACATATATGTGCAAAGCCAGAACATGGTCAAACTGCTGAAAAACCCAATTAGCAGTGGTGCACCAAAGCTCAGCCCACTTTAATTATCTACCACATACAGTCCATACTGCGGCCCACACATCATATATATAGCTTTGAATGGTGCCCTACTCTATAGGTACTTTCTACTGGTAGTAGCTCACACCTCAGCCCAAATAAATTGCCTGTTGGCTGTAGACCATACTTTAGTACACTAACAATCTCTCCCCTGCAGATCAGTATTCAGTCCATTTCATCATCTACAATCTGAGAGAACTACAAAAAGCCAACGAAACTCAGCCAACAGCCGAAACAGAGACTTGCAGTCTAAAGATAAAATTTATGGAAGTTCCCCTGGCGGGCTGCAAGCCCGGATAAAGATTGGAGATACATTAAGACTTCCCTGACATCTTAAATGTTTGGTAGAGCTGACAGAAACATTCAAATTCAAGATTTCAAGTGATGTCTGTTAACACTAACCCTGACCAGCTCCTCCATCCCTTTATCTGTGGCCAGTCCTCCACCATTGGACACTGCAACGGACACATCCTTCATACCACTGTATTCATCCAAACAAGTGGGAGACTGCGTACTTTCTGAAATTATACATGTGCGCAGTTGAGTTTGAGTTTTACAGTGCATTAGCACCATAATGGCTATTCTGAGCCCTTCACAGTCTATTTGGGTACATTTTCTTTATTTATGTTTCGTATTCAGAGCTTTTAAGTTTAACATAGAACTAAAAACATTCATATAGTTTTAACACATTGGTAAAATTCAAAAAAAAATTGTTCTGTATGGACCTGCAAAAGGTTTTGTAAATGAGTAAAAAGGTTTTAATCAAGTTACATGTGGGCAGACATTTAGTCACCTGACTCTGCTGCAGTGAACATATATGCTATGTGTTCTCAATATTGTAGCTAAGTAAAAACACATGCAAAGACAACATATCTTAAATAAACTAACTCTTGTCTTGGACTGCCATTTGACTTGAGAGTAATCTCAATGTGAGGTCTTTGAACCCCAGCCTCATCCTGGTGACATGGTCATAACTGATTGAAGTATTTAACTTTAAGAAGACTAAAGGATGCAAGCAAGTGAAGTCAAGAACATTCACAAAGAAATGTTTAATTATTTTTCTTGTTGGGAACATATCTTTTTGGAAATCATGTTTAGCTACTGTTCTCAAAAGTAAACCACTGATTTTTAACCTTCAAACCATCACTTCTTTGGCACACATTTCCTCCTATTGTAATTATCAGTTCAATCAAAGATATACGCCACCTTAATCTTTCTGTAATTATGATTTTTCTGTGTTTGTCAGCTCAAACATGAACACAAAATCTTTCACCAACCCGCTTATCCACACAACGATCGCTCTGTCTACTCACACAGAAACTTCTCCAACTTACCTTATGTATTTTATTGACAAAAACTTCTTCATCTGTCAATTTATAGACACGTACAACTTGCAAACTTATCAACCAACACATTGATACGAAAACTTCTGTTAACCCACAAAAACATCTATCTGTAACTGCCAACATTACACACAGACACAGATATTTCTCTGCAACTATCAACTTAAAAATTATGTTGAATCAGGAAAGTTTTCTCTAAGTCATGCATGCACAGATAAAGAAACCCCTGTACAAGGTAAAGTAACGCATGGAAACACACTGCACTCTCTCCATGCAACAATCAAATGATGCAGAAATTGCCAACAGAGATCATTTTCTCTAGCGGGTTTGTCTCTGCACAAAGACTAGGACTCACCAAATGACAATCCAGACAGTCGTTTGTCAGTTTCCTCTGTCTCACTCTCCTCACTGGGACTTAACAGCTCCTGACTCCCTCCAAGTTTCAACCTCTCTCTGATAGTTCCACTAGTGCTGCTGCCATCGTTGGCATCCAACTCCTCCACTGATTGGGTCAGGGATCCCAACGACCCCAGTGAGCCACTTTTGATTGGCGTCGTTATTGTTTGTTTCAATTCATTCAGTTTGGTGAATGCAGCTTTTGACGCCCACTTCAAATAACTTCCAATAGCTTCATTGGTCTTTTTCAAACTCTGTGATCGTCTGAGCATAAAATCACTAGGTCTCTCTTTCTTAGGATCTGTGAAAGAGTTAACAGATTGAGCATCTTCAGATTGTTGTTTCACAGGTGTCTTCATGTTCATGGGCATATCTCCCCCTGGGGAGCTGAGTGTCCGTCCAGTCTCACTTAGGGACTGTTTGATGGGGATTTCATTAAACTGACCACTTAGTCTATCTTCTGATATTGACACTGACCGCCGAATCTCTCGCCTATCGACAACATCAGTGGAAGTCTCTGCTGAAACATCAGCAGCATTTACGTTACTTATCTGCACATCACAGTCTGATGAATTGACTTCAGTAGATGAATGATTGACAGGCCCTGCACTGCTGAGTTCTGTGCTGGGTTCATCTGAAGTTGAGAGTTGGACTGGAGGAGTCCAGGCTTCACAAGCACTTTCTGTTGAGCTGAGTACTCCACTGTCATGACTAGATCCTCGACTGGCTTCACCACCAGATGCTGACTGAATGACTGTCTGGGTCCCTGCAGGGTCAGTGTTTGAGTCTCCTGCAAGTGGGTCCATGTCCAACACTAAATTAGCCTGGCCTGTGTTTGGTGGCTGAGTGTTGGAATTCAGCAGATCCTGACTAGATGTGTCTGATTCACGAATAGTCATGAGTGGTGCACTTGTACTCAGCAGACTATTGGATTCAGGAGGATGGGTGGGGCTGCTTGAAGTATGCGAGGACTGACAGGCGGTGACATTATTGGTAGCACTAGTCAGTCCATGGCATATGTTAGAATCACCAGACAACTGCTGATCACCAGTATTGCTACACTGTTCACTGGAATGTAAACCTTTCACAATGTCACCCTCATTTTCATCATTTTTCATCAACTCTGAGAAACGGATGCTGATCTTTGCTCCTTGCTCAACACTATTGCCGTTAGAATTACTGCCCCCTGTCACAGGTCGCGGGGGTCTCCAGCTGGCAAACAGACTCATAGATCTTGAAGGTTTGGTGCGCCCTCCCTCCCCAGCACTGCGGTGGCGTCGTCTCCTGGCCTCTTCCACCTCCAATCTGAGATCTGCATCAGGCAGGCAGGAACTGCGCTCCAAACATGCTTGACTCAGGATGACAAGACCACACGAATTGGTGACTGAGGAGATCACAGACAAAACTATATGATTTCTTTGCATCCGGCATAATACACTTGTCTATCTCATTGTACCATCTAGCTGTACCTTTCTCTCTCTTAACTTCCTTCATCATCCTTGTATCTATCTTCTATCAATCATCTCATTCTTCTAACATCTTTCTTGCCTTCCATCACATCCTCCTATCATCTACCAAGCTATTTATCTTCTCGATCATCTAAACCATCCTCATTCCTTCTATTTACTTTGCATCTGCCTTAGGTTTTATCTTCACCATCACTCATGTCTTCCTGCTACATGTAAACTGTGCAATTGTCTTTTTTCTCCAACTGTTTATCGTCTTTTAATTACATCATGATTAATTTAAGGCACCCACCTAATAAAATCTTGCTTTACACTAACATATCCATCATATACCACAACTTCTGAGAATGAAAAAAGGGCTATGATGACCTTTCTTAAAGAGGGTTAAATCTATGCATTTTAGCAGACCATTTGAAGATGAAAGTTTGTGAAGTCATCGCAGGAACAACAGAATATAATTTCACTGCAACAGAGGACCATCAGATTGTCGTTCCACTGAGTGACATTGTGATGAGGTTGAGCATTTTTACATAGGCATCGTTGTCACTAAGTTAGAGGAGCTACAATATATACTTTGTTTCTAACTTACTGAGGGACCCTTTCAGCAATTCGTAGTTGTCTACGTAGCTGCTGCAAGAGCTGACAGAACGCTTGACAATGCTGCCAACACGTGGTCTATGGGTGTGGGTGGTGCTAGATTTCCCACTGTCTTCAGCAATGTGGATGTGCACTTCTGCAGGACGAAGGTCAAAGGTTCAATATAAATTAGTCAGTAATATTGTCAGCTTGTGTGTAATGGAAGACAAAAGGGTAAATTTGATGTTGGGAGTGGTGTCAGCTGAGCTAAGGGAACTTTAAAACAGAAAATGCCATGGTCAAGTATAAATGACACAGCTGATCTGTCAACCACAAATCTCCATCTGTGTTTTAGGTCCTGCTGTCCAAGCCATACATGCAAGAAGAAAAAGTCTTTAGCTGCACAGCTTCTCAAAATTTACTTTAGGACAGCAATAAGTTGAGGGCTGTATCGATCCACTGGCTGAAACCAGCATCAAATGTCTGTGACCTACTTTACCTATGTTTGTGTGGTGTGTCCGGCACACATGTGCTGACTGGCGAACTCCCAAATTGAGTCCCTATAAATCTAAACAAAGGCCACCAGTTGGTCAGTCTCTTGACTGGCATTTGTTAAATCAGCATTTCTATATGAACTCCACAGTTTGACCTGCAGTCCTTTTTTCCTGCATGAACTACTCAGGACATTAACCTCTAATCACAATTTGTTTTCTGCATCTGTATGTCACTATTTAAACTGAATTTATGCTTGGGGATGCACTTGTTCTTACTGCTCCACAGAACTTACACTTTCCCTTCCTGGTCCTGGATATGTATTAACTGATGGAGAACAGATGAAGTTGTTTTAACTGTCTTAGCCACAATCTAATATAGACTGCTTTTTCAATATGGAGGGTTAACTCCCCTGATGATGTAGTTTGCACATAACATGCACGTATTTCACATTCAGAAAGTTCACAGGCATTTGAGGCATTAATCCTATGGTCAAACTGACAAGAGATGCCACTAGAAGTACTGTAGTCACCAGTCAACTAGCTATGCCAACATCTGCAACCCAAACTCACCTTTCTTGACTTTGTCAGGCTTGTTGTGAGTGCCACCACCTCCCAGGAAACTCAGATTGAGTGGGTTCCAAGCCTCAAGTTTTGACTTGCTGGCTTTCTCTGATTGGTCACTGGTGGCTGGAGAACTCAGACTTCCGTTGTCATCACTGGTAATCACAATCTGGGATAAACGTTTCACATCTTCCTTGGTCATAGAGTTGTAGCCCCTGTCAGATGCACCACCTAGCAGATGGACACAGGACAATGATACTCACTGACATCCAGAGACAACTGGATAGACAAGTAAGATCTATCTATATATCCAGCTTTCCCAAAAATTGCATCTCATGTAATGACGGACATCTGGCCCACTACCCTAATATCGCCAAGTTCTTTAGCTACATACTCCTGCAGTTTTTTTGTTTTTGTTTAGCAAACAACACATCAAGTAGTAACAGTCAAAAAAAAAAAAAAAAAGCTGAAATATTTGATCAGGGCTCACCTGTACTCATTCTTTCCTCACTGCTCCCATTATTTTTATTCAGAAGCTCCTCTGTGGGCTCTTTCACGACAGGATCAGCCTTGACCTCTACGCTCTCAGGCTGGTCAGTACCCGGCTTGGACACTACCTGGCCATCACCCAGGTAGCTTTCCACACTGGCATGGCTGATCTGATCGAACTCACTACCTGAATTAGAGTACAAGGACAAGCTACGTCGCCTTATGGTGCGCCGAAACTGGGCAACTCCAATGATGACGTTCCTGATCTTTAGCCACCGCAAGCGACCTTTGGACTGAGGTGAAGGCCATTTCGCTTCAAGCATGACCTGAAATACAAATGCATACATGTTGCCATATCCATCAGATAAACAGACAGTAAAATGGACAGACTTTGTGCTGAGATTAAGAGGTACTTAGAAAGGTGGAGTCAAACTAACCTTGTTGTAGTAGCCATAGGTAATGGCATTAGGATGGACTCCATGCTTCTTCATCTGAGAGAAAACTTGGACAGCCAAACCTGGTTTGTTATACTGGCCAGCCAACTGCATCAACACTCTGTAACACAGCTGAAGCAGAGAGTGAAAAAAAAGCTGTTTAATTTGTCAGCTGACACACAGTACACAGAAACTGACAATAAAAGAGAAATCAAGTTCAGTATGATAAAAACTGAATGTATCAACAGCTTTGTCTGAAAAATAATTTTACAATACCAATGATCTAGAATAAAATTTACTGTGACAACGGCAAAGTTTAAGAAAGACAGACAGTAAACCAGCCTTTCACAGTTTCAAAGACATTGACAAACGATAAACAAACAATTTCATTTAATCAAACATGCTTGTATCAAATGTTAAATCACAAAAGGAATCTTAAAGGTTGACGTACACCTTCAGGACAGGAGAGTACCCAGTCAGTTGGACATACCTTCTCAGTGCTATCTTCACTTACCTCATCCACAGTGAGCAGTTTGGCTTCTTGCATCTTCCTCAGCACAGCGAAGCCCACCTTCAGTGCTTCCATTTTCTTTGGGTGTGTCTGGACAAAAGCCGGGAAGGCAACGAACCACAGACTGTAGCAATAGCTCAGCAAACATCTGTCACATAAACATACGAAATGGAACACATACGTGCTGGAAAGCTGAGCAAAGAATGTCAAACATACAAACAGCAATAAAAACAAAGAAGTAATATCCAAGAAAAAAACTGTCGCACACACCTACAGCAAGAGAAACCCATAGAGTAGCGAAAGTTCAACAAACACTTGTCATATACACACACAAACACATGTAGACAAGCACACTGGTGCAGGACTCCCAAATTCTTCACATCAAAATTTCTCCCACCAAAGAGTGAAAGACCCCACTAATGTCACAATTTCTGGTCAACTTTGCTCTGATCAATTGACAGACATATTCAGGTTTTCCTCCTTGAAATGTTCATTGTCTCATATGTTACTATTTACTCCAACAAACAACTGCCTAGCGACAGTAGAAATTGTTTATTAAACCATGCCAAAAAAAAACAAAAAAAACCTTAGAATTATCATCATGTTTAGTAAAGTAGCAAAAGATGTCTGTACATGTCTAAAGATTGTTAATCCCAAAAGCCAATTGTAACAATGGGCTACGGACATATGTGGCATGTCCTAAAATCAATAGTGAGAGTGCAATGGTCGCAAGAAAAAACATGTAACAGTGAAGGGGTTCAGGAAACAAGAAACTGCTCGTTCAAACCAACAGAAACAACGACATGTATTTATAAGGTTGTTCAGTATAAAGAAATTGCCATAAATGTGAAAAGATTCTCATACACCACTGCTCTCCCTCACCGACATATTATTTCTCTAAAATAGCATATGTGGTTATGCACATATGAAATACAAAAATATCATCCCACAGATATGTATGCAGAGTACAAAATTCAATTAGGTCTGTGACCCGAACAATGGAAAAAAATCCCACCAAACTCTTAAGCAGGTCTGTGTGTGCGTTTGTCTGTGTGACAAAAACAAACAGAGAGAGGGAGGAAGTGTATGAATGTGTGTGTATGTGCATACATGTGTGCGTCTCTCTCTCATTGTGAAAGGGGGCATGAAGCAAAAGAGGTCGACAACCCCAGCTTAACAACGTCTAGCCAGCTGGTTCTGATGGCCAAACATGCCACCTGTCCACACACCTGACTGAACATAATCAATGCTATCTCCTACTTACTTGGCCCAAAGTCTGGGATTCCCAACCTGCTGTGATGCAATCTGGAAACACAAAAGATGAGATATAGGTCAGTCTGGCAAGTCACTGACAGTCCTCACACCATATGTGGCACATGCCATGCTGTCATGACACCAAGGATTATGCCATGTACTGTCATATGATAATTAATTTTCTTGCCTTGGATCTATTAATAATAATTAATGGGATGAAAAACAATATCTCTTAGCATTACTTCCCCTGAGAAATCTACTGTTTAGGAGCTTGGTTATGTAAATAAATAATCAGAGTCAAGTCACGCATTTTTTTTCTTAAGAGCAATTTTTAACTTTTGGTGTGATTTTTTTTTGTCCATTTTTTCAAGAATTTGCGACCGCAAAACCCGCAATGGCACTCAAAGGTAAACATTCCACAAAACCTGCAGCATGGAAAGCACTAATGTATATTTCTCATAACATCCATCAACATGTTGGCTTATGACACGTCACTCATGGTCATGATAATGCACTGTGAAATGTGTCATGTAACAGACAGTGAGACATGTCAATAACTGTCATATAACAACAAATGTGACATGTCACAAGCTGTTGCATTGATATCCCGTGCGATATGTTGTTTATTGTCATGCAATACATAGGCTACCATGCCACTCACAATCATGTGTGAGGAAGATTATTACAGGAAACACAAATGGATAGTCAGCCCTACCTTCTGGGCAGACTTGACCTCCTGTTTGGTCCTTCGTGCCAGTGGACTATTCGGACACAGCTGTTTGTTGGGCACAGGAAGTATTGATTTCTTCTTGGGCAGAAACAGCTCTGACTTGAGTTGGGGGAAACCATTGTAGCTGAAATATTGTGCAGAAATTATCACTTACAAAAGATACTGTAAAAAATCACTGAGTAAGTGAACTGACTCACTCCCACAAGCCGCTCAGAGCGCCAAGACTTCCCACAGTCTGGATCACGAGCCGCTCACAGTGGCTTGTTAGAAAACATTTATAAATGCGACAAAACCAATTCGAAACTGAACCTAGGCTAGAGATAATAGCTTTGCAGTATTTTGGCGTCCATTACAAAGAGAGATCAAAGTGTTTGGTTTGTCCAGCATGTGTTTTAGAGAAGTTTTTTTGTTTGACTATGTTGTTTCTTCAGTTGTAAACAAACATGGAGTCCACTATTATGTATAACTACTTCATTTTCTTCACATAATTTTCATTATCGGATTACTTGTATGGTGTGGAAAGGTCAGAAGCTGCAATGTAGGATTTAAGTGTTTCCATACTAGATCTATGTAAGTAGAATTTTACAAAATGAGAAAAATCTTTTTTTTTTTGCGATCACTTTCAACCTACCTGTCACAACATTTATCCCAAACACATGTGTAAATTACACATATCTGTATTTTGTGTTCAATTTTTAGCATTTTGATGCATGATATGTCATACTTCCTATTGATCTTTTGCTGTTTTACTAACATGAAAAAATAGCATCCCCAAATAAAATTATTCTGTAAATCCCATAATGGGGGTGTGGTCGATTCATGAGAACTGACAGAGTGAAATAAGTTAAAACCAAAAAACCACAGCTAGAATTACAAACATCAGGATCCATACACTCGGATGAGAGACAATTTGTACTAATCTATCTACATCATCTTTGTGTACAAAGCCAATTCAATTTTATTCAATAAGGTTTAAACTTCCCTACCTATCAGTTATCCCCATCTGAAAGAGATGCTAATACAACATTATTTTTCTACATAACATGCTGTAGTAGTTTTGTGCATCCGTAATGATATGACTCCAGCTTACCTATATTTGACTCCCTCCGGTAATCCCACTGGTTCAGGTGGCATGATGAACACAGTTCTTTCACTGTAAATAGCACAACAATTTTTATATGCAAACAACATAAAAGGAACAAGATTCACTTGATGCAAAAATTGATGTATCCAAACCATTTGTTTATACAATGAAGGTTCTAACCCTAACTTAAAGACAAATTCCTGCAAGTGACCAAGACAGCGAGAATATATGCAGTTACCTTAGACACAAGTGCCAACTCTCAGACAGGAATATAATAATAAGTAACCTATATGGTGACAGAGACGTGGCTGCAAATGCCAAGGCAAACTTGACAGTCAAATAAATAACAATAACCTGATATAATTACTGATTGATGAAAAAAAAAATGAATATGAAGGGCTCTGATCTTCAACTGATGTGCATAAATTATATATAAATTTTTCACAACTGGTTCTAACTTCACAGCTGACAGTACAGAGGTTAGGACTGTTAATGTCTATGTAGCAAATCAGGAATAATAAAAATGATTACAGGACTGTCTATATTTTACATTAAAACACTAGATTTTCACAATGATGAAAATCCAAGTTTAAGAACTATGTGCTAAAAATACTTTTGCTTCAATGATCCCTCTATGGCAATAGAGGGCAAATGAAGACTAACAAAACTCCCTCAAGGGACATTTAACAGATGAGTGACACAAGGAACTTTTAACAGATGAGTGATCATTATATTTTAAAAGTAATTGTTCGAATTTTATAATTCTATTCCAATTTTACGATTCTTTTGTCTGACAAGGGTTTGTTAGCACCAAAGGCTTGCTGCTGCTTCCATTCTAATTTTTTTATTTTCTTCACTGTTTCTAACTCAAGACTTCACAACCTACTACTGTTTTTCTTCTTAAGCCATATTTTATCAAATAAAAACAGATATGAGGCGAGACATTCTCATGCCCATCAACTAACTCAATTTCACCATCATCCAGCAAGTCTCTCTAATTAATCAAAATGACATATAGCATTGTCCTGGAAAGTTACAGCAAGTGTATCTGTTAACTTCCACACATCTGTAGTGAAGGGTAGGAGAGGAGGTCCAAGATTATGAGATGGGGAGGTGGACCACCGCAGTTACACCAACCTATTGATAGTTCCTTATGCAGGAGAAAAGAGTCTCCCAACTAGATAAACTGGAAGAATTTTGACTTCCAAACTGATAATATAACCAAATTACTTCTTTTAGTTTACAGCAGTTAACCCTTTACACATATAAGAAATACCTGTCCTTTTGTCATAATGAATTACTAGTTATGTAAAGGGCCCAATAAAATAAGGAACAACTATTGCATCGTCTAACATGGATGGATCTGCACTCTCCATTCAATATTACAATTGTACAATATGCTCTATCCTCCTGTACCTTGCCTGCATGTTATCACATGGCAGATATATGCATTCGAGTTAGTTAATCACCATTATCTCCCTTAGTCTTCTTCAATAGACAGTTGTCTGACTTAGATGTGTAAAAAAAAATAAAATATGTTTATCTCCCCTTAATGCTCACCATGTCATAATCAGTTGTTACGCACTGAATCTGCTCCGACATCCCACCTATCCATGCAATATTACAGAACAGTGAAAGGTACAGCAAGCATGGCCACAACTGATGGGTCCATTACAACAGGATCACAAAAAAATGTATACGAGTTCTATTACGGACAATTGGGACCAGAAAGTGCGTTTCTCACATGCCTTATCTAGGCCTACAGTGGCAGCTAAACCAGCTAAACAGTGAAGATAACTCAGTATTCTCTCTATTCAGTTTTGCAAAATATGCCATTGTTTATGTCTCCAATGCGTGCCCCCTGCTGGGTAGCGACATGAAATCCATGAATGCAAAAACGCACCAGCCATCACATCTTGTAATATCTAGTATATTTGGTTCTATTACAAATGAAAAATAGTCCATGAGATGACTGTTACAGCATGATGGTACAGCATGTGATAAATTTGTCATTAAAAGATCTGCCATTGGCTTTAAAGCTGTAGTCTTGTCCCTCTTGTGACCAATGATACAATCAGTCTGAATGGCATAACTCTTTATGTGCAATCAACACTTTCAACACCACGCTGCCACTAACAGACACAGATTTCCAAATATACACATTTACCACTACCTTTATCAGTAGGCGAAAACACCAACTTTCAGTCATTTAACTTTGATGATAACTTTTGAATGTCAACACCATCAACAGTCTTGCTACATTTGCCCTGCAAGTTTGTGGCCCTCTACTCAAAAATGAGACACTGATTTTCTTTATTCACTTCTTACAATTATCCTGTATCTTAATTTTGGTAGTTTAATAACTGTTTGCTTTGAATTTTATAACATATGCCAGGTGTCTTGTATTTTTTGCAAGTTACCAAAGAAATGTTTCTTTTCAAGAAAATAAAATCATTTTAATCTCAGTTTATCAATGGCTGCAGCAGTCACATCTCAGAAAAACAATATTCTTACAATGCCTTACCTTGTATGAGTATTATCAATTTCAATCAACTTGGGCTCCTCTCTTACATCATCCACCTGTTCAAGGACAGAAACAAAATTAGGGCACATTGGTTTTTCAAACTTTGGGAAGCAAAAATTCGTTTCATGAGTCAAATTATTCATGCATTTCATCAGTACCAAAGTCTCTGTCAACATTCCAGGCAAACTCAATTAGTATATGTTTCAGCTTGTGTTCCCTCAAGCTGCTGACTTCTAGGCTGGCAGTAAATGAGAACCATGAATCCCTTCCATTCTATTTTTTTTTTTCCAAGTTCGATAGCAATATTGTCATTTTAAACAGGTTAATTGAGGTTTATTTTCTGCATCATATGTCAAGGGAGGTTTCACCATGAACATACCACTCTTACATGACTCTATGGAAGAATACAATCATTTTCTAACCACATGATAAATCCTTGAATGTATACTTGTATGTCCTAGTAATTTGCCTAAATCAGAAAAAGAATCAATGGTAACATAATACCTACATATGCTGGCTAAATTAAATGTCATTAAAATAAACCAATTGTCTGAATTAAATATTTACCTAATATCAAAGCCATGAGACATTTTCAGCCACATTTGATAACAGACTCTATATTTTAAGCTTATTCCATGTCTGAAAACTTTGCAACATAAATAGTCAGCAAAACCAAAAAATATTGGATATTTCACAAAATTCTTGATCACATTGTAATATTAATTTGGCTTTTTTAAAATGTTTTTTAATGTCTGGGAGTTTTTGCTGTGCCATCTGTCAAACAATCACAGAAAAATTATATAAACAAACTGACAGTAGTCTATCCATGATATTGCTCGTTATTCTAATCCTTCACCTTCTCTGTACACTCGTCAAAAAAGGCAAGACTGGCATCTTTGTCAGACACAAATGATCTTTCCTCAATGAACCTAAAGAACATCTGTGTGTGCATCAGCTGAGAGAAAAACTTGGTGTTAGTTTTGTCTCGACTCTTCAAGAAACCTGAGGACAGAGAATAAATGACACATTTAAGTGAGTCAATATTCCCACTTGCATGTTACAACACAGACAAGTAATTTTTCCTAGCATTACAACACAACCTATGCCAAAGTCTTCAATTACACACATGAAATTCAAATTTCCCACAAACATTTAAACAAAAATTGGTAAGTTATACAAATTAACCCTAGACCTGCGGGAGGCCACTATATTGGCCTCCCAGCGCAACACGCAAGGCCATTATTTTGTCCGACACGCCTAACCGCGGGTCCTGCGGGAGGCCACATTTTTGTATAGCAACGGTGCGCCTCGCGCTTTGTTTATTCGGTTACCACGGCTGTCGTTTTTTTCCACACTATTTTCGCGTGTTTATCTATCCTGTCACCCCTACTATATCTAACAAAATGGTATCGCTCGATTACGTTTATTACGATGCAACTATTCATCATACTCATGTAATAGTACTGATGGTCTGAAGTTTGAACTGGGGAAAATCTTGGGGAAACTTTTACTTTGATGCTGGTTGTCGTCCACATGTGAAATGAGAAGAAAGGGGCCATGTGCATATTTAAGACGCCATTCTACGTCTGTAATAATGAAATCCGATGTAATACTAGGGCATGGTGCATTAGGATGTCTGTTGGTAGGTTTTTCATCAGGGAAAACTGGGAGAAAATGACCGACTTTGTTGTTGGTCGTTGTCTTTATTTGATGTGGTAATTAGAGAGATATTGTGTTCCTTCGGTTAAACCGCTTTTCAGTACATGTATGACTGCTCTACGACCTGGAAATCAAATTTCTCGCTAAAACTAACATTATAGTAAGTGGAAGCTTTACATAGTAGATGAGGGAGAAGGCAATGTCACAATACATGTGGTTACTAAATTAAGCGAATGGCTTAAAAAATAATTTGTTCACCTGAATGGCCTGACTTGGGGACAGAAAAAGCACACAGGTCTTGGGAAAAATGATAAAACGTGTGTTAAACGGCATGCAAATGCAGAAAATTCTTGATCTGGGACCTTCCATTTAACAATAAAACTTACAGGATATCATCCAAATATCATAGGGGTCACTTACGATTTATCCACCAATATTGTTGTTATTGCGTCCTGAAGTATACACGATACATGTGTTCACAAGGACGCGATTGACCCGGCCGCCGAGGTTATTGGCAACACGTGAACGATCCGCTGGCTATCCCCGCACGGGGCGTTACGTGGACGGGTTCACTCATCGTGGGACGAGGGTTAAGTTCTCTCTTCCACAACATATAACAACATGACAATCACTCCCAAAATACAAACATTATATGTCAGTGCTCTCATTCGGGGAAAAAAATGAAAAGAAATGTAAATGTTCCCACTGGGACAAATCACAAATCAAACAGGACCCTCTTGTGTAAACAAGCTGATATGATGAACAAAAACTGCTCAAAGAGGCGCAGAGTCAAAATCGGGTCTCTGCACTTCTCCCATTTGATAAATTCACTGTTTCATGAAGGTTCAGAAGTCCAGTTTAGTTTAGCTAATTTAAGTGATGAAGGACTACAATTGCTAATTTCTCAACTTTGTGTAAAATATCTGCAACCCAGAGCCATTGCCTTTGCCCACAACCAACTTCTTTAATGCTTGTGTGCTAGGCAGCAGTGGCAGGTGATGTGATCCTGCTGGCAGATATAGGGCAACAGCTCTCTGATCTGAGGATACTGTACTCGATACTGTCATATAAAAACTGACCTTGCATGTCAAACAGTGAAGAAGCATCAGTGGTTCGACTGTTGGGCTGTTTCATAATGGGGTTGAGGAAGTTTTTGTAGTCTTTGAGTATACTGGCAGTGAAACGAAGGAACACTTCTTGTATGGCAAGTTCAAGCTGCATCTGATGGAAGCAAATCAAGACACAACAATAAGCACAAAACTGCTTCTTTAGTGGCTCATGCACAGACCTTTGCATGACAATCTGGGCTGAAAGCTAGCCCAAAGAGAAATAACAAAAAAACCTTGAGAGGCACAAAGTGGCCGTTATCATGCTGACGTGTCGTTAAACCCAAACTTGAACGCATGTCTATCTAGCAGCTAATCCATGGATCTGCCAAATAGCTAATCCATTGGTCTACCTCATGGATGATCCAACAATCTATCATTATCATGTGGAGACTAAAATTATAAACAAAAGCTAAGAATTTTGTGAATCAGATACCTGAACAGCTGTTAATCAAACGTAATCAAAAGTTTTTGTTCTTAATAATTAAACTCTAAAGAGTGACTGGCGGCGGAAGGTAGCGTTTCTCATGTTACCGACGGAGTGACTGACGTCACAGGAGATGAAATGCGAGTCTTTGTGTACAAGGCAAACTGATGGATCTTCTCAAGATATAGATTGTTGTAATGTTACGTGCATCTATTAAAATCATTAACCCACAAAAAGATGATGCTCTATATGGGAGAGTAAGTGAACAGATCTTCAATGTATTGTGTGAACAGCCATTGGTGTGGCTGTTTAAACAAAATTCTCCAATTAAGGTGTTTCTAGGCCTGGTATGAGACCAAACGAAGCAGTGACACAATATGCATTCAAGAAAGGAGAGATATGCTATGTTTTAGAA
This sequence comes from Onchidella celtica, assembly GCA_963931925.1. Classification (NCBI taxonomy): domain Eukaryota; kingdom Metazoa; phylum Mollusca; class Gastropoda; order Systellommatophora; family Onchidiidae; genus Onchidella; species Onchidella celtica. Next base: position 91,071,065 of record OZ007567.1, on the reverse strand, counting down.
GATTTTGTTATATAGAAAGAGAAATGCTTACATCTTGTTTTTTACGTTTGAAATCCAGATCAAAATGTGTCATCTCCAGAGACACCTCATCACTGTCATGTTTCTGTACATGGGGCAGGCTTGCCTTGTCATACAGTCTAGACAAACATTCCTGCATGACCCGTGTAGGTCTCTGTGGGTAGATGGACAGGTACACGATTAACAGAGATGAGAGAGTCATGTAGATTAATACACATAATAATGGATCAGACATAAAATTATGCTCATCATCTGTTTGATTTTCAGTTCAGTCTTCGAACAAAAGAAAATTGAGTGTGTTCCTAAATGTTTCAGTTCTCTATCAACATATCCATCAACTCCCTTGGGCCTCCCAAGATATATAATATACATACAGTTTTGCCATTACAACCTTGCACTTAGACAAGCCCTGTTCTGACCCATTGCTCTACTTTTATCCAAGAAAAAGACTATTGTGGGTGCAGTCAAAATTGCTTGATCTAAACAAAAAATATATTTGCATACTACCAGCGTCAGGACAACGCAGAGATATCCAAGCCTTATCACTGATATTCAAACATGATTAATTTACCTTTGGTAACAGCTTGAAATTCTGTGACTTTTTATCCTCAGGTCTAAGGAAGGAACAGACAAAAGATTCTGTGTCACACTTGAGTATAAAAGAAACAAAGACAAGCTGATCAATGTATCAACTACACACAAGGAAGTTATTGCTCAGGGCTCAGTCACAGTCACATGATGAGATGGTTAGCACAAGTGGTGTAGACAATGAACTTGCTAATACTGAAATTATTCCTGTGAATCACACATTTTAATATTGTATTTATTAACCCTTTCACTGCGGGCGATATCTTACATGGGTAAGCTGCAAAGAAAATACTGGTTTCCAGGTGCTGGTAGTTATTTTTCAATACTTACTTTCTAGACATGGCAACAGTTTTTATTGAAAAGCATCCCCTGCATATGATTATAATAGTGGCCAGTTGGAGATGCAAGAATTTCTCAGGCATGGCAGAGAAGGGGCTAATATTAGAATTTGTACAAGACGCAAAATTATCACTGTTGGGCCCATGCACCAGAAATCCCAAACTCAAACTCAAACTAGCCTTTAAAAAAAGTTTATTTTCCTTTCAAAGACGAAATGTTGGTTTCACTAAGAATACCAGCTTCAGCTTGAAATGCTAAAAGGTAATGATTCCTGCCTAAACTAAGAGTGTCTTACGGTGAAATTCTGTTGGTGTCCAGGTCAACACAAATAACATCTGGTGGTGGGTCATACAAGTCAAAGTAACGCGAGTCCACACCTGCAGAGGAAAGAAGCACCATGCTGGTTAGACCAATCAAATGACACTAAAAGTGAAGCTATTCTATCTCTATTCTAGAGAATAGATGTCAAAGAGACACTGTCTATCTACAGTTTTTAATCAGAAGTGACTGGGTCATTTTAAAAATGGCTAAAATAAACCCCAAAAAAAATTCCTGGCCTTCAACAGTCACACATCTATCAATGACATGTCTTGATAAACAAATATTGATATGGAAATGATATTGGATTGCCAACATTCCATTCTTTTGATCTATTTAATAAAGTTAAAGATGTTTTCCAGAAAAGCATCAGTAGACAGAATTACTCACCCACAATAAATGGACAGGGAGCATTGAGAACATCAGAGAGTCCCAGAGGACATAGAGGGATATAGGGGCATTGCCAGTGGAAGGGAAAAATCATCTGTAAAGACAAGACATGAAAGAAGTCAAACCTAAAATGTTAAAAACTCAATGATTTACAGAATTTGCCAACTAGACAATTTCATATAAACACATTAGTTTTAGGAAATCTATTCCCACAACAAATCAGATGTTGAACCCCAATCCTATCCACTGATCAGCAGCTTGGTCTAAGAGCTGAAAAAATTATCAGGACACATAAACCTTGTGCAATAGCAAGACAACAATCTTGCAGATGAATTAATTATCTATGTAAATAACAATGAAGTAATAAAGCTAGATGTGGTTAAACTGACCGTTGAAACTGCCTCAGCCACTTCAGTCAACACTGTTGGTCGTAATGAATGCAGCAAGATTTTGTTCTCCAGTAAGACAAACAAAAGAAGATTCATGGTCAAATCTGGACCCAAGTTGCGCAACAATGTGATGAAGGAGGCACCACTGTGGATAGCATGGATTCCACCAGCAAAGACATAAGTGAACAAACACGTTTAGAAAGGTCATAAAATAGTTTTAATAACTTTCGTCATTGTGTTAATAATATTGGTTTTAAACCAAGTAAAATTCTAAATATTGCAGAAAAACTCTGACAACAAAAATTTTATCAGCCTTTTCCTGCTACTGTCAGAAACATATATTGTTAACTTCATTATACTTGATATATGCCAAAGTGAAGTGTGCTGCATCCATGTCAACAACTGAGGTGCATTATGGCTGTGTTAAGATCTGTTATGGCTGTGTCAATGTGCAAAATATTACTGGCTATGAGATTTCAAAATTCCTCTGTAAAATATGTCTATTCACAACCAACATTTTAAGCTATGAAACCACAATATGCACGTGATAAGAGCTCTTGACTAATCATTTTTTCAAAATGCCATGAAATCAGTGATTGAAGTTCATACAATCTCTAACTAACCTGTAAATCTACATTTATTTGCTATCATTGGTGAATGACTTACCTCTGGGGCAGAGGAGAGTCCTCTGGCATACAAAGTGATAAAGAATCATGAGTGAGTTGAACGAGTATTCTTGGGCGTTCTGGAGATGGGTAGGGCACATCATACATGAAGTGGGAGATGTGTCTCTCAATAGGAACACTATGTGGTCCAGTGATGGAGATTTTATACAGCTGGGATAAAAACTTTTTAAAGGCATCAAAGAAAGGCCAGTGTGAGAGCAGAGAGATGGACTTGCGTACATGCACAGTCTTGAGAATGCGGTATTGCTCACGAATGTGTCGGTTCTTCAAGCCCAGAGTTCTCATCTGCAGGTCTGTTAGGTCTTCCTCTTTGTACTCCTCATAAAATCCTACAGCTGCCCCATACACCTGCATGATCACAAAGCCAGAACATAAGTGAACACACAAACAATAATGACTAAGTGTTTGATAATAGCATTTCAAATGTAATAACTGAATTTATGAAAAGATTTTTTATATATATATATATATATACATACAAAGCAATTCTCCTACTTGGTAGATAAAACTGGCATAGCACAGCACCTAACATTTCTAGAGAATGAGTCACCGCCAACAGATCAGTTTAAAACAGGAGTTTTCATCATACAACTGATCTAAAGTTTTCAAGGCAACCTCAGACTACAACAAAAATGATGAGATATCTTAAGAGAATTCCCTTTCTGCAGTCTTCAGTTTGCAAACAATCACTGTTCGTTCTTTGAATACATCAGTGAAATTGTGGTCAGAGTGAGGTGTCTATATTCACGATAGTTGCTTTACACGTGCAATTAGTGCTTATTAACAGTGGGCCTTACCTTTTCTCCGCCAGCTCCTGTCAGTATGAAAGTGGAAAAACTGGGCACTGGGTGTTTGGCCTCTGCTGACCAACACTCTATAGTTGCCCCCATTGGCAAACAGAACATTGGCACTGATTCTTGCAAGGGGAAGTCCTCATAGTCCTCCACGGGGTATCGGGCCAAGATGGCTGTGCACACAATTTAAATAAAACATAAGTACCACCATTATCAAAAGTATACAGAGCTTACAAGTAAATAATATATCAAATATTCTCAGCTTTAATATAACAAAATTTACTAAATTTTCCTTAGAAGCAAATAATAATAATAGTGCTGGAATGCAGTGATACAATATACAGAAATATATACTCAGTATTGCTTGAGTTCAGACAAGTATATCGCTGGCATAGAGCAAAATTGTTGTATCTCCATGTTTATGAATAATGGGAGCTTACTCGGAAATACCACAATATTGCTCTCAATGATCTTATTTTTAAGGGAGATACAACAATACTGCTTCTCTGTAACTTGGAACTGATTAAAGATAGCGGAATAACGAAAAAATTGCAAGAAGGAGTTTGTCATTATTACAGTATTGCCATTATGAACCCCAATTCATAAACCTGGAGATACAACAATTTTGCTCTATACCCGCGATACGTTCAGGCATGTAAGTATATTAAGTAATGTTCCAGTGCTGTATAATCTCCATTGTGTTTGGGAATCCCAATGAACTGACAGCATAGGTACAGTATTATGTGTTTAGCAATGTTGTAAGTGCTAATAGCAAATGATTTGCACTATGTCTTCAGCCTGTTCCCAGTGCTAACAGTAAATTTACAGTTCCACGTATTCAGTAACCCTCAAAGGCATAACATGAGCAAGACCCAGCAGTCAGTCTGCCTAAACTCATGCTCCAGTTTCACTATTTGTAAGATTGACCACAGATCAGTTTTACTTACAGGCTTTGTAAGCCAAAACATCTGTCTTGACCATGGCCTTCTTGTAACACAGAAATACATCTGATCCAAGCTGTGGACAAACAAATTCAATTCTCAGTATCCTGAAGCAGCATACAGTACTCAAATCATCAGATCTGCAAACTAACTTTATCATTTATTTTCATAAAGGGACACTGAAGCGCCATATTTATCCATACATTCTGAAGGCGAACTATCAGTTCGTTACGATTTTCTTAGAAAGGGAAAAGCAAATGCAGAGCACAATAACATGTTTTACAGGCTGCATAATGTACTCTAGGTATATTAGAATAATTTGCACACTGTCACTACTGTCTTGCTCTATATTGGCCTGATCTATATCCCTCAACCTGCAATATTTCTTTTTTTTTTTTTTCAAAAAATTATTCCCAAACCCCTCCTGACACCCGTAACACAAGATAGCCTTTTAAAATCCAAGGGATACCCGAAACCTAGGAGTCCTGTAAAAATCCAAGACAGCTGGCATGTCTGTTGTTTTCAAACATAGAAAAGATAAGCAATCTTCAGCCAACATGCATTCAGGTAGATATTATAAGCATGAAAAAACTTCATTAAATAATACAAATTTAGTGATGTCTGGTACAGTGCATCTACTGAGTCCACCTCTTGTTTGGTCTGACCTTACAGTGGGTCAACTGGCGTAACCTCATACTGGCTCATTCATGTCCACCTTCTGTCTGATATTATGACCTCAGGGTGGGTTAACTGTGTCCACACCTAGTCTATATCAACTTACAGGAGGTCAACTGTGTCCATCTCTAGTCTGGTCTGGTCTTGCAGTGGGTCAATCATATGTATCTAATGTCTGATTTTATGATCTTATGGAAGGTCAACTGTGTCCATCTCTAGTCCGGTCTGACCTTACAGTGGGTCAGTAGTGTCTACCTCATGTAAGATATTACATTCTTAAAGAACGTCAACTGTGTCCATCTCCAGTTTGGTCTGACCTTACAGTAGGTCAGAAGTGTTGACCGAATGTCTGATATGATCTTACAGTAGGTCAGCTGTGTCTGTTGTCTCGCCTAACCTTAAACATGAGTGGGTCATATGTGTCCACTTGATCTGACCTCAGCTCCCAAAGACAATTCTTACTGTATTGGAATCTCCTGGACATATTTACACATCTGTTGTCCCATTTCACTATTAGCACAGCATCTTAAGTAATACACTAATTAATTCATTATTTGGCTACATCTTGACCAGACTGTGACATGAGAAACTATCTGTTGCGTTTGTTGATGTAAGTCCCACCTGGCAAACTGAAACAAAAACTGAAAGAGCAAACCAAGCACAGACAGACTTCAAGTACTGCTGCTCATCTAGGAAACATCAACTGTTCATCACCGGCTTCTCTACTGGGAATACTTTTAGCCTGTGCCTTAGTCTTTCAGTAATTTCCCTGAGCCAGACATATTATAAACCGACACATTTTTAGGGACACTTACAATGAGACAAAGACTGATAACTCACCATGCCTTTATTAAGATTTTTGAGTATTTTCAGGAATGTCAGTGGTGGTTCTTCTCCCTGAAAAGAGAAAGCAAACAAAAAAAAGCCTAAGTGACAGAAATCGCATTACAAAAATTTTTTTACCCACAGAACTCAAGAATCTTTGATAATAGGATATCTGGTCTAGAACTCATTAACTAAATCTGATACTAGATCCTGGTATATTTTTTATTTAAAATTTTAAAAAGTATATGGATATAAAATGCAAAATAAGATCCTTATATAATGATGAGCAAACAGTAAGTGAGTAAGATAGGTGTGAGATCAATGATGAGGCAAGTGTCAGACTGGTGATGAGAATATTACCCGATTGCCTAAGATGACACATAAATCCACCACCACCAAGGTATCAGTTGGTGCCGACTTCTCCGCTCGCCGATAGGTGATGTATGTTCTGCTGCTGTTGCTGTTGTTGACATTGGCAGGATGTCCCTGCATGGTGGTGTGTACCACCTCACAGCCTTCCATCACCCGCTCCTTACCCTCATACAGAATACTGCAGGGATTTAAAACAGCATTGCTATGAGATATCGAAACATGACCAATGCGCTGGGCTGAATGGCCACTGATAATATGCCATAAATATCATCAATTATGCTTCTGAAAACATGATCAATGTTCCTAAACATGAACATTAACCATGCACCTTCAATATCACTGCTAATGCTTATGTTACATCAACAGATGATCAAAATTACAGAGCCGGTTGATCATTTACAACACTTTAGGTCACCTTAAACAACATGATCTTAATATAGTGTGTAAATAATTAAATAGCTGCCCTGCACATAATGACATCCTGTAAATAGAACTGACAATAATAGATCGTATTATCAATGGCTGGTGAGCCAATCCCAGAATCTCATAAGATAAGATAAGATAAGATAAATTTTATTCGTCCTTGTACAAGTAAATTTGTTTTGATCATTGAATACATAACAATACAGTTACAGAAGCAGAAAGTATGATACATAGCGCGCACACACACATATATACACACACACACTGATAAATTAACTAAATTAACAAAATTAACAGTGCACACAATATGCTTCCCTAACTAAAACACATTGACCTGACACGCAGGACATAATTCAACTGTGTACAGATTACGATCAAGATGACGACATTATTGTAACATCCTAGTTGATGATGGAATAAACGATTTAAAGTAGCGCTCAATTTTAGTTTTTTTTGACAACAGCCTTAAACTTCTTACAGATCTTATATATTCCTTGTTCAGGGGATGTTGGGGGTCATTTATAATAATATTAGCTTTTTTAATACAAGCACCAGTGTACAGCTCATCAAAATATGGCAGATCACAGATACAAATTTTGGATGCTTTTTTAATTAAATTATTGATCTTATTTTTATCTTTTTGTAAGATGTTTCCTCCCCAACAGACAACTCCATACATCAAAACGCTCTGAATAGCCATGGTGTAAAATATTTTCAGAATGCTTTTGCTAACTTTTAAAAAGCGGAGCTTTCTGAGGAAATACATGCGCTGGTTGGCTTTCTTGTATACATATGTTACATGCGCATGCCAGTTAAGCAATGAATCAATAGTAATGCCAAGATATTTGGCCTCTGTGACAATTTCAACCTCTTCATTGTTGATAGTAAGAGGGCAAACGGGATCGTTGTTATTCTTCCTAAAGTCAAAAACAAGCTCTTTTGTTTTCTTAACATTCAGTAGAAGATAGTTGTTATTACACCAACAATGAAAGGATTGTACAATGTTAGAATATTCGTGGCCAGAGTTAGGTAAAAGGCCTAAAATAGCAGAGTCGTCGGCAAATTTAAGAAGGTAAACGTTGTTGTGTGTCACAGTGAAATCATTTGTATACAATGTATACAAGGCAGGTGACAGCACGCAGCCTTGTGGCGCTCCTGTGTTTGTTGTGAGTAATTTGGAAAATGTGTTGTTTATATCCACAAACTGGCTTCTCTGTGTTAGAAATTCGAAGATCCAGCTCTTTAAAAAAGAACTCACGTGTAGGTTGGTAAGCTTTTGAAACATTAAGTGCGGTTGTATGGTGTTAAACGCAGACGAAAAATCGTCTAGGAGCACACGAACACAGGTTTTACCAGTGTCTAAATGACTGTAGATGTTATGCAATAAAAACAATAAGGCGTCTTCTGTGTTCCTGTTTTCTTTGTATGCAAATTGTATCCTAATGGTGCCTTGCCAATTTCCCTGTTTCGCCAGGTTTTTGATCTGCCTTGACAAGTTTTTGCAGCATTTTCTCTATCAACAAAGCTCGGTTCAGTTTTCTTTTTTCATTTTCTCTCATAGGATAATTATAATCTTCATCTGGTTTTCAACTGTTCTGGATATATAGATCAGGTCAGATTGTTGGGGCTTTTTTCAACTGGCAATGCAAAAAAGAATGATGTGGAGGTCAAGCAGCCTATCTTACCCAATATCCTTGAGAGGTGGTTTGTCCCGCCCCCTCTTATAACATATAAACATATCCGGACAACGTAGGCTACCATGATTGAGGTTGGCTGGATATCCTGTTGGGGTCACTTCTATGCTTTCAAAACCTTTGGGAACTTTCTCACCCAGGCTCCTGCAAGACACAGCAAGAAAAGGTCAATGTGCAACCCTTAGGATCCATTATTCACAGGGGATTGTGAAATAAAATCACTGACGCAGATGAGCAAACCTGCAGTGCAGTACTGCCATGACATGTCAATAAAAAGCCTTAGATCTGAGGTACTTGTATATATGTCAAACAAGTATAGAAAATTTCTACTATCTCCAGAAAGAGTTCAAAACTAACACTTACCACAGAAATGGATCTGGCGAGGGCATATATGAGAAGTGTCTTGCTTGCAGGTGGGTCTGTGTGTATATATATGTTTGTAATGTGTGTGTACCACTGACCTGTTGATGACTGTGATGTCAGTGATAGGATCCAGGCGAAAACTAGGCTTGGTGATAGCCTCATTGGAGAACTCTTCCAGTGGCAGCTGCTGGTTCTGGTCAAGGCCGGCCACTACAAAGTAGTCTGCCACCCGCCGGTCATCCATCAGTCTGGACAAAGGAGAAAATTATCTTGCCATCATACTTACAAATACCGTACCCATAACAGGTCAAAATAAAATCAAATTAATTAAATGCCATCACCAAATACTTTAGAAAATTATTGTGCCAGAGTTCGCGATGACTGAGCTGCACAGCAACCGTATACCTCACACCTTGGCAGTACACTTTATTCAACAGAACATGAAACCTACAGCTTTCTCCCACCAGGAACCAGGACCCTCTCATTTCAACTACTACTCCTTCCTCAAATGCAATCCCATCCCCACCCCCCCCTTTTTTTTTATAACACTTAACACCTGCCTGTCCCCTAACAACAAATTTTAAAAACCTTGACATAATCTTAACGCAGCATTTCTCAGAAATGTTTGTCTTTTCTCCTAATGCCCCTCCCCCTTTTTCATTGACATGCTACTGGTCATCAACTATGATTACAGTAACAGTACATAGATAAAATACCAAAATCACACTGATATGAGATAGGACGCCAAGAGTATGCACCTGACAATGCATAGACCAAATGATTTAAGAATTACAAACACTTTTTTTTTTTAAAAGTGACGACAAGTGACAAGAATGGAGCGAGTGATCCAAGACCTGATATCTGAAAGATAAAGGCGAGAGGGAAAGGCGTGTGTGTGAAGGAAGAAGGTGAAAATCTAGAGAGTAGAGGCTGCTGATCATACAAGATTAGATGGCAGCAAGGGAACATGTAGAAACAACCCTTTACCTGCTGTTCTGTCTCAACATGGTAAATGATAGGCAAGAAGCTTACTGGTAAGTTTAATGTCTACATTTGCCTACTCCAAAACACACAATGCTTGAACCTCACACTGATTAGAATTATTGTTACTTTTACCAACTCAGTATCATATTCCACCCTAGTGTTTTGGTTTTTCCAACCGCTCCAGATTTTTATTTTTTTTAACATAACGTCCACCTTTGATACCAACACGTAACTTTCAGGCTCCTTGCATTGGTTAGTCAACCTGACATAGTGACCCCAGACACATAATATAAAGCTGGCAAAAGACTTGAGGCATGGCTAGGAGAGGGGGGAACTAACGAAACTCGGTCCTAGTTGTGCTGTCACGGTCAAGTTATGTCTCCATTCATTCATTCTCTCCTGACACACCGATGGTTGGTTGGTGGAGTCAAATACAGGTGGTTAATTATTCAGGTATACAATTACACAGAAACACAGACCTACCTACACCCATAATATTTTACCAATTAGTCCACGCATGTCTTACACAAATGGGGCGACTTCACGAGTATGTAAAAAAAAAAAAAAAAAGGGGTGGGAATAGAGAAAAGAGAAAAAGTATTCTCACTTGGCTTAAGATCAGCTGTTTCATTAACAGTTTCCTGTCTACCTCCTTTCCAGTCACTGACATTCCAACTACAACTTCAATGCACTCTGTAGTTGTCACGGTATATCAACAACCAAACTGCACACACACTCTTGGTCATTATCAAAGACAGCAAATTATGAAACGTGCGTAGTGTGCATACACCAACTTTGTACCAAGGATACTGCTGTTACTGCCGTCTGTTGTGAGTCTATCGATGCCAGTACAACACAAAACAGCGGAGGCATGCTGGCGATAAACAATAGCAGAGACAATACGGTGGTGACATAAACTAACAAAACTGAGACACCAGCTTGACTAATTCCTGACAAGTTGAACGTGACAGTCACAAACCTATTATAAGCCATGCCTGGGATGGCAGAGCCCTCAAACCTGAACTACAGAGACTGCACTCTTTGCCGCGATTTCACTGTCCACCACTCGATGTCCGGTTTTCATGGTAAATCCACGCAAATAAAACCAAGTATCTTCTTGTAACAAATATTCCATTGAGCACGCAACAGTAAACTGGTCACGACCACGACTCAACCGGGTGAAAAATGATAATCTCTTCTAATGAACAAGATACCGAGGAAATAGAGGTGGCTCATGTTGTAGAGGGCACCACTGAGTATCAAAAAGACAAGATTTATCTCTGTAATTGGCTCCTATCAACCATTTCCCACGTAAGAACGCCAAGTGAAATCTACGTACACAATATGCGGTGAAGTTGAACACTTGTTGATGAAGATAACATGAGATGGGAACGGTCACGGTATCTGATGAGTGCAAGTGGCGGCAGCGCATCTAGGGGCGTGACCGGATAATGATGTGAGAGTGGGTGGAGTTGAAGGGCTACTGGCCAAAACTACGTAAAAAGGCCGTTGTGCCATCCGCTGGACTGTATTCTGGCCTGTTCTCCCATTCCCCCAGTAATACACCTAGCGGTTCCATTGACATGTGCCTACAAGCGCCCCCCTTCCTCTTTAAGACAAGATTAACTGTCTCACTCGTCCCCTCTGTCTGCCCCTATACTCAAGCATGTAGTCATTTGTCAACATACTTTCACACATCTACCGCACATAAAACATATACATCGGAGTAGCACCCGTCCCAACCGTTAACCACCGTACCCCCCCCCCCGGGGCTTCAGGACACTTGTCAGCATGCACTCATACGTCAGTGACAACATAAGGGTGCTGTCCTCTGCCTTTTATATGATAGACATTGCCACCCTCCCTCCAAAATCCCCAAACCAGTAGCCACAAGTCAAAATTTCCTGGTCCAGCAAACAACACTGTAAACACGTGCACGGGTGATGACCAATAACATCTGATAGCATTAACAACAATTATTGAGCTGTCATCTCACCAGCTGTTCACTGTTGATTAGCCGACCCACCCAATTGAACTACAACCATCTTTAATTTATGAGGGGATGCCGCTGTGCCGATGCTCCTTATTGCAAAAACCGACATCGGCCATCCTCTACAGAAATAACGCACTGCTTGGTCATGACAATGTTTTTCGGGCGTTTACTCAAAGCACAATGAAAGAATACATCCGCCCATTCATGACAAAGAGAGAGAGAGAGAGAGATTGGTCCACTTATGTTCAGAACAATTACAGCCGTGTGCACCACAGAACAGTGACAACGATAAGTCTACTCATCTACAATGAAGAGCGAAGAGGGAGAATCAGTCTATCCACTATTGCAGGAAAAGTAACAGACATTGAGACAGAGAAACTGAGAGCATGGTAACTCCCGACAACGAAGAGAACAGGGTGGAAAACTCGAGCAAGTGACAAATGAGAGACCAGATAATGACCATCTCTTGGTGACGCATCAGCCAGTGCGCAGAAAGTGGGCCAAAAGCCCACTGTGTGATACAGTAACATAAAATACATCTGCTGTACACACCACTGAACAGTAGTTCCAACAGCGGCCAGTGTGCTCGCACACAAGTCATGTCCCAGGACATTCGTCACAGGCAACGACGATTATGCACAACTGTCATTTTGATATCTCCTTTTTGAGGTTATATTTCTGACCACATGCATGCAGGTAAACACCAGTTTCAAATTTGAGTAACATCATCATAATTGTTATCAAACCATAAATGGCACGAAACGGGCCATTTAACGAAACCACGAATAAAAAGAATGTAAAACACATACCTTCACAGGGTATCATTGATCTGAAATAGGGGGAGAATGGGGACCCAAGTGACAGAACTGACCATCCTATGGAATTTAGACTCATCCATTTTGGAGAAAATTTGTCATTTATGGGATCTAAACCACATACAAAATGATCGATTAATGATTTTACATGATCTAGCCCAAACACATGTGTAACCGAACGGGCCATTTTGTGGGCGGGACATACATCTATATTAAAAATGGCCAATGTTATAATATTATTGGGGGTGAGGGAGACAGCCTTCGGCTGCGGTCCCCTTTTTTTGCACCCACCCCCCCCCCTTCCTCGGATGAGCCCACAGAGAAGCAAAAGAACTTCACCTGTTATATTATTGGACATGATAATACTTAGACGGAACCTTGGCTACTGTCTACTATACCTCGCATCACAAGTGCGACAGCATGGGTCGCGGCCCGAGTGTACATGATGAAACGTCAGCTCGATGTCGGGAGATGGATAGCTGCTCACAATACGTGGATCATTTACAGATAAAAAGCAATTGTTAACATTACCGAAGATTGGCAGTGATTGCTAGTGTCCCCACGCTCTCTGTAATCAATTAAATGCAACTGTCATTTATGATGGACAATGTAAAACCGTCGGTCGACTGAACAAACACAGAAACCCGCACTGGATCCATTCTTCCCCTGTGCCCCCCTCCCTCGCCCATTTATTGCCTGCCGCTCGAAAAGTCCCAGTAGAAGCAAAACAAAACAAAATGCTTGCCATTAAATGCGCAACACAACATTCCCTTTTACATGTTTCCTACCGGTAAATATGGTTTGCCATTAAGGTGTAACATTACGACATGCCGTTTCGTTTGCTTCACAGTGTCGTTTCAATATCGTCTCTCGGTGACTTTCATAGAACTTGCAAAGTCCGAGCTGGGCAAGGTTGACTCTAGCCCATAGCGTTCTGCTCTAGCCTAATGCAGGATTGCACTGTCGTTTCTAGTCGGTATGGGATCCGCGCATCTCTGTCTGCTTTGGCACTGGCGCATCGTACGGTCGGAACAGTCGTTTCCGTATGCTACAGTCATCCGTATGTCCTAGAGTCTAAATTTACATTCTCGCATTTAGGCCACTATGCCCACCTCAGTTTAACGAGCAGTCAGTCATCCACGCTGCCATTAAATACAAAATCATCAATCGATGGTGGTCTTTGATTATCAACTGCTTCCCTCATCTCACCACTCAGCCACATGATAAATAAAAGTGTATAGAACACGTAGGCTACACAAACACGCATTCGTATGCACAGAATAAGATGGCGCCAAGACATAACGACAAAGTGTTCGCCTTTATAACTGACACATGTACTGAAAAAAAAAATGACGGGCTTTGTGGTAAACAACCCGGGCCAATATGTTACTGTTCTGCCTCTCACACAATTTCAGAAAACAAACTGATACTTTGCTATGTAACTACTGGCACAGGAAGCAAGCGGGGGAAACTGACAACCAGGATAATTAATGCTGTATCACACATGGCCAATTCAAGCACACCCATGGCCTTAAAAAAAAGAGAATAATTGCGAAGAGACGAATGGGGACAGAAAAAAAACAAAAAAAACAACAACATACCAACAACTTCAGATATCATTTTAACAATAAACACTAATACCCCATCATTCATTATTTCCGTTCTCTCCCACCCAAAATCAGATTTGTGCTTTGGCCCAGTTGGATAGGGATTAAAATCAGTGACACTGAAAGGAGACTCCTGCCAAAAGTTGCTTTTTTGGTTGCGTGTGTGTGTATGTGGGGGGGGGGGGGTGTCACCAAACATCAACTGTTAGCCCACATCAAATGTGAGCAGGACAAACAATATGTATGCCAAAATGTTTTGTAACAGGTTGTTATGAACTTGTGCATCCAATATTCACATCTCTGAATTCCTGCACAGTTCATTGTAAACATGTGTTCGGAAAATTCCTACTGCTGTCATTCACAATAATTCACCCACACACCCAGACATACACATACGCACAATATGCTCGGCCACAATTTATTTTACACGAAGCGCTCTATGCACATAGTGTGAATGCACATACACAGGAATCATGTATGCTATTATCCACAAATAAACACAATTTATCAGTTTACACTCTCGCACCGTCACGTCATATCTGTGCACACCCATCTGCACAACTACGAGAAAACATTAATGAAAACAAAACACTGATAGACACACCCTCGGTGTGCATGAATACTGCATATCAAAGCACACACTACACATTATTGGAAAGAGGTTTTTCACTACACGTCAATGTGCATTATTACCGTCAGTAAACATCAATCTTAAAAATGAACTTTATACGACTCTGCCATGTAACAGACTTAAATAGCTGTGTCATGTCAGAGGCCTACAAAACAAACGTGTCACGTCAGAGACCCACTACACAAATGTGTCATTTCTAAGACATAACTATGTCACGTCAGAGACCTACTATCCAACAGTGTCATGTAAAGGACCGATTAAACAACTGCGCTGTGTCGAACGTCGGTGATGGACTTACACAACTGTGTCACGTCAGAGACCTACTACACAACTGTACAACCGTGTAATGTCTAAGACTTACTACCAAAAAAAAAAAAAAAACACCTAGCCTTAAACAGAACTGTGTTGTGCCAGATGTCTGCTGCACAACAATGTGTCACGTGAGATACCTACTACATAATGGTGCCACTGCTGCATAACATGTCGCATATGGGACCTTTTTTTCAACTGTGTCATGTCAGAGACCCACTACATATCTGTGTATCGCGTTTGACACCTACTACAAAACTGTCACGTCTCAGTTCAACTACACAACAGAGTCACGCCTCAGCCCTACCATATAAATGTGCTACGTCTCAGCCCTACTACACAACTGTGTCATGTCTCAGCCCTACTACACAACTGTGTCATGTCTCAGCCCTACTACACAACTGTGACACATCTCAGCCGTCATACGCGACAACGACACGTCTTAGCCCTGTTACACAACTCGCGACCTTGGTTCTTGTTTGTTCTATCTCCATTTTCTGAAAAACTGGAGATCTTTCAGTATGTAGTAGAGGCATAACAAATGCACACTTTGACACCTGTTCAAAATGCGTTGTGGCACTTATCAGGCTGTTTCACAATTCCGATTTATTCTCATACTTCATCACAATACTAAAGCCGCAAAGGTATGGCGTCGAATTTCTCAACTGAGCAAAACAGGGAGTTGGAACAAACAAGAACTAAGATCGCCAACTGTGTCACGTCTGTCTTACTACACAAATGCGTCACATCTCAGTTTTACTACACATGTGTGTCACGACCCAGTTTTACTACACAACTGTGTTACGTCTCAGTCTAACTACACAAATATGTCACATCTCAGTTTTACTACACAACCGTGTCACGTCTCAGCCCTACAATATAAATGTGTCCCGTCCAAGCCCTACTACACAACTGTCTCACGTCTCAGCCCTACTACACAACTGTGTCAAGCCTCAACCCTACTACACAACTGTGTCACGTCTAAGCCCTACAATACAAATGTGTCCCGTCAAAGCCCTACTACATAACTGTGTCACGTCTCAGGCCTACTACACAACTGTGTCACGTCTCAGCCCTACCACACAACTGTGTCCCGTCCCACTACACAACTGTGTCCCGTCCCAGTCCCACTACACAACTGTGTCACGTTTCAGTCCTACTACACAACTGTGTCACGTCTCAGCCCTACAATACAAATGTGTCCCGTCAAAGCCCTACTACATAACTGTGTCACGTCTCAGGCCTACTACACAACTGTGTCACGTCTCAGCCCTACCACACAACTGTGTCCCGTCCCAGTCCCACTACACAACTGTGTCACGTTTCAGTCCTACTACAAAACTGTGTCACGTCTCAGCCCAACTACACAACTGTGTCCCGTCCCAGCCCCACTACACAACTGTCACATTTCAGTCCTACTACACAACTGTGTCACGTCTCAGCCCTACAATTCAAATGTGTCCCGTCAAAGCCCTACTACATAACTGTGTCACGTCTCAGTCCTACTATACAACTGTGTCACGTCTCAGCCCTACCACACAACTGTGTCCCGTCCCACTACACAACTGTGTCACGTTTCAGTCCTATTACACAACTGTGTCACGTCTCAGCCCAACTACACAACTGTGTCCCGTCCCAGCCCCACTACACAACTGTCACATTTCAGTCCTACTACACAACTGTGTCACGTTTCAGTCCTACTACACAACTGTGTCACGTCTCAGCCCAACTACACAACAGTGTCCCATCCCAGCCCCACTACACAACTGTGTCACGTCTGAGCCCAATTGAATAACCATGCCATACCAAAGCAAGACTACTTGACATGAGCTCAATGTCTGAGAGTGAGATGTATACTATTATAAATAACAGGTATCGTATCAGAGACTCAATACAATGTATACTAATTACTATTATAAATAACTGTATCGTATCAGAGATTCAATACAATGTACTAACTAGCTAAGTCCAGAGAGAACAGCACGCCTGGGTTTGCCAAATGCCTGTCACTGAACCGAAACCGAAACATCTGCAGTATTCCTTTCACCTGTAGTCTGGTGGTAACCCGACTGCCACAGCAACACGTAAACAATGCCGTTAATCCAGTGCTTACTGACTGATAAACTTCCTCCACATCAATGACAGAAAACAATACCATAGCCACTCACCGCTGCAGTCGCTGTGGTATAGAAAGCACGTGTTTGTCCTGTGTTCACCCCGATCACCTATCCTTTTCATTTTGTCATCGTGACCCCTCTTCCCACATCAAATACCTGTCCCATTCATTCCTACACAAAACACCCCCTTTTCAAAATGGGTTAAGTGGTCTGGGTTGTATAAGGCAGTCGTGTTAACTTGGATCTGGAATCAAACACCACTGCCCTGAGCGGCGATAATGTCGGAATGCTCATGGCCAGGAAATGGATTATTTAAGTCTAATATTTTTACACTCTACTTAAAACAGAAGAAAAACTGAGGAATTTGATGAACGGCATCTGTGGCACTGACACACTGAAGGACAGGGAGGAGGGGGGGGCGGCTAATTAACTACTTGGAGATATGACACTTAATGGGCAGGATGTGGATACCCTTTGATGTTGACTCAACTGTGCCGGTGGCGAAAAGAAGGGGGGGGATGCATGCGGTGGGGATCCTGCCGTCTGTGACAAGCTATCTGAGACTAAGTACAAAAAACATGATGTCGGTCTATTCACAACACAGAAATTGCACCTAAGCACAAATTTCACAGTAGTAAAAACCACCTGATCTTAAAACCCTCCACATGTGAATAAAATAACTTCTTAACACCGTGTCGCTCGATATGTAGATACCTTCCGACACTTTTCACTAAAACTGAATTAAGACTTTGACTTAGGAGAAAGCATGTCGACACATTATAAATATTAGGAAAAAGCAAGACGATACGTAAAGTAGAACAGAACGACAGGGCTGAAGGAGACCCCACCAGAAGCGCTCACCGTTAAAGCACACAACAAAAAAAAAAGACATTCAAAGTTCCTGAGAGTAAGGTGCTGATTGCTGAATGAGCAAATGCCTGAACTCTGACAGATGAAAGTTGAAAAAAGCAAGAGCATATCTTCCGCCACCAACCTCAGGCACTCCCTCCCCTTCTGACTATACAACCATACAAATAAAACTTGTATGCAATCTGCGACATACAGCACTGAAAATATTTCAAACCCGCCAATCCCATTTTATCCACATGCAAGAATTACTAACTCGCGTGAATTCGAACAGCCGACCATGTTGAAAAGGAGTTTCGGTAAGGCATTCCAGGCGAGGACAACCACCTGTGAATGACTGGTTCATGGTCCAGTGCGTGGAGGGGGGAGCTGTTGACAAGTTGGGCTTGCTCTACTACGTAATATAAGCAAGTTCAGTCAGCCCTCTCCTGAAAGGGACAGTGTCCCAGAACTGCTTCTCTATCTTCCCCTTTTTCCTGTCTTGTCCTTGCCCTTGCCTTGGCGCATCCCAAAAATTAATAAATATAAAAAACCACGAAGAATGAAGACAACAACAGAAAGAAAGAAAAAAAGAACAACCAACTAACAAGAAAGACCAAAGAGAGAGAAAATCAAGAACAGGGGGCCAACAGCACTATGCTGAGGCCCCCGAGAAACAAAAGAACTCATCCTCTGCTGTATGCTGACACTACACATAGACGATCAATGAAGTACGAAGTGAGATTAGTTGACTGTCAATGATTCAACGACATCATATTCAGGATGCTGTATCAAATTATGTGCACTGGTGGACAAGCTGGGAGATCTTGTTTCACAAGGCTACATAATTGCACTCAGTACGTAATACTTGCTACACAGTAGAATATAAAAAAATGTACTTTTCACTGACATGGTGCAACAGCTAAAGGGACAAGTCATGTGTAACACGTGCATGCAATTGTATCGCTTGTCTCAACAACAGTAAAATGGGACAAATGTCACAATGTCTGTCGGAGCTTCAGTGATCCATGTTTAATACGCCGCTCAGCGTGGCGGACAAGCATGAATAACGCAAGAAACCCGTCCAACAATTAAAATATGCGCAATTCCCATCAGTCTGACATGGAGCATGATTGTGCCCGCCCCCCCCCCCCTCAAAACACTGAGTGCTTGTAGGAAGAATAATAGCCAGCCAGAAATTAGTCAGAACTATATTTTGTATTTCAACTCAGTTTTATAACCACACAAAGTGAGGGTTAAATAGCTGTTCGGTAAAATCTGGATCTCGGTGCTTCCTAAATTTTACACTATTCCTTTCCCCTGAAATGTATGCAGGGGCACAAACAGAACGATATGCAGCAAAGAGCAGCCGTGAAGGCCAGGCAGAATGAAAAAGGGAGAGGTGAAAACCTAAATGAAAGTTGAAATGAGGAAGATAACGGTGAATTGGATCTCCCACAACAGCAGAAAGGACAGGGAACAGGTCAGGCTGGGCACTAGGGTTAGAGGGCACGTGTGAGACAGCGCTCCTTAAACAGGTGGGCTGCCACATAGGACAGACGTCAGTTGGGGAAGTTACATCACTCCCTAATGATGACAGACATAATAGCAAAAACAATCCTTCACCCAGACCTACGAACGTATCTATATTGTGGTGAAAAAAAAAAGTGAAACACTAAAAATTCCCCACACCACAAAATACCCAACAGGTGGCAGTCTTGCATCATGACACATCCTACTCAAAACATGCAGCTTTGCACCACAACGCCTTCCTACCTACAGGGTGAGGCCTTGCACAATAGCACCGTTTTACCTACAGCAAGCAGTCTGGCACTACAACACTGCTTTACCTACAGCAAGCAGCCCTGCATGACTACACTGTTTTACCTACAGCAAACAGCCATGCATTACAAAGGCCTGCTACAGCTCTTAGCCCTCATGGGGAAATCAATGATGACCCAGAAGCACACCAGATGGTGTTCACTATACTCATACATATATAACTTGTCCAACTCATCTCACAAGTCACATACGCATCCAGCCTGTTCCCAGCAGGCTGACACAGGTTTTCAACTTTGTTATTACCCTGGGAACCCCTCTCCCCTTTCATCTACTCCTCTCAGTTTAGGACTCCTAGATCCTGTGATACATAATAATAAAAATAAAGCCAACAAACAGCTCTTTACACATAGGTTAGATTGGTAATTTTTGCTTGTGTCCCATGAGCATATGCGCTACAACTGTATTGATTCCTTTCTTCATCAGTGAGAAAACTACTATTGAACTGTTACTCACTCCAGCAAGCTTGCTTTAACTGGACACAGATGCTGCATACATTATGTGACATTCACTCTCATAAAGTTTCTTGCTTTTTGGACCAATGCTATTCAATCCTTTTCCTGAAATCTTGAGTCATTCTTTCAATGCTTTTTAAAGATGTCATAATATTACTGTGTTTGCGAATAGTGACACATTGAAAAAGCATGGAGTTTGTATACAATAATATATATGTCTCTCATGGTATTATACCAACAAAAAAATTAATAAATAAATAAACGTCTTTTCTACTTTCACTGATAACTTTCAAAATTTATAAGGGGCTTTTGACATTTTGTATTTTCACAGTATATATTCTGGATCACATCATTTTCATTTTCTGGTTTTCAGCCTAGCACAAATGCCATTTGATCATTTGTATTGCTTTGGAATTGTGTACAGCATTTCATCAGCATTTACATCAGAATTTGTTTTCTTTAATATTGTATCTTATTATCCTTCAAAACTGTGATAAAATGGCATTCAATAATCACCACTGTTTCTAACATCCATCATAAAATTATGTGACAAAAGTGACATGCTTATTGAATGTCCAATACATTATACAAAGAATGCTACATCCAAAGTTTATTTTAATAGGCTTCTGTCAAACATATTTTACACCTTGATCCTAAAATTCAGTGCATTTCAATTAGAAATGCAGACACAGCACACATCTGACTCTTCAGAACCAAGAAGGAATGTCTAAGTAGGCAGAAGAGGAAGCCAAAACAAGCCAAGCTAACACCTAGCCCAAATTACTAAGCCAGGCTGTATTTGGCTGCATGAAATCCAACATAACTTTTTTAATCATGAGCACAGAATATTCTGCAACTGAACAAAAATAGTTACAACATCAATCTATCTCTCGATGACACCTTGCTATTTGTATGTTACTCATTCACTTCATTACGATTACGTATATTACAGCTTGTTGTACATCACAAGCAAGTTTTAAAAAAAATTAGAATATGTACAGCAATAGTGTCGCTATGTGGATTAGATGGGGAGAATTCGACTGACACTCTTTCGAGGTCCGCTCCCACAATCGACGAACACACAAAAAAAATACTTGCACCCTAAAAACTAAATAAATCAATTGCTTTGATTTTTAGCAGAACTGTAGGGCAGTTTAATTACAGGAATTAATGTAACAAATATAATTATAAATATAAATATCAATTCAAAGGCAACTGAATCTAACTAATGAAACTACAGCTTTCTATAAAGACTAACTTATTCACTCTAACTACTTGCAGGTCATATGAGTTATATGCCAAATAGAATCCGCGCACGTGGCGACGGATATAACAGTTTAAATTCTATTAATTCAATGAGACATGTTATGATATGGACATTTCCTCTAGACACGCCATGGAGAATGCTTGTACAACCATGCGTTGTCTGGCGGTAGCTCTGAAACTGTCTTCAAAAGTAAGTAGAACGGTTCACTTTCATCATTACAAATTAGTATGGACTCTCACCATTAGGCCCTCACTGGGAGTGAGAGCGCTGGATGTAAACGCTGTGGGTTCATATCAAACCAAGTAGCTTAGGCTCTGGAGCTTTAAATCATGGCGCTCCTCACAATATGGACTGCTCAACTGCGTCTCTATGTCTCTCATCTGGCTGAGGACTATCGCCGTCCACCTCGTAAATGGATTGTCTACATGTGGCCTCTATCTAAGCTCTGCACGGGTTTAAATACTAAAGCTATGTCTGGACCTTCCGTCCAGATTCATACATTTGATTGGTGCAGTCGCTTCAGCTCAGCCTGCAATATTAATTTATGCTTGTCATGGCCTTGCGCCAAAATCAAGGTCAATTTTACGGTCTAGACAAAATTTAAAATGCGAAACATTAACTACTAAAATCTTCAAACCCCGTGCTTTCTACTCTTATGCACGAATTTCCGAATGCCAACTAAGCGTCTAAATAAACTACCTTTACTCGCCCCTTATCTATGTTAATCAAAATCACGGGGTCGAGAATTGCTCTGTCATTCCTAGCTATACATTTATTCTGTCTCGCCCCTCCTTCTCTCCATCCATCAGAAAAAAGGTGTTTCAAAACAAACTGTTCACGAGAACAGCTCAAGGACAAATTACGCTGGTTATAATCAACGAGATCGTAAAAATTAACTCACTGACGTCGTGACCTAGCACGGCATTTATGATCCTAATGTGATCATGACACATCCCCCACCCCAGTGAAAACTTAGGGTTTGAACGACATAACTGTCTACTAACGTTGCTATGTAATAGTACTTTTGAAAGGGCAATATAGTAAAAAATATATCGTTACTGAAAGACAAAAAAAAAAAATTCTAAGAACGTGCATTATCGATGGACAATAGCATATGTATATTTATATGCGACGTTCTGTGATAATATATAATTATTGTAGCACTTAAGAATTAAAGTGATAAACTTCTCTCACACAGACATACCGTAAAGACTGAAATATTGAGCAACTAGCTCATCGCTTCACTGAGCGTAATTAATACATTCATAGAACATGAACGAACAATAGTTAATTAAAGTAATGGTATCCTGGCAGCAGTAGGTCTGGTCGCTCGGTTTGCCATTTTCTCATCTCATTGACCCGCAGACAAAGGCGTCAAGGTTGTCTGAAACTCAGGTCATGGTCAGGATGGACGCTAGTGGAAAAAGGAATCACATGGAAATTTTGAGAAAGAATGTCCATAATTGGTAGGACAATATAATGTGAAACCATCCACGGTCTCCGAAAGAGGTGAAAAATGGTCAACCTCAATGTTCAACAGACTATTTTAGAACACTAAATCAAACGGGACAATACATCAGCTTGTAAATTATCCTCCCCAGGTATAGCCCGAATAGTAAATTTGTATTCCTGGAGCGCAAGGCTCCATCTGGTTAGTCGAGCATTCTTGGCTCTGTTCGACTTAAGAAACAGTAATGGTCGATGATCCGTTTCAATTATAAATTCGGACATTAATAAGTATCGAGAAAATGCATCTACCGCGTAAACAATTGCGAGGCACTCTCGTTCGACAATCGCATAGCGCGTCTCTCGATCAAGTAATTTCCGGCTTGCATATAAGCACGGTCGCAAGAAACCGTCACGCTGTTGGAGTAACACGGCGCCTATTCCTTTATCTGACGCATCCGTTCGGACGACGAATGTCTGGCGTATATCGGGTAAGACAAGCAGGGGGAAAGTAGAAAATAAATTCTGAATAGTCTGAAGGGCATCAGCGCACTGAGGCGTCCAGACGACTCTATTTGGAAGATTCTTCCTCGTTATATCAGATAACGGGGCTGAGAGAGAGGAAAAGTTTGGTATAAATTTCCTGTAATAATTCAAAAGTCCCAACAAGCTACGGACTTGCTTTTTAGTTTTAGGGGGTTGCAGTTTCAAAATACTGGATATCTTGCAATCGTCTGGAGTCTGAACCCTGTGGGTTATGGTATGACCCAAAAAGTTTATATGGTGATATCCCAGGAACACTTTACTGGGTCTCGCGGTAAGGCCAGCTCGGCGAAGAGCGGCAAAAACTTCACGAAGGGCCATTAAGTGGCCAGCCCAATCGGCCTGAAAAATACATATATCATCGAAATATGATAGAACGCAGCGCAATTCATTTAGCAAGATGTTCATCATGCGCGCGAAAGTGGCTGGTGCAGTAACCATTTCCATTGCATTAAACCCAAAGGGGTTTGAAAAGCTGTATATTGTATACTTCCTTCTTCGAGAGGAATCTGCCAATATCCTTTGGATAAGTCTATTTTAGAGAAGATACTTGCATTGGATAACCGCGCGAATAAGTCCTCCTGATTGGGAATGGGTTCCGCATCATAGATGGTTATAGCATTGAGCTTTCTATAGTCAATACAAAAACGCACGGTATCGTCTTTCTTCTTGACCAAGACAATCGGCGAGCAATACGGACTTGTTGATCGCTCTATCACGCCTAGCCGTAGCATGGCACGTATTTCTGTAATTATCGTTTCGTGAGCGTGCAGCGGGCGCGGGTACGGTTTAACAAGCACCGGTACGTCTGTCTGAAGTCGTATTACATGTTGGACTAAAGACGTACAACCCGGCAAATCAGTGAACACCGTGGCAAATTCTTGGAGCAGGTGTGTAAGATCCTGTTTCTGCGACGGCGCAAGCTCATCATTGATATTAACATCGTTTATACTCTCGGTGGCCTGTAATATGGGAAACGATTTGTCGATACTCAAAGGGTCCTGGTCGTCGACAGTAACTAAAGCCGCGTTGGCCATTGGGACGACATGAACGGAGTTGTTACGACGATCATCGCTAAGCAGGTACTTTTTCAGCATATTAATATGAAATATTTTCCTCTGCCCGCGAATATCTATCAAATAATTCACTCTGGAGAGTCTCTTAAGGACTCTGTATGGTCCCTTCCAAGTTAGAAGGAGTTTGTTTTGCGTTTGCGGCAAAAGAACAAGTGTCAGATCTCCGACTGACAAGGCGCGCATTTGGGCGCCCTGATCGCGATAAAATTTTGAAGAACTCGCTCTAGCGCATGCAAATTGCAGAGCGGTTTTGCATGCATTAATAATTCGTTGTCGGAGATCGACAACATATTGATGCGCGGATCGCGTATCATAATCGTCGGTTTCAGAACCGGCGAACAATTGACTAAGTATGGCCATCGGGCCACGTGGTTTACGTCCGTATAATAACTCAAATGGGGAGAAACCCGTGGACGCGTTCGGGAGTTCCCTATAGGCGAAGAGAATAGCGGGGAGCTGACGGTCCCAGTCTCCAGGTTTGTCGGCGGATACGCGTGCTAGCATAGACTTCATGCTCGCATTCCACCGCTCGCAACAACCATTTGACTGCGGATGATAGGGGGACGTTAATTTCTGTTTAATGCCCGCTAATTCTTGTACCTTTCTGTATAGATCAGAGGTGAATTGTGGTCCTCTGTCTGAAAGAATCTCGGTCGGAAATCCGACTCGCGAGAAAATAGTAACAAGTGCCTCAGCGACATGGTCAGCCGTAATGTCTCTTAAAGGAATAGCCTCAGGCCAGCGCGTCGCGTAGTCGATTACCGAAAGGATGAATCGATGGCCTCTGTCTGATTTACTAAGAGGACCTACTATGTCAACTGCGACACGCTCGAATGGTGTTGAGACTGGAGGCATCTCCTGAAGGGGTGCGCGTGATGCTTTACCTTTAGGTGTACGTTTTTGACATACATCGCAGCGCGCCAAAAAACGGTTCACGTCCGCGTATACACCAGGCCAGAAAAAATGAGCCAATATCCGTGATTTGGTTCTGGCTGAACCTTGATGGCCTGAAAATGATGTATCCTGCGCGAGACGCAGAATGTCGCGACGGAACGACTTAGGCACCACGAGCTGTTCAATGGTCTCACGTTTACTTCGGAAATTTCTGTATAATAATTCATTTTTAATGATAAACGGAGAGGCATTTCCGTTCTGAGGCTGAACTTTCGCAAACAGCGGTTTTAGTGATGGATCGCTTTGTTGTTCCTTATAGAAAACTGTAGGCGTGACATTAAAATCAAACGCAGGGGTTTGTAAATTACCATCCGGTGGACGTTTTGACTGTTGTCGTGTGGTGACACACGCAACGTTTTCGTTCCAAACTTTTAAATGGCCGTCAGGTGTATCATTGACCTGTGGTAAATTACCAATAATTAGATCGGCGACCGGATTTGGTAAGACGCATGCCGTTACGACACCTGTAATGAATGGAGTGTCGACGTATATCTCCGCGAGACGGAATCGCTCGACGGAGCCCCCGAAAGTAATGCAAGTTGCCTGTTGTTCAATCAGCTGGGTCGGTCTGACCAGTGATTCCCTAACACCGATAGTGGTGCAACCTGAATCGCGTAAGACAGACGCGGGTATGGCGTTAACATGACCCTCATATAAGGTCAATGACCCGTGTTGATGGAGGGCCGACATAACCGGAACGGTGCCCGTCATGGGCGACGTGAGTTCAACGCTACGGCTACTCTGTGCAGCCGGAACAATGACGGTGCAAGCATTTGCAGCTTCAAACTTAACCCTACAATATTTTGACGTATGACCTGGTTTATTGCACCGATAACACCTTGTGCTGTCATATATATTACGTCTGGGTTGCATTGGAGGTACATTATATGGATTATTATAATATGCCCAAGGAGGTGGACATGGTGGGCGCTGATAATGGTAGCCCTCGTTAACGGGGTGGACCTGAATAGCGAATAAAATGTCCCCGAGTGGGAGGTCCAGCACGGCTTGGAAAACCGCGAGCTTTATTGGGCGGCGGTTCGGAATATGCACGCGGAGGCGGCGTCTGGCGATGAACTGGTCGAGAATTTCTTGTACCCATTGGCGCAGTTCCACCGACTCCGGCATAAAACGGTTCGCTAGTTTTGGCTTTAGCCAGCGAACGATTAGGGTGTGCGGGCGCGTACTGTTCTACTAAGGACGTGATTTCCGCTAACGTCTTTGGTGCCCACTCCTTAATGTGGGAGACTAGTTCTGAATGGCACGCGTTAAATATTTGGTCCTTCAGAACGAGCTCATAAAGCCCTTTAAAATTACCGTCAGCGACACCGGCCAGCTGAATCCAGCGGTCTAAGTAGTGCTTTAGGCGGTCGACGTACGTTGAAAAATTTTCGGACGGGTCTGGCTTACAACTCCGGAATCTTTGGTGAAAACCGTCCTCGGTGTGTTGAAAACGCTTTAAAAGAGCCTTTTTAAGGATGTCGTAATTTTTAGAATCCTCGATGTTGAGGCCATGGAATACCTCAAGTGCACGTCCCGTTAATAAATTTGCAAGGCACGAAGTCCATTCAGTTCTTTCCCATCCGGCGGCTACCGCGTGGAGCTCAAAACGATGAATATAAGAATCGATCTGGTCGACCTTATCATTATAGGTTGGAAGCTTTGGTTTTGCTTTAACATTATTCGTTGGAATACTTGGAGCCGCGGTCGGTTGGTTTCCTTGCAGCTCTAATTTCTTTAGGGCAATTTCGTGCTCTCGATGAGCCGCTTTCTCGGCTCTTTCTCTGTCTTCTTTTTCTTTTTCTCGTTCGCGTTCCGCGGCCTTCTCGGCTCTTTCTTCTTTTTCCCTTTGTCGTTCTCTTTCTTCTTTTTCTTTTTCTCGTTCGCGTTCCGCGGCCTTCTCGGCTCTTTCTTCTTGTTCTTGTTCTCGTTTGCGTTCCGCGGCCTTCTCGGCTCTTTCTGCGGCACGCTCTTCTCTAGCTAGGTCTTCTTTTAGTCTACTCTCGCACCAAGAAGCCAGCTGGTCCTCGGGTATGCCTAACAGCTTCGCTGAATTTATATAGGAAGTGTAATCGGCCATTATGATTAGTTACACTCACAATAGGTCTCTACAGGAGATCTATTAATGTTAATGGACAGGTATCCGGATAAATTCACGCAATAACCCGTCTGACAGTGTACTATGTTATCACTGTAGTATTTACGTTAATCCGATACGCGATAAAAAATATTTACTTATTTAACTCCGCGATTATTAATCCCTGAGGCAATTTGCACTCGTCGGGTCGACGTCACTAGTAGACGACAAAATACAAACAATGTTCCTTCTTCAATGAAATCGCAGTGTCCTTACTGTTATCACTGCCGATGTAATATATAATTACATGTGAATCAACGAATATTAGATCGTTGATTAATATTTTTAGCTATTTTTCTATAGCTCTAGTATAATTGCAATTGCAAGGTAATTTTATTACCTGAAGTTCTCTTTAAAGAACAATAACTTCAGTAATTATATACTGGATATTCAAGGCAGGTGCACAACTGCACTTGAATGGGGAATCAATATTCCCAATATATAAATATATACTCTGGCGTATCAGCCTTATACGTCACAATAACCAGATAAACTCAATCAATACGTCAATGTAGACACATGACTCACACAGGCATTATATTAAACAAAGGAATGTACCAACACCATAATTATAAAGGTCTAATGAAAAAAAATACACCAAACACGACGCTAGACAAACAAGAAAAGACGAACGATAACAGACCCTACAAGTTCTGAATATAATTACAGATAGGTGAGAAGAGAACAAGAGAGACGTCTTCCCAAAGAGACGAGGAAGATGTGAACGCCACAATCTAAACAAATATACAGGTCCCTAACAAAGACTATTCTCACGAATGCGAATCCTCACTGTTTTAATCACCACTGGTTGTTGCGAGACCACAGACGTTGTCGCCAAAACGGCAAAATCGGCGACCAAGCCACCACTTTGGCACAGAGGACACGCACACGTAAGAACCCTCGCCGACCTCCCGCAGTTCTAACAAAGAAGAAAAGTATAAAAAGCCTGTAAAACACGAGGAGGAACACTCAACTCCCCAGACGCAGACAAAATTTTAGGATGGAATCACTTAACTTTCAAGGTACTGGGTGGTAATTCCTTTAGCCCTTGCGTACACCACAGTCAGTCTTTTTTTGTCTTTCACCGTTCTAAGTTCTGTTATGTAGTATCCCTGGCCTCGGTCATCGGGTCAATGGGAGAGCAGCGACATATGTGGAAGTAAAAATAACAAAGCAGTATACAAAACTAAATAATAAATAATTTTAAACTAGCTCAACGTGCGACACCCCGTGAGCGACGGATCATGAAAAGAACAAAAATGTAATGCAAACAAAGAGAAAAGGTGATTATAATCTAACGAATTTAAGAAATTAAGGATTAAGAAATTTGGTAAGTCCCCTCCAGTGTCGCGATGTGGATTAGATGGGGAGAATTCGACTGACACTCTTTTTCGAGGTCCGCTCCCACAATCAACGAACACACAAAAAAAATACTTGCACTCTAAAAACTAAATAAATCAATTGCTTTGATTTTTAGCAGAACTGTAGGGCAGTTTAATTACAGGAATTAATGTAACAAATATAATTATAAATATAAATATCAATTCAAAGGCAACTGAATCTAACTAATGAAACTACAGCTTTCTATAAAGACTAACTTATTCACTCTAACTACTTGCAGGTCATATGAGTTATATGCCAAATAGAATCCGCGCACGTGGCGACGGATATAACAGTTTAAATTCTATTAATTCAATGAGACATGTTATGATATGGACATTTCCTCTAGACACGCCATGGAGAATGCTTGTACAACCATGCGTTGTCTGGCGGTAGCTCTGAAACTGTCTTCAAAAGTAAGTAGAACGGTTCACTTTCATCATTACAAATTAGTATGGACTCTCACCATTAGGCCCTCACTGGGAGTGAGAGCGCTGGATGTAAACGCTGTGGGTTCATATCAAACCAAGTAGCTTAGGCTCTGGAGCTTTAAATCATGGCGCTCCTCACAATATGGACTGCTCAACTGCGTCTCTATGTCTCTCATCTGGCTGAGGACTATCGCCGTCCACCTCGTAAATGGATTGTCTACATGTGGCCTCTATCTAAGCTCTGCACGGGTTTAAATACTAAAGCTATGTCTGGACCTTCCGTCCAGATTCATACATTTGATTGGTGCAGTCGCTTCAGCTCAGCCTGCAATATTAATTTATGCTTGTCATGGCCTTGCGCCAAAATCAAGGTCAATTTTACGGTCTAGACAAAATTTAAAATGCGAAACATTAACTACTAAAATCTTCAAACCCCGTGCTTTCTACTCTTATGCACGAATTTCCGAATGCCAACTAAGCGTCTAAATAAACTACCTTTACTCGCCCCTTATCTATGTTAATCAAAATCACGGGGTCGAGAATTGCTCTGTCATTCCTAGCTATACATTTATTCTGTCTCGCCCCTCCTTCTCTCCATCCATCAGAAAAAAGGTGTTTCAAAACAAACTGTTCACGAGAACAGCTCAAGGACAAATTACGCTGGTAATAATCAACGAGATCGTAAAAATTAACTCACTGACGTCGTGACCTAGCACGGCATTTATGATCCTAATGTGATCATGACAAATAGTTTTAGACTTTGTGGAATAGCCCCTGGCAGATAATAGCAATGGCCCAACTTTGTAGATCTAGTCTGCAACATAAACTGCCAAAATGTACAAAATTTAGTTCAAGACCTAATTTCACTTTCAGACACACATCCTTCAATCAATACTTCTTTTATGATGCATTTCACCTTTTTTTTTATATATTTATATTAATGCACTGGTGCCATCTGATTTTAGTTCCTGTATGTATAAATCCAGCACAGCATTGACAATTTCACACACATTCTAACCAATCTCTCTTCCAACCTTTTGTCTTTGTCTCTTTCATCATCATCATCATCGCCCTTTCACCCTACTCTACAGGGTATAGGCCACGAACGACAGCCTTCCATTTGTCTCTATCCTGGGCGATCCTTGACAACTCATTCCATGTGTAGCCACCCCTCTTCATATCCTCCTCCATGCCTCTCCTCCATTTTGTTTGTGGCCTGCCCCTCTTACATAGTTTGTAATCACCCAATGATAACAATTTTTTAACCTTTTAGTTTTTTTTTAACTTTAAATATCAGACAAGGAGTGAATCAGTTTAGTATAAGATATACAGCTGATACTAGCACAGCACACTGAGGCTAAAGAGGCCCATACACGTTAAAAAAAAAGCGTCAAAATTTTGATGCGAAATTTGACTGTGTGTAGAGCGTTTTGATGTCAAAAAAAGATTTGAATCAAAATTTTTACGGATCAAACCCGTTTGATATTTTTTGACGACTCGTCAAATTTTTGATGCGTGTGTGGGCTTCCGTAAAAATTTTGATCAAACTTTATAGTCTGCTGATGCTTCAGACAAAGGATGATGGCCTCGCAGGTTTCAATAACCAACTTTCCAATCGCTTGCGGAGATCTTGCTGTCAGGAATTTCAAGTCTTCAAAGGAATTTCCAGACGCCAGGTACCTCAGTGTGATGGACAAGCGTTCACTTGGTGGTATGGATGGACGCATGACAGTGTTTTCTTTCCTTATCAATGGCTCGACAAGGCCGAGTAACTCATCGAACGATGGGGCATCCATTCGAAGGAAGTTACGGAAGTCTTCTGGTTCGTTAAGACGTAATTCTTGGAGGAAGTTGACATGTCCGTAGGTTTCCCGTTTTAACAACCACTGTTTCGACCATTTCCGACGTTTACGAGGCGGTTCATCAGAGACCAATGCGAACACTAGTGCTATGGCCACTGGTGCGTCCATGTCGAAGATTTCGGCAATACTGAATTTTGATGGGAAAACACTGAAACGTGTGTGGGCAAATGCACATCAAAATTTTGTATCAAAATTTTGACGCTTTTTTTTAACGTGTATGGGCCTCTTTACATGAGCAGAGTGCAGAGCAATGACACCGAAAACCATATATATGCAGTGCTGACCTAGGAAAATATACTGTATACAGTATTTGTCAATGCTGATCATACTAACTACATTTCTATCTCCAAGGCCTCCCTGCCCCTCACATTGATTACTGCACTGGCCATGCTGGGGTTAGGGGCAATGAGACAGCAGATCTATCTGCCAGCAACGCTACTGCCCATGGACATCTGCCACCAATTACGAGCAGATGAAGATACTGAGGTGCCCCACATATAATCAGAATGGTGGGGCGGGACACCAAGGGGCGAGGGGAAAATGCGACAAGGCCGGACAACATGACAAATATGGAACCAGCTGATTTTTTTCACTGGGACAATTAGTAGAACAGCCCTAAAATGGATATTGGCATGAGGAGAGGAGCAGCACATGGGGATGCACGATATGCTAGGATTCTGATTGAGAGGAGCACATGGGGATGCACGATATGCTAGGATTCTGATTCCCATCAATCAATCAATCTATCTACAGAGGTGACAGTACTGCTAGCTCAGAGACATACATGTTTTCAATAATTACTATTAATCAGTTTTGATTTCTTTTTATACACTAGTGTAAGGGCCCGTTCAAAGAACGGGTTGCAAACAACATGCACAATCAGCACACAGATTATGTAGATCTAGGAAGAAAAAAACTCACAACTGGCACAGTAACACCCGCATGGCAAGCATTATTCAATGACGTACTCTCTCTCTCTCTCTCTTACAATAAAAGTAGTAACAGAGAGTATAGTCTCTGGTAGTAATCTGCAGTCCTGCTTCAGAACTCATGCGCGCCAGGTCACTGCGCACCAAGCTTGATATGGTTACTTTTTATGACATGCACGGCACTAAAGTCGAAACAAAACAAAGGCAGGAGGGAGGCCATCATTGTTGAGGAGAAAGCGTTATTCGATGTTTTTAGGCCTATTTTCATTTATTACAAAATTACGATACTTCGCTTTCATGTCAAAGGAATAGACATAGTAGCAAAAAGAACTATCTTTCACGTGTAATTTTTTCAGGTCTGGACATTTCTTCCTCGCAGCAGTGAATTTTTTTTCCTTGCTGTTTTTTTATATAGATCTTGCCTTCTTCTAACTTTGCCTCCTTTCACAATCAGTATCCCTATCAGGCTGGATATAATGTGTGCCATAACCCTTTCCTCTCTAACTAAGGGGTGCTCCCCACTCCGCTTTAATATTCCAAGACTACTGCAGATTCCATTCTGAGATCCTAAGCAACGGGAGATAACTCGATGTGTTTTGTTAGAAGTTCATTTTGACCCCTATTTAAATTTTCCACCACTTCTGCTTCAAATCTGATTCATTTTCATCCTCCACAAACAAATTAACACCATCATAGCAAAGGCTAACATTCTTCCCAAATTTTGACTGAAAACCAGGCTTGACTTTCAATATATCTCAAGAATGCCTTTGAAATATCAACATCCAGTTTCTTTACGAAAAAATTTAGTGCTTTTTGGCAGCAAATACGCCCAGTCATGTCACGCGCACAATTTCGTTGTCATTAAGCCATGTAAACAACATCTGCATATTTTTCACTGTGTAACCCCCATGCTTTATTTATTTGTCAGAGAGTACTAGGTTCTGATCTATAGCCAAATTTTCTTTGTCAGTTATCAGTAATTCAATCAATGATGCCAATACACAGCCTCCGTATTCCATGGCCATTATGAACTGTGTGAAATATGGCTTCCTAATGTTGGTTTCATAATTCTAAACCCGAGGTGGGCCACTTCTACTTTACGTTGCCAAGGCAACCCCCGCAAAAACGGAAACCTGAAATTAGTGCCTTCTTTATGAATGGGTCCTTGCCATGTCGCAGAGCTACCTTTAGTCAACTGTAGAAAACAAACACTCACACAAGTTACATACATCAATAAAACAACACAGAAATAAACCTTTTACTTTCAGTAATGTTAATTGATTCAGGTCAACTCTGAATAAGAACAAATTGAAAAAGACCAATTTTAGTGTGTGAAGCAAATTTTCCCCTGCACTGTGAGCAGGCAATAATTACAAGATGGCTGCCAGTATCTAACAGTATAAAATAAAATGACAAGATCCCACCTTGTTTCATCTGTAAACTTTGCTACTTTTCAATGTGTGCTTCTCCAAATTGCATTAAATTTAGCTTTGTAGTTATGTATCAGATGGTCTAAAATAAATGGCAACCAGAGGCTTCCATTTGCATTGTATTGTTGAGTTCATGCACTTCTTTTAGTTTTAATCAGGAGCAGGGTATCAAAATTTCTGTATGTTCTTCACGTGACTAGCTTTCATAGCTTTATTTATTAAACTTTCTTTCTGTCACTCAGATAGATTGTCTTTTTTGTGAGAGCTGAAGTACAATAACGATTTGAATTGCCGCTTCTTTGTTATGTCACTCCTTTGAAGAATTATCTTTTCATTTCTCGACCTGTCACTCCTTTAAAATGACATTTATGTCACTTCTTTGTTGGAGCTATCACACCTTTGAACAGTATGGCTCCATACATCAAATACATGTAGGCTACTTTTACAGTAAATGCAGTTTTATCGTTGAGCTGAATTTCTCTTTCTACAATTTTTCTCCAAAAACGGAAAATTTAGTGCCAAATTATGACATTAATGTCAAAGAATAAGATTTAGTCATTGTCTTTTACATGCGTTACAGCTGCCTGTTTTGTTAACTAAGAATGTGGGTGTTGGGGCTCACACCTGGAGATCGAGGTGAACCCCCTGCTGCCCTGAAAACCATTACATTACATCACCAGGTACCCAACATAACGAATATAGACCTCGTTTCTGCGTCAAGTAGTTTTCATCCCCTACGTTCCAATAACTGAGTCTTTAAATCATGAAACCCGATACTTTGATCACAGGTAACCGTGGTCCAGCCAGTCCAGGCCCAGATGTGTTTAAAAAATGTATTTGGTCTCCATCTAGATCTAGACAAACTAGAGGTTAGGTATAAAGAATAGCCAAGTACTGCGGCCAAAAACTACGTACTCCAGAATTTCACTTTCTGTGCGTCTCTACGTGAATGACTCACAATTGCAGACGACAGGGAAAGCGATGAGTTGAGCAAACATTAAACACTGCTAATGAAACAATGAAAACCTTTCATCTTAATCTTGGTTTTTATGACACTTCCTGCTTACCTGCAAGGTGCCTGAAATCTCTTTGGGTATGATGGCCGTATGCACGTAACAAAACAAATCAATTAAAAGCCGACACAATTTGATATGACAGAAATGGCAGGAACACTTGCGTTGGTTTGGCAGTTCTCCATTTTGTTTGTGTTATTGACCGACTGAAATTAGGGCAGTTTTCTTAGCATAGATAAACCAATTTATATCAGTTGGCCAATATTTTGAGTAGCAGTCTCATGATTCTCTTTCCTTCAAATTGCATTAGACCATTGTTTATTTATATATGCTCCTCTCCCTTTTTCGAGTATTTTCTCCCTTCAAATAAAACAATGCGGTCTATATCAGTTATAATTCATGATCAGTGTAGTGGTGTTGCTACCTGGCATAAAACCACAGAGGCCGAACACAAGCCTACAGCTTCGACTTTTAAGCCCAAATAGTATTGTCCAAGAAAATTAACCTGTCTCCAGTGATGCATATTATGTGACACTCTGCTGTTGCCAACGTCCATCTTATTATACGGCTTGATTTGACTGGCCGCTGAAACAGCTTCTTTATTCTTAAAATCCCTTTGTAACAGAGAAGTTTTTATCTGGTTATATTACGTAATTTTTTTTTTTGTACTGCTATTGAAAGTTACATTATAATATGTAATATTATTATGCTTTCTAAGACTTAAGTGGTCCGTTGCATTTTTCATAAGGGATGTTTTAAAGAATTCATATATTAATAAGCATTTTTTTATAAGTTCTTGGACACTAATGATTTATACAATTTATGTAGTGCCAGAATAAGATCGTTTTTTGTGTCTAACCTGTAAAGGCACTGGCAAAAGGTTTTAATTTTTTTATTCAAATTTTATTGCCCTTCCTGGAATTAAGTTTTCTTTGTGTCAAATATTGTGTTGTGTTGACACTATGACAGTATGCTGACCGCAGTGTTAAATTTGCTCCTCACCGATAAAATAGAAATCAGTGGAAAGCACTTGTATCAAAATACTGAATTGATTTATGTATGAGTCCAACGTCGAATATACTTATAGGCTTTCCAAATTTTTATTCAGTACAAACACACACACATACACACACAAAAATTAATTAATTTCACTCGCCTATCCATAACCTATAAGAGTTATATTTTGTTTTTTCAAGATCTTTCACACATTCAATAATGAACCAATCAAGTTGGCCAGGTTTTAGACCAGCGTTTATTAGCAGCTGTTGGCGGCGCCTCTCTCTTTGATTCGAACTCCATCACTGTGTATTCAATGTAGCCTACCGGCATTTAAAGATTGTATCTGAATTTTGTTGTTTCTTTGGGAAAAGAGGGGGAATAAAGACAAAATCCTGTTTGTGTGTGACTGTGGTGGGGGGAGGGGGCGGGGGGTACTACTTCGGGGCATTAGTTATCGGGATGAAAGTTATCTGCATAATCCTTCATTACCCAAATGGATGATTCATAGACATAGAAAACAACAGCTCAGGCACCCATATTAATTTCTATTAATTTGTTCTAACACATCACTGGGCTGTTTGCTGTCGCTTCCGTGTTGCCGAACATAAACATGCCCTTTGACCTCACGGTATCCGGAAGGGAATTGTTGGGGTAACTTTTGGAGCTGACCGTCAAACAAGAAGCACACATTTTAATTTGGACAAGAGTGGTCAATATTCAACATACCTTCAGCCGACTTGGTAAAGTTGTGCTTGAGACATGTGAAGGAGTTTTTTACACAAGCCATATTTACAATCATTTTTTTTTCTTTTATCGCTGTAGATCTATCTAGAATATTAGTGCTACCGATGCGATTTTGGGCCTATCCATGAAGTAGTCCACGTGTACACAGTTCGATGACTGAGGTGGATCATCATCAATCAATATTTTAATTTTCAGCACCTGATACCGTATTTTAGTTTCCTATCAGGTTTGTCCGTAACAGTTAGACGACGTATTGTGATAATCTGTTGCAAGTTACAAGTAAATTTCCAGGAACATTACCTTGAGCTTTAAAATAACAATGTTATTGTTTAGATCTAGATATAAACAGGTCATGCTTAACCCTCACCCTGCGATGGGCGTACCTATACGGCATCGACTTTCCATGCATTTACTCTGCATGGGCAGACCAATACTGTATAGTCAAGCTGACCGGCCAGCAAGAAAGCCATATTTTCACGCGTTTGGTCACTGGCCTTTTTGAGGCGTTAAGTTTTCTTCTTCTACCGTCTTATTGCTCACTGTATCTCTTAGAACTAGATCTAGACTCTATGTATATCAAAGGCGTTGTGACAAGGACACGTTAACCAGTGAACCACTGGTCGGAATCACAAACACTAAGCTTTCAAAGGCTCTCCCCACACTATTAAAAGATGTAACATCGACGTGCGAACTGTTGCCCAACAAATTTGCAATATATTATCTCATTTTCTCACAAGCTGACCACCATTTGGAGTTGCCTTTATCTAAGAATCAATCAGAAACAAGCTCTGAAATGATCTTTGCCCGCCCAAATGCCCACATTAGTATGTGTCAATCAGGATGAAACCATTTGTGTAGGGCTTGGGAGGGCGTGGCTAGTTATCATGCTTCGTTCTCACGAAAACTAAAGCTGTCGGTTTGGAATCATTAGTCAGATCATTGGTTAGAGACTGACAAAGGTTTTGCTGGTTAATACATTATCAAGCGTGATAAGACATAGCACTAATAGCAGCAAATGTTTTCATACCAAATACAAACCGAACCACGTGGACAGCGGTAGTGTGGTCATCGTACATCGGCAAGGGTCAGTGACCCAGATAAAATTCTCCATGAGTAAGGTCACTGACCGGACAGCGGGCTTTAAGCGCCGTGTGCAGGATGAGCGTTAATTAAGTACTAGACCTGGCTAGGGGACCTAGACCAGTGTACCGCAACTTTATTGTCTTCCAGACTTGGTTAGTGTGAATGTAGGGCATCCAATGATAGTAATGCTGCAGAACCACATCCCCACAATCAATAGTACTCGTAAAACAACAACACTGAAGCTAGATAGACCCTTTTGTGGCCTCTATACCCCAGTGCGGTCATTGTCGAGACTGAAGCATGACCACCCATATAATTTCTTCAGGAGAATGATTTTTTTTATTTTTTTTCTTACTTCAAAGAAATTGGCCCCTTTGCATCCCTCTAGCAATCGAAGTAGAAATTGTACACTGCCCAGAGGCAGTAAAGCATAAAGGGCATTAGGATCGCTCCTTGTAGAACCCTTCCCTGCACACGTAGCTTGGGTTCGTCAGAAAGTTGTTTCCTCTAATGAAATATATCTTCATCACATAAAGTGACTGGAAAATAAGCAGAGACCAGCCACTCTCGTCTGACAAGAAATGCTTTTGTAATGAAACAGCACACCAGTTACAATAATTAGGATTTCAGTTTTTGGTCGCATTCATGACCTGGGCACACTGGGAGCCCACCATCATAATTTGGAATTCGACCTGCTCAAATTTATAAAAATCGTGTGCGACGTCCTGGAGTAAAGTTCAGGAGTTGCACGGTTTAGATCGAACTTTAGAATGAATAATTATAAAAATAATGTCATGCTGGTAAAATTATGCACATTGAGCTATAGGCCTACTGACAATGTCCGTGACATGTTTATCTGCATTTGTTACTAGATCTAGATTGAATCAAAGGCTACCCACGTTTTTAGCTTGGTTGTTCTGATCTCAGACCACTTTGCATCAGTCATAATGGCATAGCACTTTTTTTCTGTGTCAGCCAGGCTATGTCTTAATTTGTCCAACTCCATACTGAGCCAATCACATCTGTCGTCAGTTTGCAGAGACAGGTTAGAAGAATAAGCGAAGACAATGTAGAAAATTATATTTCTACGTCATGTGGTTGGAACTTGTCAGGCATTACAAAGAATAATGTCTGTATAGTCAGCATCATTTCAAATCATCTCTGTAATGTTTTATAAATGCATTTATTCATTTTTCTCAGACAATGAAGACGCAAAGTGGGAAGACCATTGATCAGGATGGACAGTCCAAAGTACCATCCAAAGTAGCTGAGGAGAAATACATGAACAAAATTTTCTACACAGTTTTCATCTCACTTATTCTAGATCTTCTGGCATTTACAGTAATCCTGCCTTTGTTACCATCTTTATTAGATTACTACAGTCATCATGACCAGGTACATCTCTCTAATGCTTTTGTTGATGTTTTCGTTGCTGTTTAAGCCTACATTAATTTTGTAAATAATCTCTTTCTCAACTTCATTTCTGTATTGATGCCCCATACCAGTGTTTACCTTTCAGATGCATTTCTTTGTCATTAAATGGAGTAAAGTTGAAAAGTTTCACCAGTGTGTATATTATATTCAACAGAATGTCCGGTGATAATAGTGATGTAGAATTTTTGGAAATAAAATGAGTGATTGAGGGCCTATCAAACATTAATTTAAACAATCACTGCAGTATATAATTTACTGTACCTTAGAACACTTCTCAAGATGATACTTATTCAGAGAGAGACATTAACCAAAGACTTGCTATTGTTTTGACTTTGAACTGTATGAAAAGAAATTACTGTTACCAGTGACTCGTGTTTTTTTGCCCATTGTTAAATGGTTAATTGTTTATTGTTTGATGTACTCAACAGAACCTCCATAAAAAAAACTGTTTTTTTTCTGTGTTATCAAAACTGTTTATTTTTCTTTCCAGTTCTCATGCCAACATTGTCCACATTTTGCATTGAACTTCTGATAAATATGGGAAATGACTATTATGTGGGTTATTATTGACTTGAGTCACCCTTTATTTCAGTCTGGTCTGTATGCAGCCTTGAAGAATAGCATCTCAAGCTTTCGCAACTTTGTAGGAGCTCCAGATGTCCCAAGGTGGAATTCAGTTTTATTTGGAGGTGTGCACCTTTTTTTGTTTTGGTCCTAGTCATTTCTTAATTTCTCTCTACAGTAGGAATAGCTTTCGTTCTCATGAGGTTAACATTATAGCAAAGGTTAGTTTCACTATTGTTTCCTTTGGCAGGTTGAATGAGTGTCACAAATCCCAGACTGGGAGATGTAATAGTTATGACAGGACGACAATCACGAACAAACAAGTTAACACTTAACAAAACAACCCATCAGACTCACACATTTATTAAACATAATTATACATATAATAGCGCAATTACATACATTATATTATTGAAATGAACTGCCGTACAACGGCTTTATTCTCACACACACTCTCCCTCGGATCCACAATCCGGTAGTTACTCCTAAAGGCACTTCGGCCTCAGCCTCTCCCCTCAGGGTCTTAATAGCACATTAGTAATTCACTGGCACCGCAGTCTCTCAATATCACCTTCCTATCGTCATACAACTTATCAGTTCACTTGCCCATCATCATGGCAATAATATAGTATCTCATTCACTCTCATATCTACGTCCCTGTCCGTGGCCTGACTGCCACGACTTTATGTGCTTCTCCTGTCCTGCACTGACAGCCTCACTTCTGGCCTATGTACGGCCTCCGGCCCTATGCTGGCCTATCACTTGTGCTCATCGAGGTGGCTCTTCGGCCCGTCCCCGACACCTACAAGAATAACATTACATTGGTATAATACCCTACCATTTCTATTCGCTCCACCTCTCCTTACAATCCATGAAGCGTACACACACTAGTTCACCTTTCACTCACCACACATCTTACGGTAACACACCTCCATCGGAGTACACACTACTCACTCGCGCTACAAATCCATGAACTCACTTTCATCTATCGCTCATGGCGCACATTGCTATATCCAATATCAAGGACTTCCACATTCCTCACATATACTTATTCACATCATGGTAATAGGCGAATATAATATAATACATCAATCATAATAATCAATCAACGTTCTACATACCAGTCATCACTGGAAAGACTCTCACTAGTCTTCTCGACTGCTTCCCTTATGTCCGCCCGATGGGCTCTTATTCACAGGTCCGCTCCGTCGGGCCTTCTAACTTGCAGTGATAGTTGTACAGCGCTTTCGCCTCCTTCAGACCCCCCCCCACTACTCACAACAGCACGCTTAACTTGCTGTCTACTGTGAGCCCTTCTTACTCTACACCCGCTCTGTAGCAATCCCCTTAATTGCACTCACTCCACTCGTGACAATGAGATTGACACATATTCCTTCTCATGAGATGATAGAGATTGCATTTGCTTGTAGAGAGCAGCAGAGTTACTTTTAGATGGTAACAGAATTCTGTCATTGTCAGTGATTTGCCCTGAATCACCTATCAGTGTGGATATAATATATAGAGTGGTTCTGAATAAAACAAATAGATGGCCTCATTGCTCTGCAGAGGACCAGTAGGTTGAATTTTACAAATATGTCACTAAAGTTTTAAGAATAGAATTACAAAGACCATCCTTGCATATTCCATCCCTCGATTTGTTATTAATAATTATGTAAAATATAATAATTATTAATACTACCAAGTCAACATAGTGTTATCCATGTATTTCCAGGTCTGATTGGGTCTCTGTTTTCTATGCTTCAATTTTTGACATCTCCAATAATTGGTGCTGCATCTGATGTGTATGGAAGACGGCCACTGATGCTGTTATGCTTGGTGAGGAATTTTTTCATTTTATCGGTCTTACAAGTTAGAGATGGATAGTCGTACTCTATCACAGTTATGTCACGTCCCAGTGGAAGAAAAACAAACAACCAACAAAAAAAAACACAGGTGATAGACATATACAGTGGGCACCATAAAAATATGTTGACATTTTGTCATAACTGTGTGCATGACTCAGTTCAATCTGGCTACCTGACATTGCAAGATTTCGAGCGATTCTCATGTTAAACTAGATGTAATTTTTTCTGGAAAGGTTCTGCAAATAAATTTTGATAAAGATGAACATCTATAATGGTC
This sequence comes from Onchidella celtica, assembly GCA_963931925.1. Classification (NCBI taxonomy): domain Eukaryota; kingdom Metazoa; phylum Mollusca; class Gastropoda; order Systellommatophora; family Onchidiidae; genus Onchidella; species Onchidella celtica. The sequence continues at coordinate 91,029,220 of OZ007567.1, read as the reverse complement.
CTCTGATTATGGTACATATTTGCACTCTCTCAACAGGTGGGCATTGCTTTTTCTTACATTTTGTGGGCCTTGTCCAGCAACTTCCTACTGTTTGTCTTTGCAAGAATATTTGGAGGGATTAGCAAAGGCAATGTCAGTTTGTGCACTGCCATTGTGACAGATGTGTCATCTGCTCAGAAGCGAGGGAAAGGCATGGTGAGTTAGTCAGGATTAGCATGTTTTACTTTTGTTACCTGCCAAACACAAGAAAAGAAATTCAGTTGCTTCTCACCACTGATTTTCTTTGATCCCAGCTGAGATTCTGAGGGTAATCATGAATGAATAATCCTTCCCCTTTGAAATAAGTAACAAAAGTGATTGTGATTTTAATAAATACAATATTAATAAAAAGGATTAAATTAGTGAATATCTGGAACAAAATTAACCCTGAATTGGTGTCCTTTTGTCCTATACAATGTGTAATGCATATCAGTGTATTATTATAATACTGAAAAGATTGGAGAAAAAATTGAGACTTCTCAGACCCTTAATCTTGATTTTATTGGTAATAAAAAATGAAACTAATAGAACATTTTTCCTGTATGGTGAGTTTTCCTTTATCTAGATGAGTTAAAAGCTGATATAGTGTTTGACCAGTCTGGATACAAGCTGGATTTTGTTTGTAACCTGTGTCTTAAAACATGTTGACATACTCCACTTTGACAGTGAAGAACTCCATTTTATACCAATGGATGCAGCAAATGTTCAGTTGCTGAGTATGTTCATCTATATGACATGCAGTCATATACTTGATGAGAAAGCTGGGTAAGTGTTGGATTTTTCTGAAACTGAACACCATTGATGGATATATGATAGATGTCTGATCTAGCAAACTGTCTAGAGTGTATGTGCACCCCACAGAAAATAATTAGATAAAAATATATCTGAGAGTTTGACTTTACATGTTTCAGGCTCTGGTGGGCATTGCATTCTCCATTGGTTTTGTGTTTGGTCCAGCCATTGGTGCAGCATTTTCTCACATGGCAACACAGGGGGACAAAAATGTCTTTTATGTTCTACCTGCTCTGTTTGCCTTGGTGCTGGCGCTGGCTGACATCATATTTGTCTACTTGTACCTGAATGAAACATTACCTGCAGAGAAAAGAGTAAGTTTTGGGCAGTTGGTCAAGTCCTGTTATGGGCAAAAACTAGCCGGAAAAATCTAAATGGTCAGAATTTGAAGTGTAATCCCAAAGCCCCGCCAGTAATTGGTTTCATTTGCCTGTAGTCGGCAGGATTATATGGCAGTTAAATACTGGAAGTCATGTTTACGGTATCCATCAATAGTTAAGCCCAAACAAAGCCTCCCAACTGACCAGCAAGTACATGGCATTTGTTGGTCACATTTCTTGTTAAAATGTGTTTAAGTTTATTTAACAGAGAATGCATGTTTACCATTGGTGTAGTGTCTGCAGGATTTTTGTTTCTGTCAACGGCTGCTTTCAGAAAACGTAATTTGATTTCACTTTCACCCTTGAGTCCTGTCTAGTCTGATGTCATGGGCATCAACAGTAACTCAAATAATGAGAAAACTGGGCGATGTCATGTACAGGACTGAAAATCTTGAGAAAATGTGACTATTGTTAGTGACATGTAACGTGACTATTGTTAGTGACATGTTTTTTGATGTATTTTCTGCCATTTGTTCTTTTAGTAGTGCACGTAGTCTATTGAATTCTGTAATGAGGTGTCTGTTTTGTAGATACATTTTACCCAGCAAATCACTGGGCAGTTCATATGGCCATGTTTTACATTTGTGATATTAAACTTTCATTGGAAAGCACTAAAACTTGCCTGGTGTTTAATTGCCGCATTTTTTTCTCTTTTGAATGCTCACTTTTCTAGTATTAAGCTTCTGTTAGGAAGCACTAAAAACTGTCAAGACTTTAATTCCAGCATTTTCTTTTGTTTATGTATTTGAGGTCCCCTTCCTAATAAAAATTAAATTTAAGTATTAAGCTTCCATTAGAAAGCACTAAAATTTTCTGATGTTTAACTGCAACATTTTCTTTTCATTGCATTTACATATATATGTATATATAATATTTGAGATCCATCACTGTTGTCTGTTGTCTTTTGTTTTTACACAGTTTTAGCTGTAATAACTATATTCATTGAATTGTTTGTCATCTCCAATGCACATTTCAGATCTGTTTCTCTTCACATTTTTCTATTTGCAGCTCCAGTCAAAGAATGTTTTCTCTCATTCTGTTGAGTACATCAACCCTATGGCATTGTTCAGATTTTCATCAGTTCACAAATTGTCAACCACTGACTCACTGAAGGTTCAAAATATCGGTGCTATCTACTTCATCTATTTGTTCCTTTATTCTGGCCTAGAGTTTACCTTACCATTCCTGATGCATAATCGCTTTGATTATTCTAGGTAAGTTGTACATGAAGAAGGGGAAAAGTTGTTCATGTTTTTTTTCTTGTAAACTGTGGTTGGTTTTCTTTATCTGGGAGAAAACGTTGTTTTGTGAAGAGATCCTGTTGTTTAGTGCAAAGATACTTGATTACATATTGATAGTAAGAGAATGTGTTGAATGTGGTGTCTGTCTCCTTGCATAGGTGAGTTTTTGTGAGAGTCATTTGCCTGTGATCATAAGGGAGCACTTACGATGAGATGACAATGTGAGGAGGGATGATGAAAGAAACTGGCTCAGTTGATTTTGAAATTCTGTCATGTTCACGGTTGTATGAGCTCTGCAATGAGTAACCAGGTTTATATAAAATGCACCCTTGCAGGACCTCATATAATTGTGCTCAGCGTGATGTTCCCTGTTGAATTCCCATCATATCACTTTCCTCAAATTGTATGGTAGCATGAGGTGAGACCACTGGAGCATGCCAGTTGGTGGAATGTCTTTATAATAGTGACTTATTCTGTCTTATCCATTTTTCAGTATGCAACAGGGCAAAATGTTTTTCTACATTGGAGCAGTGATGGCTCTAGTCCAGGGTGAGTTGAATATCTCTGCGTTGAGGGGCTTTGTAACTCCAGTGTTGCAACACTGCATTTTAGTGACTTCCAACCATTTCCATTTGGATATTGGTCAAATTTTAATGACACGTATCATCAGACAAGACATAATACCAAGATATACAAATCTGACTTAAAGACAAAGCTTTTAAATATCATTCAACAAGGTAGAAAGGTGACTTAGAATGGTGAAAGAGTGCCAGCTTTTTGTTAACAACAGGTGCCCCAGTTGACTTTTCTTAGCCCTGTCAGCCCCTCACAAACTCTTAGGCCTGCTTGTTTTTATGGGTTTAATATAACGTAGCCTAAGAAAAAAAAAAAATAGATAAAACGCCACAGAAGAGAGAGTTATAGACATGGGGACATGTTGGTCAAGAGTCAAGATGCTCGTCTCTCATGCCAAAGGTACCGAGTTTGATCCCTAGTCAGTGCAGGCATGTTGAAATTTTTTAAGGAGAAAAATTCCTGTCCCTGGTCCTATGGTTACTAATGGTAGGTAAAATTGATCACCCAGTCTTCTCGCATAAGGACAAAAAACTCGAGGGCCTATGTGCATGTTAAAAATACCTCAGCGGTTGAAGGTCAAGAAGAGCAGGCAGAACAAGGCCACTGCCCTTGCAAAATTCTAAAAAAAACTAATCCCTACCACGAACACACAGAAACAAGAAAAATGAAAACAAAAAAAGTGAGATGTAAATACCAAGAGCAGCTAATCTCCTAAAGTAAAAACTTAAACACAGTTTTAGACATAGGGTACTCGCAACCATGCTCACAATGGTTTCATACATGTACACAAGTAACAATGAGTCCCGCATCTGAAGGTGTCAGTATTTCCAGGCTTTTTGAAAATTAATGACTGATCTGCAGGCAAAATTGGGCTAACTGACTTTTACCACTGGCAACATATAATCGCCGGAGGAGGAGGCTGGCATACATCGTCAGACAGACAATTCATTTTATATTTGCTGTTTTATTGTTTAATTTCTGCCTTATTGGTATGTTATGTGTGGGTGTCTATGTATACAATGTATGTCTAGCATAAGAGTATGCAATAGGTTGTGAGTTGCAGATGGTGAGAACCAAACTTTCTGTAATGCACCTAGAGCAAATTGTTTGGATCAGGCACTATATAAATGATCTTCATTGTTATTATTGTGTCCGAAGTATTAAGATTGGGTGAAATGCATACTGAATTTTACACTTAAGGGGTCTACAAAAGTTCATTTTTTCTCTTATTGTTATTGTGCTGTGGTCTTTTTCGTGAATGCCTTTATGAACATTAACCATTGCCAGTATGCAAGTGGTATATCTATGGTTTTGTCTTTAAACAGGTGGCTACACCAGGCGTGTTTCATCTGGTAAAGAAAGCAAGACAGCCACATATGTAAGTACTTGTGTTTAGCATCAAAACACTAACCTCACTTGATGTGTCTCTGCTTTATTTTACTATGTAGATAATGTAAATGTGAGGTCTGGAACTGTTTATTACATATTTAGATGTTGCAGATTTCCTAGAAATTCAAAGATAATGAAAGGATAATGACATTAAATTTACCCATTACATGATTAAATGTCCATAATGCTGTCCTCTATTGGAAACTTTCAGAAGTAGAAATATGTTACTATGCAAATCTTCTTTTCAACTTACCAGCAGTGGATGATAGTGGACTGTAATTTACTGTGTAAACTGCATGTGGCCAGATAGTTCTGTTACCCCTCAACAGTGGCTATGGAATTCAATAGCAGGTGCTTTCTCATTTCAGGGCATTTTTATTCTAATTCCAGCCTTTGGTTTGATGGCATTTGCTACAAATACTTTGCTCATGTACTTAGGTCTGACCCTGTTTTCGGTTGGTGAGTACCTCATCAGACTTTTCTATTAGTTAGAGATCTTTGTTTCAGGAGCTTATTGCTCTTAGTATTTACAATTCACTTTTCTTGTTTTTGTTTTTCTTTTGTTTTGTTTAATTGTTTTTTCTTGTTTCTTTCTTTTCTTGTGCCAAGTCTTTTGCTTCCTTTTCTTCTTCTCAACATCTTTTCTTCCTTTTCTTCGATTTTTCAATGTTTTCTGTTAGTGATTACCAGCTTATGTTACTGAATGTCTATATTTGTGGTTGGCAAGAATTGTGATTGCATACTCGGCCCAGAATAATGCTTTCTTAAATTCTTTGTGTGGTCTGTGGGTTGTCAAACATGAAATTGGAAAAGACAGTTTTGTATTTCTGATCTAAAGATTCTTTGCTTCAAGACATGAATCTAATGGGATGTAATATTATTTCTTAAGATGTGTACGATACATTCTTCCTGGGCCACAGATAGAGTGTTGACATGTCAGACATTTCTATAAACTAGTTGGCCTACGGACTCTGGGAATATACAGATGTGATTTTTAAAGTTGAATTTCAATCACCAATGTGTAAATTTTGCTGCCATACGACTTTTTTTCCAGCTTACAATATCCAAACAGCTTCTTCTGTTCAACTCAATTGTGGCTTGAAATCAACGAAAGTATTAAAAATACATTGAAGTTCAAGATGTTTTAAATATGCCCACGTACTACTTCACATCTTTCTGGGCACAATACGATATTTTGTAGAATTTAAGGTTCAGCAGTTAAAAACCCTGTCATGATTACACTGGAGGCCTTACTTCCTTTATAATATGATGATGTGATGAACGGGTTTGCATTGATAATGAAGCCAGATAACCTGTCAGTGATTGTGATGTGACTTTTCTATCTTCACTTCAGCATCTGCCACTGTTGTGCCTTGTCTGACCACGCTTATTTCTACATATGGAGGAGATGAAGAGAAAGGAACCATCATGGGAATATTCCGGTCTATTGGTGCTCTGGCCAGGGCAGTTGGCCCTGTTCTTGCTTGTTCAGGTCAGTTTAACACAAAAGTTTGTACACAGATCACATCATTGCAGAGAAGTCCAAAGATTTATCTTCACACTTCATGCATAAGAGAGCATCAAAATAAAAGAAATACAAGTGACGTCTCTCTATCGCTCATTCCTATTTGATGTCTTTTAACACATATGCTGTGGATCAGGCATCAGTTGCAGAATAGTGTCCCTCTTGTTTGAACTGGGGGATGCACATTATAAATAATGTTTCGCTCCTACACGTATCATACAGTTGCTTTGAGGACCACATTGTGTGCTTGTTTATCCTATTACCACATTGTGTGACAAATTTGTTGGGGATTGGGAAAAACAGTTTTGAAGATACCACACAGGAAGCAAGCTGCACTGCAGTTGGTGAAAATTGTACCAAAACCATTCAAGCCAAACTAAAATTTTGGGCAATGTGAGATTTGTCTTATATTCAAAACACACCCAAAAAAAAAAAAAGGCGGGGGGGGGGGGGGGCACAAATTTTGGGGCATTGTGAAATTTGTCTTATTTTCCCAAATTTGGGGCACATGACACATTCTGCTTGTTTTACTCAGTTTAGCATTCTTTCCACTGTGTGAACATTTCAAAGAGATTAATGCACCAGGAAAAACAATAAGAATTTTTAGAAAAGCACTCAAAATGCCAGTATGAACAGGTTGTATGTTGTACCGGGAAGAAAAAGCACACTATTGTGATTTAAATACAAGATCCAGTTGTGTTTTTTTAAATAACCACTTGTCAGTCTTTTTTTTTGACATGATATGTTGCAAGCTGACAGATTTGATAAAACTATGGTAATTTGTGTAATTTTATGTCGTTTCTATTCCTCTCACAGTCTACTGGTGCTTTGGTGCTCATGTCTGCTATCTGCTGGGAGCTGTCTCTTTATTGCTTCCCTTGATCCAGCTGATGAAGCAGTCAAAGGTCAAGAGTCAGTAGAAAACAGTCATATTAGCACAACAATATTACTGAGCCTGTTGTTACCGATATTAGACATATATGTTTGATTACGTTGTTGTATTGCTGGTATTTATGAAGTTTTGAATGATAAAAAATGAATCAAAGTTGGATTTGTTGTGGAGAATTTTTTTTTTGTACTGTATCTTTTCAAGTAAACCAAAAATCTGAAACTGTGAAACTATGTAATCAAAACTTTCATCATGGGGTGTGGCCAGGATTCAAATCAAAGATTTATTAATTTCACCATGGATGTTGATACTGATGCAAGTTTACAAAGTTACCATAGTGTGTCAGTTAAAAAAACAGCTCTTGACATCACTGTTAAGAAATATTGCCTTATGTGCTGTGTTTGCCTCATATATAACTTTTTTTATTTTGCTTAAATTTTTCAATCAAAATACAACAAAATGTGTAGGAGTTTTTTTTTTTGTTTATAGACAGTATTACTCTGTGTAGACAGGTATTTTACACCAATCAAAATCAGAGAAGAATGTCTCTATTGAAAATCAAGCAGTGAAAGATTGAACAAATTGCAATTAAAATTTATAGTTATCAACTGAATATCTGTGGGAATTCAAATTGGAGGCAACATCTTTCATATTTTTCAGTTTTCTTCTCAACGAAGTTTATGAATGCCACTCAAATCCAATTAGTGTAAAATTAAGCTTACTAAGTACACCTGAACAGTTTTATATGTCCCAGGTTTTGATGTTAGGAAGTGTTTTGTTAGGGACGGTTTCCAAGTCATGAAAGTGAAAGATTGAGGGACAATCTAGTACAAGAAATATGATGTTTTTCAATTCTGATGAAACAAACATGGGCTCTATCCGTATGGAAGTACTTCCATGTTGTAATACTAATTTTTGTTGAAGGTAAATTGTTTAGTAAAATTTACTATTTCTCAGATTATCAGCCAAATTCGTTGCATGATGAAAATTTTCACAACTTCATGTGTAAAGTGGATCTAGAACTCATCAGATGCTGGCCTTCAGCGTATATTTCATGCTTTTATTGAATTTTATAGAATAATTATTCTTTATAAAGTTGATATGAATCTATGCATTACTGAATAATTTTCAGCATTATTTTATTGTGATATCAATGTACTTGATCTCACTGGAAAGTCAATTGTGTGGGAAAGACAGGTAAAACTTAAAATGTCCAAAATAGTACACTGAATGTTACAAGGGTTCAGTTTTCTACTAGACAATGTATAATTTTTAATATTGGATGATATTGAAGCTGGGCTTGCTCATTACTTGGTAATGTCATATTTTATCATCTCATGCCATGATCCGCGCCAGGTTTGTATATTGGGAAAATGAACAAACATTCCCTTACACTGAAACAACATATCACTTAGTGAAACAGAAATGTCGGCAATATAATGAAGCTGACGTACAAAAGCACAGCACTAATTCATCTGTTTATTGGCACATTTATCAACAAACACTTCCTAACAAGGGGTGGAATAAAATTAAATATGTAGTAGGCATTTGCTCATCCTTCTGAGACTGATCTTCAGTGAGATCAAATATGGCAAAAAAAGAAGAAAAATAATGTGCTACAAAGTCCCATATTAGCATGAAACTCTACAGTAAACTGCAAAAGAATTAGAAAGAAACAATCAACAAGCTTTTGATCCTAATAGATCTTTGTCAGGCAAAAAAATACTTATATGCTAAAATTGAAAGAGAAATTGACCCTCTATTTGGACTGTCGGTGGGAATATCATTTAGTTGTCGTGGCATCTTGCAAGTACTAGCATCTGCCCGTTTTGCAGGTCAAGGGATTAAACTGTTTCTCCCTGTAGGTGTATAAAAAAAAAGCACAGATATTGATATATATTGGTTAACTATGAATGAAAAAAGTGTAGAGACTTTAAATTAATGGTACGAATGTGCTTGGACAATTGCAGAAAATAATAGCTGATGTAATAGAGTACAAAGACCATTGTACAAATGCACCACAAAGATCAGTGCATTCAGTGCTCAAATTTTGTTTTTCAATTATATGAATTTGAAGCAATGGATACCAAGCATTGCCACTTTGTTCACTCTTTGTCATATCATATTTTGTTTTGTTTTGTTGTAAATTTTGGTACAAGGATCGCTACTTATTTGTTGATACAGTAATCAGAATATAATTTTCCTTTTTATGAGTTTTTCCATGATAATGGAGAAAAATATGAGATTATTTATTACAAATATGCTGAAAATGATTGATTTATTGTTTGCAGAGACTGGAGCTTAAGCATCCACTGAGATATTCCCTCAAAAGCTACACTACAAGATTTACCGTCTTGTCTTTGGAAACAAGAATTGATTTGTATTTTATATTGACAGTTTCTGAAAGCACTGTTGTGCACCAAACTTTCACAAAATGAGTTTTTTTTTAAAAACACTTTTCAAATATGCCAGTTTGTCTGGAATGATGTTTTATAAGTTTTATTTGAGCCTCTGATAATTTTTTTCGCAGGTTGCTTTTGAAATGGTGTTTCAATTCACCTTTGACACCAAGAGAGACTTTCATTTCCCTAAAAAAATATTTAAAAAAGAACAAATTGTGACACATTTCCTAGATTTTGCCACAGTGTCCTGGGCAGCCATGCTTCAAACACTCTTATGCACCATCAAAATCATCCCATATTTCTTACACTAGTTATTTATGCAGTTGTTAATATGCAGAAGTTCTGTTGGGATCTGATTTCTTGTATATCTCAAAGAAAGAGTAGTTCATATCTTAATTGTTCTTGATTACAAGAATTCAGATGAGTCTTTTTTACATAATTATACAAGATTTTATGTATGATAATTGGTAGATCAAATTGAATGTATTGTGAGTCAAGTTTAAATTTCTGTCCTCGCTGGACCCACAGTGATAATGGATACAGAATATTGGATCTACTGACTGCCAGGTTTGAATGTTCATCCTGTCTGGAGGGCCACATTGAGATAATATGATTGCACTGTGTTGGCAGCATTATTTTACCATAGTGCTTCTGTATTGTAATCTGCTTGCAGAAAACTGACTTGCCAAATGCCCCAGATTTTACAAGCTTGTCCTATATTTAGGCTGTTAAATTTGGAAATATTTTTGTTTACAAAAAAGAAATTCCTGTCAGATTTGAGAATGAAAGTGAGTCCAGAAAAGCCAAAAGGGCAAGACAGTGATGATGGTACACCCACATGTAATCTGTGATATGTATTGCAATGTTTTGTATTTTATTCTCTTGTCTAATGTAATGATAACTAAGTAATAGTTTCAGTTTGCCTTTATATGGCCTGGACAGATGTTGCCTGGTGCGGTATTCCTCATTGAAGAGCTCGTTTAGTTGGCAGGTCTGAGAACAAAAAACTCATTATTTGTTTTCTGCATGAGGGAAATTGTAAAGCCAACACCAGACACTTTGTTAACCCAGAGGGATGATTTATATTGGACCAAGCAGTTAGTAGTTTTATGAAATATTAGAATGGTACTTAACCAGCTACAAATCTTGTACTTGTTTTAAATCTTTGCTTCCTTTGCTATCATTTTTGAAGTGTGAAGTTTATATTATCACTCAGGCTCAATGAAGATGCCACTCTACAGCATAATTTCAACTCATGTTTCTCATAAGTTTGAAAGATTATCATCATCTACTGTTTATCACTCATTTAATGGAGGAAATATTTTGACTTAATCTTATTCAGGTGATGTGATAATGTTATTGTGTTTTTTTTCTGCGTGTGGTGAGACATTTGTTGGGGGGGGGGGGGGGGGGAGGTTCTCTCATATTTTTTTTTTTAATGCTGTATTTCATTAATCAGATTTTTACTTTCTCATTCAGAATACACTGTACTTTTTTTTTATTGTTATCCTTTCTGTGGCAAGTATGATATATAAATATATATTATTTTTATACATGCATAATTTGTGTTCATGTGGATGCAATGTTTACTCTGCTATTTATAGATGATAGAATTTATTCTGATGTTTCACACTGTTCAAATCATGTGAAAAGTTCTCTGCTGAAGTTACCTGTTTACATTTTCAAGTTGAAATGAACTTTTGTGAAGCCTTGACTTTGTTGCATTTTTACTGTCCAGTCACTTTGACTTTGCTCTATCATGTGATTCACGGTACATTCAGTGGAGGGGGAGGGAAAGGGTCAGATCGTACTGGTGCCAAGAAACACCTGTGGTGTTTTAAATTACTGAGGTTTTTGCATCCCGAGGATAGATTTGTCTCTACACTAAAACTACACAAATAAGGGAAAGAAAACTACGGTTATGCGAGCCAGCCAGCAATATCTTCCTGTCCCATTGTTTTTATGTTTTTCTTTTTGACATCCCTCTGTCTGTCACTCAGAGAAAATATAACATTAACAATACAAATCCCTGTAACATTTTCTGAGCCAGTAGCAAAAATCTGTATCAGTCTCTGGTGCCACCGTCTGTCTTGTACTCTGGTATATCTTCCACCTGTTGCACATCATGGATTGCGCTTGATGTGACATTCCAATTCAATTATCTTCCATGATAATTGCAAAAGAGTTGTGATTTTATTCGTTGTGCCCAACCACACAGACATCATATGAGAAATAAGGTTGTGTTCTCTTTCATCTGAGAATCCGATTCATGTGAGAAGCAGAGTGCAAATTTTTTTTAAAAATCATAAGATGATGCGAAAGGCTTCAAAGAATCCAGAATGGGATGTTGACATAACTTTGAATTCTTTGTCTCAAGTTGAGTTCCGTAGATTGTCATGCAATTTTTTGTTAAAAATGTAAGGAACGTCTATTATAAAAAATAATAGTGGCAGTAGTAATTCATTGTGGTGCTATTTTGGCCCTTTTTTTGCTCCAATCAAAGCTGCAGCCTAAATGTCAGTTTTAAAAATTATAATTCATTTCCTTAAGTGTTAACTAATCCAGCCCAGACATTTTTGTATCAACTGATTTGTGTTGTTTCAAGTTTCAAGTATTTTCTTTTAAAGTTGTAAAAATGTAAAATACAATGATCTTTGTTTTGGCTCCCTGTAATAAGCCCACTGCACCAGAAACGAATTGAAACGATATTAATAAGCGTTCAATTCCCTACCAGAAATGAGTTCATAGTGCTGTGTTGAGCATGAACTTTGTAGTAAGACTGTAGAATGTGAAAAGCCTTCTAGACCAAAAAGAGAGAGGGATAGAATGGTGGGTTCACAGGTTTATCTCGGATAATGCCGGGAACATCGAGTTTGTTTAAATTAATTTTATTACATGCAGTGTAGCTAAAGCAAGAGGAGGAGAGAGAGAAT